>CM072818.1:12004991-12568007 GCA_036937905.1 Salvia rosmarinus
CTTGGTGTTCCTTCATACGCTTACTGGTGTTAGGAAAGCTCTGACTGCTTACGGGTACAGTCGACCCAACCTTCTTGCTTACAAGTGCAAGAAAAACCAAGCTTTCAGCAACAAACTTTTTGTTGCTTACTTGCCCCACTTATACTTAAACTTTTGGGATATCACAAGCGATAACTCAAGGTTTTCTAGGCTTAAGATTTTACAAGATTACTGTCTAGATATTAAGTGAGTGTATGCTGAAATCCTATGTTGATAAATATATTTTAGCTATGAGGATTTACTGATAACACTATTAAACTCTCTTCTTCAAAAATTATTGTTCGAATGTTCTTTGGATATGAGCTCTAGGTGCTATGAATATTTGATTGCAGCATTTTCGATAACCTTCAAAGATTGAGTTCTTCAGGTATTTATATGAGAGGTGATGAATAGTGCCATTGGAGGAAACATCAATCACATCCATTCTATTTATCATTTGAAATCCTTCCGTTTAAATCCTCGTCGTCGCTTTCTGTGTCTGCAACATCGTATATCTTAGCTCTACAACTCTAAAAAATAGCTCTGACTTCTCGGGATTCTCTGCAGATTCACTCTGATACGTTGAAAGTCAAAGACTCAAGGTTTAAATAACTCCTTGTTTCTTTAGTACGTTAACTTCGAGTCGTATCAGATGAGTCGGCTTCGTGTTTTATAAGCGGGCGAACTCCGGACTATCTGTCTCGCCGACGATGATGTGCTGGTCGGAGACGGAGTGGACATCGACGGTTTGATTTTCTCTCACCTTATATTTATAATGCAACCCTAAATCTATCTAGATAGAATTTCTGCATATCTAATAAATATAATAATATCTCTTAAGATAGAGGATCAAAACAGAGTCGATGGGACTCTGGGGGAGGTGGACGATTTTCACTAAGCAACAGGCCTTGATGGGCCAAATTCAGGATCAAATGAAAGGAATAAAGATGGGCCTCAAATAAATTAATTATCTTATGTTCAGCCCAGAACATAAATTAATTCATAAACATTTATTCATGCCACTACTGAGAATAAATCTTGACTTATCCCTTTATTTTCGAAGTTGAGTCGGGCTCGCACTTGAGACTTAACGAATCCCGTATTTAAGATATCGTCGTCCATTAATTATTTACGCTGATTCGATCGCTTAAAATAATTAATTACTTTAATTCCTTAAGTAGTACCACCCAACCTTATTATTGTAATTGAAATAACTCAACTGCGGGGTTTAGTACAATAAACCTTTGAGCTCCTTAAGGGGCGTCATCATCCTAAGCAGTGCGGTGACTCGTCAAGCAACTAGCATGACATACAAGCACTTCCACCATCCAAGAGGCAGAGAATCTTGGGTTATCTCATGTAACCCTCATCCATAACAAGTCAAAGTGATGGTCAGCAACTCATACTCACCTAATACCTTATCGAGGTTTAGATCAACGTAAAGTCACCGAGATCTAGGTTCTTCACGACGGTCAGATAGAAGAACTAATCTCACTGTGATCCATCAATACGTCAGAGACGTACCAACATAGACAAGCAACCAAGTCAAGTGACTTTTTATCTATACCGCAACCTATACCGACAACTCGTCCTCAAGTTGTCTCAGCTGTGATTCTTTTTATATCTCATTAAACTTGACCAATCATACAGACTTCTGTGATCTATAACACATTGTATGATCTAGCTTATATATGAGATAAAAGGACATACATATGCAATCAAGTAAACAATTCAGTTAGGAGATTGTAATAGTGGTAACAGGAAACATTGTATACAAGCTCAACCAAAACTGCTTCCAGTATACAAATTCAACAAGGATTGTTTAGTCCTTGTTCTTTGGGCCGAAAATAATTGGTTTAATTAATTGTGTTTGGGCCGAGAAAAAAAGGGTGAGGTTGGATTTAGTTTTATATTATTTTTATATTTGGGCCTTAAATTGATATGGGCCGAAATTAAAATGATAATGGGCCTGTTTCTATTTCTTGTCTTTATTTACTAAGATGGGCCTTAGAATTTAATTGAAAATAGGCCCTAGAATTTAATTGATATGGGCTTTTAATTAGATAAAAGATGGACTATTGAATTTAAATTGATGTTGGGCTAGAATTATTTATTTCTATGATCCATTAAATTAATTAAGGATTGAAAAAAAATTCATATTAATTAAATATGAGGTTTAATTCTAGTAATTAAATAATAATCTAAATACAAATTATTTAGAGTGAGTTAATTAAATTCATTAGATTGAATAAAGTCTAATTGTTTTTAGAAATTGAATAGCATAATTAATTAATTATATTAAGGGATAATTTAAGAATTATTCTTTTTAAGTGATTTATTTATGTAATGAGATTGACCTTAAGCTAATTGCTAAATAGGAGATGATTGGAATTAAATCCTAATTAGTGGATATCTAAGATGAATTAAATTAATTTGATTGATTAATCAAATATTATTGGACTTTTAGTTTGATCTATTTAATTAAGTTTTAATTATGAATTTACTTAATTAAATTAGAGATTTAATTAAAGATTAATTAATGATTTGATTGTGTCAAGTAGATGCTTGAGAAATATTATTTAAGTAACTTTAATTTGTAAAATATTTGTTAGATGATGATTGAATTACGAGAAATATTTATTGATTGTGTAGTATTAGCATGTGTTTCTCTGTTAGAATATGTGGGACGTGTGAGGTGAGAAACGCGACGAGGAAATAATAGTAACGAATGAAGTATTGGAACTCGAAATTATTGATACGCGTTAACAAACAACGAAGATTAGTTATGAACTTAGGATTCATAAATTGTATGAAATGACGTGGAGAAACATCGATGGAAGGGAATAATGCAACAACGAAGTGTCATCTATCGTCATGGCGAGACGAACCCGATAGACGTAATATAGTTGTTAACTGAGTCGTATTGATGACGAAAATCCTAAAATCCAGAAACTCTAAGACTTAAAAGATATCGAATTCGTTGAATCTTAGCGATGCTTCTCGAAAGGAACAAATGACGTACGAAATTATATTTCTTATATTGACAAGGTCCAGCGTGGACGTAAACAAAAACGACAAAGGATCGCTAGCAGGTACTTCAAGAAGGTCAAGTCTTGAGGTGGACTTTCTTATCTAAACAAAATGTGATTTTATGAAAATCATTTACTGCTTATGCTTTATTGTTTTCTTGAACTGCAAATGTTTAAATGCGATATTGTCTGCCAAAATGTTTCTTGTTTTGTATATATACATTCGGGTTGGCCGGGCCAACAGATGATATTTCACATTCGGGTCCTACTGGTTGATGCTAGTTTAGACTGTGTACACTTAGCCTGAACCCTTTGCGGTCAGTCGTGCGTTCGGGTAAAGAGAGGCCTCTCTCCCGACGCGTTCCATAGCTGATTTGGATTATACACTGTAAGAAAATGGTTGGCCAGTCGACTTTGGGAAAATGATAAAATGTTTAGTAAGCACAAGGCCTTTCAAACCAAAACCCTTGTGCTACTTGTGGTGACAACGAGACAATTTCGTGAAGAAAATATAAAATGTTTTAGGCATGTGCCCATTGAGTACTTTGTATTTAGCCCTGCATATTCGTTTTTGATGTGCAGGTTGAGCTGGTGATGAAACGGAATGGAGTTGAGCGAGATTCTTTTGTCGATGGAAATGGAACATCTTTTGGTTCACCTTGAGAATGCATCTTCATATGCATATCTCACACGTTTATTCCGCTGCAAACTCTTTAGACTCTTTTTGATTCTAGATATATGTTGAACTCTTGAATATTCTAGTAGTGATTACATAATCAACTATTGTTTGGTCAAACTCTCTAAGTCGACATTGATATCACTTATGCTTCCGTATTTATTCATGTTTTCTTACCAATGAAATGGTTTAGAAATCAACACTAAGATCCCTCTTTCTTTCCCCGCTTCATTAATCCAACCCCAAGTTGCGATCTGATAAGGTAGTCCTTCGGGAATAACTAAGTCGGGCTGTGACAGACAACACGGACACGGTAAGGCTGAACATCAACCAATTTCGTGCGTATTCGTATCGTGTTCTCATGTCATGTCAAAAATTGGCAGCCCTACTTTAAACCCAACTATCTTGTTGCCAATTGCCGTGGTTATTTTACGGCCCAACTTTAAAAAATTATAACATTGATCTGAATTTTTTTGTGGTGTTCATTTTATGTACACGAGATCCTCTATTTCACATTTTGTGTCTTACTTTTACTTTTTCTTAATTTTTAATTATTTTTCTTAATTTTTAATTATTTTTCTTCTATTTTTATAAGTTAAATTTTTGTGTAATTTTAAGGTTATTAATTAGGATTCACTAATTAAACTAGGATTTATAATTATTTTTAAATATTTTTCTTTACAATTTTTTGACTAATAATTTATTTTTAGGGTTAATTAATTCATAGTTAGGGTATATAATTTTAAAAATATTAGTTTTAGTGATAAATATTAATAATGATTTCCTGTGTAACAATATTTTTATTTTTATAATGAATATTTATAAAATAATGAAATTAATGGTGGGATACCAAAAATTATTGGACAGAGGATCCCATCCACACTTTATGGGCTAAGAAAAAGAATTCGGGAATCGAAAGTTGATGTGTACTATCAGAGTCTTAGGTAGATTTCCGACTAACAGATATGAATTATGTAGAAATTAAATTTTGGGTTAATTATACTTTGTGGCCCGAATTTGATCTGAACTTCGTGAAATTACAATTTTATTTTTTGAAATCTTCCAGTCTATGAAAGAACCCTAAATCTTATATGTGTCAATGTTTTTGTGTCCTGTTTGTGTCTTTCTTATTTTGCTTTTGTACTTCTTATGTAGCACCCCTGCTGGTTCGGGGTCCAAGACCAGGGGCATTATGCTAAGGGCGATAGTTCGACTTAATCACATAGAATAAGAATAGACAAATTAATGAATAGACTTGTACAAGATATCAGAAAAATTGATCGACAGTATGAGAACTCCGGTTTCTACGGAAGTTCATAGTTAAGTAATTTCAAGTTCAATTTTACCTTATAGGTAACAAAACAACAAAACATAAGTTTGAGTTATGGACTACATGTCTTGATCAATGTGCTTCCACATGAAACGAAAAACAAAGACAAAAAGAATAAAATGGACTCACACAACGGCGGACTACAACCAAAGGGAGACAGTCACTTCACAATCTTTTGGCTCGTAGCTCACCCAACAAAATATTTCGAAATAGATTTTGGGCTGAATACTAATGCACTCATTGAGTTAACCTATTCATTTTTATCAAAAACTTGTTGTGAAGAGATAAATCAGTGACATGCATGTTCATCCAATACTTGCAAATGTTTTAAAATAGAAAATCTACTTCACAATTATGTAAAACATTTTATCCCGAGCCGAAGCTCCTAGCATGTGCAATGGTTCCAGTTTGGTGCTACCTTACCTAGACCCATAGGATTACTCCCATGGTCTAATAATTTGCTGCAAATGGGGATCCGATCGAGCCACACCCACTAATAGACTTGCCCATATGTACACAAAATTTTGTCCCCGAATGAACCAAGACTCGACCTGACGTGTCCCAAAAGATAAGTTTAGGCCTTAAGCATCATAAACAAAGATAATAGTCCCATTGTTACAAAAACTATCCCACCATGGTCCTACCGTGACAAAAACTATTTCACCTAGGTCCACCTATTTTTTCATTTTTAAATTGGAGTTGAAATTTCTATCGGATTTTAGAACCCATTTTTCTATTACAAAGACATGTCATGTTGTGCTTTCGAAACTAGCTTATTTTTCAAGAAAAAAGGTACCTCGACCTTTTACCTTTTAATAAAATGATGAAATGCATGAAACCATGTTGTGTTGATTTACACTATTAAAAAACGACGTCGTAATGTCATATCATGATACGATATGTGTGCATGCAATCAAGAAATAATTTATAAGTGAAAATTACATCATTAATTATTAATTCACGATTAGAGTTTATTAATTTAAAATTATTATTTATTAATTCATAATTATGATTTATTAATTTACAATTAAGGTTTATTAAATTAATTAATTTTTAATTAGAATTAATTAAAAAATAATTAGGAGGTGCATGTTGTTTAGTATGAATTTGTGCGTATTCTTGGTATTGTTTTGCATATCATTTTCAATGGTTTTTCCTATTTATGTCGTTGGTTTGATTAGTATTGATCGAATTGAACTTATTTGGTTTGTTTTGATGTTTTGCAGAAAAATGGCAGTAAATAGGATGAAATTTATCCACCAAGAATGAACCTATATTGAAGATCATCTCGATAGGAGTTCGTGGGCGCAAACGGATCTTAATTCGGAGTTCGGACGAGAGAGAACGGAGCGAAACCGCGAAGTCACGCACGTGCACGCGCACACGAGTCCGGCGTTGCGCGACTAGACGTGTTGACGGGCCGGAACCGCCGGTTTAGGGCCGGGACCGGCGGTCCGGCGGTTCCAAATGTGACGGCCCTAGCCCGGCCCTACATACTAGTTGGCGGTTTAGGGCGGGCCTGAGCCCGCGGTCCCGGTTCGGGCTCGAACCGCCGGTTTAGGCCGAGCCCGGCGGTTCGGCCTGTTCGCAAGCAGCGATTTTGTATCGATCCGTTCTCTCGTCCGAGCTCCGATTTTCGATCCGTTTGCGCTCACGAACTCGTATCGCGATATAATTCAACTCTTATGAAGGGTAAAATATCCAATTCTATCTCAATTTTCTGAAAATTCAATCAAATATGCAACAAGTATCAAAGTCCAAGATTTTAACAAACTTTTAAGTTTTAACTTTTAACTTTTAAGTCTAAAGTTTAATAAACTTGTAAATATTTTTAAAGTTGTAAAATTTGTAAACTACTAAACTTGTAAATATTTTTAAATTTGTAAGTGATTTTTTATGTTTGAACTTGTAAATACTTTGCATTTTGCATTTGTTAAAATACGTATAAATATAAAATATGTGTCAACACTTTGCATTTTAATAAATGATGAGTAAAATTACATAAATCCGTTTATGACTTTTACATAGGGATGAAAAAATAATAATAATAAAGGACTTGAGCTCAATTTAATTTCTAAAATTGAGTTGCCTACATATCCTCATAATCATAGAGGAATCGAAAGTCCATGTAGTTCTTTTAATTTCTAAATGCTCTACTCCGTCTCCGCACCCGATTCCGATCGATCCGTTTGGTGAAGGCCTCGTCTTCGCTCTCGTTACCATCTTCCCATTGTGGTTCTTGAGCTCTAAGGTCGGCCTACACCAATCATCGAGCAACATTGTAGCTTGATGTTGGCGGCTTCATGTTCTTCTTCTTTGATCAAGCATTAGTCCTCCAATGCTAAATGCTTGTTCAGCGGATCTGATGGATGCCGGATGACAAATAACTCCTTTGCCATGATTGAGAGGATTGGGTACTCCTCTTTCTTGACCACCACTTCAAGACATCGATCGAAGGACCCTTATCTTCAACACCAAAGACAAAAGGAGTTTGCAAATATATATCTAATTCACTATTACCTTGTCCTCTCGGCCTTTCGAATGTTCTATTTTGGTACATCGAAGTCATTTGTTGCACCAAAGGATCAAACTCATTCATATCAAAAGGAAAATTAATCGAAGACATCATAGAAGAAGGAGGTGGAGTTTGAATATCATCATCACTACCATATTTCGACCTATATTCTTGAAAAAGACTTCTTAAATTCTTTTCAAGATTATATTTGATTTGATCTACATCCGGGAGATCAAAATAAACTAATTCTCCTTCTATACTAGCACCTTGAAAATCCATTTGCCTAAAAGCATCATAATAAACATTAAGCATTTGACAAGTACCATCATATTTCCATTTAGGATCTAAACACTTAGCAAGCAAAAAATTGTAGGTATCTCCTAAAATATTTTAGCCACTTTTGAACCATAAAATAAATTACACCACATAAAGATGGTTTACTAAAACAACTACGAAAAGACATGGCAATATGCATGCAATGTTCTAAAACCATAAGGAAGTGCAATAATAAACTCCCGATAATTGTTTCGTTGCACCATGAAATACCTTTAACAATCGATATAAATCCATGCAAGCATCCCAATGAGACTCATTAAGATGTAATTGAATAGATGTAAACTCTTTTCTAAAAAATCACATAAATGACCCTTATATGAAATAGTACTATTAAGCATTTCATAAGTAGAATTCAACGATGAAACATCGATTTGAAACATGTATAAGCAATATTTTTTATACGACAATATTTTGCCATTTCTTCCATAAGTTTTTGAAGCATGCAAACATTTGATAGCATCTCTAATAGGACTAACGGTTCTTGAAAAATACTAAGTGCATCTTGAACACATAAATTTAAAATATAATAAATGCATCTAGAATGAAAGTATTTTCCTTCAAAGAAGTGCGCATGCTTCGATAAGTTGAGGAATACTAGCGGTGTTTGCGAAGCATTATCAAAACCAACGGAAAAAATTTTATTAATCAAAGAATACTCATTTAACACACCAATTATAATATTAGCAATACCTAAAGCATTATGAGGCTCTTCAAACTCTAAAAGCAATTAAGCGTTTTTGCATAACCCATTTGAATCAATCGATGACAAGTAATACCCATATAAAATTCTTATTATAAGCATCCGTCGAACATCGGCACAAATAGAAACTTTATGACCTAAACGAACCAAATATTTCTTTAAATCATGTTTTTTCCATGCATTGTCTCTAATCTTCTTAAGCATAATACTTCTACTAACTTTGCATGCATTAGGACCAAGTCCTCTTTATAACATTCTTCATACGTAACTCTATCGGCATAATTAAAGGGAGTTTTCCATAGCACAATATCTAGCCATTGCATCTTCATATTTTCCTTATCAAATTTAAATAAAGTGGACGTACCCGTTGTAGAATATTGAGAAGGGTTTTAATTTGAGCTTGGTTCGTTGATATTCCATACTCATGAGGATGAGAACCCTCCATGTGCTATTGAGCGTTCCGTAACCTCCTTTCTCGATCCATTTGTAGGTTTCGTGCAATAGTTGCAATAAGCAGCGTGTCTCTTTCGACCGTCGGGAAGAGGTGCTTCACTAAGACTTCCACTTTTCTAAAGAAAATATAAAAGATATTGTAAGAACTATGAACATGAAATTAAAATTGTGAAACTAATTTGTAAAGCGTAAAATTTACGTACTAAAGTGCTTCACAAAAACGTCGGACTTAAGTTCCTTTGATTTTGGTGGTTGTGGCGTATCTTGGTCAAAGTCGTCGTATTCTTCGTCGCCTTCTTGTCGCCTTCTTCATCGATCGTCTTGGTCGTTCGAGGCCTCGTCACCGAAATTGGGACTTCTTTCCATTCGATGCACCATTTCATAAAATCGAGCATCTTCTTGACATAACCTTTCGGCAACTTGCCTTGAGATTTCCTCCGCGCTAAGGCCGCCCGTGAAACGTTGAGTTGGAATGTTTCCTCCTCACTTGGAGCTCCTTCATCGTGACCTTTCCTTTCCCTTGTTTGTCGTTTAAAGAAAGACATGATGATTGATGAAGTGAGAAAGTTTGAGAGTTTAGAATAAGAATGAGAGATTGAGAGAGCTTGAGAACTTGAGAGATTGAGTTTGAGAGTGAGAATGAGAGCTTGAAAGCTTGAAAATTAGATGTAAATGGTGAATTAAGGTTGAAATGAGAGATTGAAGTGAGGATAGAGTTAGGATGATGGATATATTTATAGGAGTGATTTTGGGGTGAAATTAGAAAATAGCCGTTTCTAGCCGTTTTAGCCGTTGGAACCGCCGGTTTAGGGCGGACCGGTTCCAACGGTTCAAGCAGCGCCTACTTTCGGCCACAGCATGGACATGCCGGTTCGGCCCTAAACCCGCCGGTTCCAACGTATCTTAAGGACCGGCGGTTCCGTCAAAAACCCGCCGGTTCGGACCGGCGGTTAACGTCGCTTGCCGGGCGATTTTATTGAGCCCGGCCTAGAGCCCTAGCTCACGGTTCGGTTCAGGCCGTTGACCGCGGTCAGGACCGGCAGTTGACTTTAAGGCGGGCCTAGGGCGGCCGGCGGTTCGAAAACCCATGCTGCGTCTATCTTGTGACGTCCCGTGCCCACGCCGCAAGCGCCCACAAAGCCCCAGAGCACGTTTGGCCTCTTCCTTCAGCCCCAGGCACGTTTGGCAAGTCGATTGCGTTTCACCTCTTCTTTCAGCCCCGTAGCGTTTCACCTCAACCGGACTTAGTCCTCCGTCCGTGCTGCGTTTACTGCGCGGCCTCGTCTCAGCGGTGAGATTGCCCCCAAGCGCGGCCTACATCGAAACATCCTTAGGAGCAGCGGCCGACCTCGTCAATGCCGGCTGAAGCGGTGAGCTAGCCACTGCGCCGGCCTCGTCTCCATCCGTCACTGCATCATTTGTCCAGTATTCCAGTAGCGGTTTCATTCCGTCCGTATTGGGGTGCCTTCGACCTTTCCGATTGGGCGCCGCGTTCGGCTGGCGACCCGATTTTTTCCCACGTCGCGTCCGATGACGCGTTACGTCCGACGCTGCGCGTGATTTTTCTACTGCTATATATATAAGTTAACACGCGGAAACCCTAGCCTCACTCATTCTCACAGTTCTCAAACATATTCTTTTCCCTTTTCTTTTCCTTTCCCTTTTCTTTTAATTATTTTGTACTTGGAGTAACAATTGGGATTGTACGATTCCGGATTTTGGAAGACGAATTTGTATATGAATGGTTGTAAGTTTTTCTCATTCATTTATGTCTATTTAATTATCGATGGGGATGATTTCTGCTATGAGATGAATTAATGATTTGTAGAGAAATACATATTGGATTGTTCTTGTCTTGAATCGTGATTATTAGGTTGATGATTTGTGATTTTCTTATCCGTATAAATTGTTTATTTTATGATCTTCATGCATGGTGTTCGAAAGAATAGTGTAGGTTGATTGTATGCTTATGTTTGATTATGAAGATATGCGAGAGCATATTTATATTAAATATAAGTTTGACAATGAAAGTGATCGAGAGATTGGTTTGTGGTTGAATAAATAATATATGTGGTAGGGTTTTTCTATCGTGTGCTTAGTAGTAAATATCCTTCGTAGTTGATGATGGGTTGATTGAGAGATCCCCTGTCATTAAGTTCGAGTCTAACGTTGACGTAATCGAGAGATTAGTTAGTGTTGAACATTTGGTGAGAGACGTGGGTGTTTTATGCATTGTGTATCGGTCCTTGATTCATTAATAGCAAATATAGATTTCCGTGTATCTGCCAATTCCTATTGTTGTCCAAGTGCATCCGTTTTCCCTGCTTTATTTTATTTCACCTTTCGTCCTTTTCGTGTGAGACCACTTTATTTTAGGACGTTAGTTTTCTTTTACTTTTTTGTTTGACATAGAGCAGTAGCCTGTTAAGCCTTCCTCGAGAGATTCGACTTGGGTCGACCTTACCGCTCTATAAGGACCTCGTACTATTGCGGCGATGAAAAGAACAATTTGGTGGAACAAATTTTGGCGATTCTTCGGGAAGGCTTTAGGCTTTTGGTTTTGTGTCGTTTGTTTTCAGTGTTTCATTTGTTTTCTGCTTTCTTCCCGTGCTTCTTTTTTTATTTCTTTCTTTTCCTTTTCTTTGTTACTATTTTCTCCAAAAGGTGCGTGTGATCTTGTTTTTGTAGTTGGTGTCTGTTAATGCAGGGTTATCAGCGATATGAATATGGTCAGACTGGCTTGGAGGATAGGGGTGGAAATCGGTTCGGTTTCGATTAACCGAACCGAAAATTCGGTTAACCGAAACCAAAATAGAAAAATATGCTGACCGATAACTGAACCGATCGGTTATTTGGTTATCCGAATAACCGATCGGTTCGGTTATCGGTTATTTGGTTAAACCGATTTTATTTTTTTTGCTTTTGCTTTGCTGTACTCATCCCAATATATTCTGCAAGAATTTTTTTTGCTTTTGCTTTTGCTTTGCATTTGTTTTTCAATATATTCTTGCAGAACTCATCCCAAAGCACATCAATAAATTCGAGCAGGCGGTGGCGCGACGGTGCAGGCGTAGTCGTCCTGCTGGGTCCGTTGGGAGTTGGGTGGGGGCGCACAGTGTCGGTGGTGACGGCACTGACGGGTGGTCTGGGAGTTGGACTTGGTGTGCGAGTGTGTGCGTGGGTCGGGCGGCGGCGGCGGTGGAAGGCGGCGGCAGGCGACGCGGCACGAGGAGTTGGGTGGGCGACAGCGCGGCGCACGCCGCCTGTCTGTGTGAGAGAGGAAGAGTGGGTCGGCGGCGTGAACACGGCGGCTGCAGCGATCGAGGCGGGCGAGCGGGCGGCGGCGAGTCAGGCGGGCGGCGCAAAGGTGTTAAATCTAGGGTTCCCCGGCCCTTTCCGTCGTGCAACACCTCCATTCTTGATTCCTTATTTGATTATTTCTTTTCCCCAATCCCCAGCCAAAGATTAGAATTTACAATTTAGAAAAGTTTAGAAAACAAAGTAATAAAACGGCAAAGTGCTCACACGACTTTAGTCTTTATTTTAGTATTTTTAAAATAATATAATATATATATATATATATATATACAATTGTTTACAAGTTATCGGTATACCCGTTCGGTTATCGGGTATACCGATAACAAAAATTTTCAATTCAAAATCGAATACCGAACCAAATTTACCAATCGGTTATTCAGGTAACCGAACTCCAAAAAATCGGTTTGGTATGGATAATAACCGATTATCCAGTTCCAAATTTCCACCCCTACTGGAGGAGGAAAACACGTCGTATTGGGCAAATTCTCCTTACAAAGAAGGAGCCCAAGTCGACTATTTTGAGGGATACCCGTCAGGCTGTGAGCATCAAGCCTATGATCCCTACTGGAGACATCCTCAGAGTTCTTCATATAGTCAGGACCTCTTCTTTCAACAACAGCCGGTGAAGCCGACATTGGAGGGGTCATTGCAAGCATTCATTCAGGCGAGTCAGCTGGTGAAGCCGACATTGGATGATTCATTGCAGGCATTTATTCAGGCGAGTCAGCCGGTGAAGCCGACATTGGAAGACACACTAACATCTTTCATACAGACGAGTCAACAAAGGTTCGAGATGTTGGAAGCATCTATGAAGCGTTTAGAGACTCAAGTCGATCGATCGGCCGGGATAGTGGAAGGTGGTCCACAACCAAAGTGTGGAGGAGATGCCGAGACAATTGGAGCAAACTTCTTCTATCATAGTCTATGAAGATGATGAAGTTGAGGGAGAATCATGAAAGATGATGAAATTAAAGAGTCGAGGTTTCATCAAACCGCGACTAACCATGAACAACCCGATATCTTCCGAACCGGTTAGAGGAGAAGAGAGGACATACGTTGAGGTAGCATCTATAATTTTCAATATCCTAATTCTCCAAAGTATTGTCTTTGTTGGAATCGAAGTTATCTATTTTGCTTTGAAGAATAGGATGTTTGATTTGAACTTAATTAATTAGTTATTTGCTACCTTAAGCTGTCCTTTGTGCTTACATTATTATACCGATGCTTTGGTTGAGATGGTATTCCTGCAGGTGAAGGACTATGGATAGTCCGTTTTTCATTGGTGGAGCTCGTGCCATTGAAACGAGCGCTACGTGGGAGGCAACCCACGGGTTACATGTTTTTCTGTTTTGTTTATGTTCTTTTTCTTTTCAGGTTTTTAATAAGTGAGATGAGAATAGTAGCGAGCTGCATAACATGAACACTCAAGCCACTGGACGTCGCCACCTCCATACCTAGTTAACATGCTCTCCCAATTTCAGGGAAGTTAACTTCTACATTTTACCTTTATGGCTTTTTCTAAAGTGTGGAGGCGTGCTTGCCGTCTTTGTGTGTTTGCATGTGACTTGTATTTGTTTGGGTGTGTCGTCCTCCATTTTATACCTTTTGTTTGAATTTGAGTATGCTTTATCGTCTAGTATACGAGTAGAGTTAAGTGAGCATGATTTGATTGGGTATGCACGCCCAAACTGATTTCTAGTAATTCTTATCGATGCGTGACTTGGCATGATAATTGTTGATGATTGATCTAGTTGTGGGACACGTCGAAGTAAATTGTGATGAAGTGATATGTGTAGTTGATTGTCGTTGCTATTTATATGGTCCCCTTGCGTGTCTTATCTCGAAAAAAAAATGAAAATATGAAAAAGATTGTTATATAAAAAAAAAGTTTGAATAATTTGTTGATGGTTGAATAAGTGAGCTTAAGGTTGGAATAAGGGCTCTACTCCTCTCTCTCTATGTTGCTTCTCGAATGGAAGCTCAAAAGTGATGAGTATGGAAAACCACATTAGGATACTCGAGTTTTCAACTCGAAGGTTTGACTTAATTAATATTTTCCTATAATCCTCCTTGAGTCATCACATTTGGTATTGGAAGTTGTGTATGTTGAAAATGAGATGTGTTATGTAAGGATCTATATGAGTTAGTTATTCGATTATTAAATGCATATAGATCAGATTTGTGATTTGCTTGGATTAAGCCGCATACTCAATTAATTATTGATTTATTATCATGTTAAGAAGTGTATCGATTTAGAAAATCTAGGATGACGTGATGTCGTGGTATTATTCAATTGAATATTTGTTCTCTCGATTTCTTTTCTCGTGTCGTGGTGATAATGTTTGCTTGAGGACAAGCAAAGGGTTAAGTGTGGAGGAGTTGTTTAGTATGAATTTGTGCGTATTCTTGGTATTGTTTTGCATATCATTTTCAATGGTGTTGGATAAATAGCTTAAATAAATACCATAATTATTTATGGTAATTAATGGCATTGAATGAGATATTTGGAATCTACATTTTGTGAAGATGAATTTGGTGTATTTACTTGTTCAATTCCAATAAGGAATGAATGAGTAATCAATGCACAAAGATAGTCATTTTAATGATGGAAATAAGTTCCATCCCACATAGGAAAAACAATGAAGTTTAAAGCTATTTATAAAGAACTTTCCATCATAGAGGAGTAATCAAGTGTGCTCCACTATGGTGCACCCTAGTGGGTTTTGGTTAGCCTTTTTAAGGTTAAAATCAAATCCTACGAGGAAGGCGCGAAGCACCTTCCGAGTCCGAGTCCGAGGCTGAGCACGTGCACGTGCACGTCGCACTTGTCGCAACGGGTGCTTCGTAGGCGCACTTTGCACTTCGCTCGGAGCGAGGAGCTATGAGGAGCCTTTACTTTTAACAAATGAAATCATGGCTCGGACGACGTGGAGGGTGACTAGGGCGACGCATGGCAATGACTGAGATGCGTGGCGGCCCGACTAAGCACGTGAACCGACCAGACACACGGTTCGGACCACCTTGTGCGATCCGAACCAACGCACTTGTTCGGTCGCGTGGACCAGCGAGACCTTGGTTCGATCGAGGTGTCTCTTCAGCCATATTAATCTCTGATCGTATCCGTTCGGACGGGTCGTGTCAGCTATAAATAGCCCCTGCGATGATGGTTAGACACACGATTAATTCGGATAATTAATATACTCATTCTACTATAGTATTCATACTCAAGTCCGAGTATTGAGTAGTTGGCGATGCGACTTCCTAGTACAAGGTCTCGTATTCATCATAAACCGTTGTATCTTGGGGACGTTTGCCGTTGAACCGCGTGTACTGTGCATGGCAATTTTGTCTTACGAA
The DNA here is from genome assembly GCA_036937905.1 of Salvia rosmarinus. Taxonomy (NCBI): domain Eukaryota; kingdom Viridiplantae; phylum Streptophyta; class Magnoliopsida; order Lamiales; family Lamiaceae; genus Salvia; species Salvia rosmarinus. The sequence continues at coordinate 12,020,724 of CM072818.1, forward strand.
AAGAGAGTCTAACTCTCGCCTCGGTTTATACATAGCCTCTGTTATTCTTTCCATTTTCTACACACTACATATAACAATCGTGGGCGAAATCACTGTAGAAGATGGCGTCGTCAAACAACCTTGTTCATGCTCTTGCCCATACCAGAAACCGAGAAATTTTCAGGTTACGATTTCAAGCGTTGGCGGTCTAAAATGTTGTTTTACCTTACTACTTTGAACCTATCTCGTTTTCTATCCGAATCTCATAAAATCGTGGGGATGATGAAGCGATACCCAAGCATACGGCGTTGGATGCATAGCATCATAGCGACTTCTTATGTCGCAACTATATTTTCAATAAATTTGGGCGACACACTTACGGTGTTTACTCCACAGCCAACGTCAAAAGTTGTGGGACTCATTGGAGACAAAATATAAAGCGAAGATGCGGTTTGAAGAAGTTCATCGTTGGTCGTTTTCTCGACTTCAAGATGGTGGACAACAAAACCGTTCTTGAACAAGTGCGGAAATTGATTGATCTGCATGACATTATGGCGAAAGGAATGAGTTTGTCGAGAATCCTTTTAAGTTGTCGCCATAATTGAGAAGTTGCCCCGATGTGAAGGATTTCAAAATTACCTCAAGCATAAGCATAGGAGATGGGCCTTGAAGACCTCATCGTGCGATTGAGAATCGAAGAAGACAATCGGAAGTCCGATGTCGAGATGAACAAGTCATCCATAGAAAAAGCAAATATTGCCGAGTCGAACAACAAGCGGAAATTCATTCCAAAGAAGCAAGACTCGCATAAACAAAAGAAAATCAAGGTGGTATTACAAGCTGCGGCAAAATTTGGACATATGGCGAAAGATTGTCGTAAACGAAGAAGGATAAGAAGAACAGCGCCGCCAAGCCGATATAACCGAAGAAAATGCGTGCCCGTTGATTTGTCGACCTTGATCTATCCATGATTGTAGATGAAGTCGACATGGTTGGTAGCCCGATCGGATGGTGGATTGACACCGCACTACCAAACATATTCTGCGGATAAAGCCATGTTCTCTCTTACAGCCCGTCACGAAAATAGAAATTTATATGGGCAACTCGCTGCCTCCAAAATCATCGGGCTGGAGCGTTGTACTAAAGATGACATCGGGATTAAAAGTGGCGCTCAATAATGTGTTGCATGTTAGGATATCCGCAAGAATCTTGTGTAAAGCTCGATTACGAGCAAGGCGGTTTAGACTAGTGTTTGAAGCGGATAAAGTTGTAATGACCAAGAATGGTCACTTTATAGGAAAATGCTATCTAGATAACGACCTTTTCAAGCTTAATGCTATCAATATACTTTGTAATAATGAAATAAACCACAAAGTTGCTTACTTGGTTGAGTCTCTAATTTATGGCATGATAGATTAGGACATACAAATCTAAATACACTACGACGTTTAGTAAATTTAGATTTATTACCAAAAATGACTTTCGATGAACACAAAAGGTGTGAAATTTGTGTTGAAGCAAAAATGGCAAAATCTCCTTTTCACTCATTGGAGAGATCAACAAAGCCTCTTGAATTGATTTACACCGATCTATGTGATTTAAAACTTATGCAAACAAGAGGTGGAAAGAATTATTTTATAACGTTTATAGACGATTGCACAAGATTTTGTTATGTGTATCTTTTGAGAAGCAAAGACGAAGCATTCGAAGCTTTTAAAACTTACAAAAATGAAGTTGAAAATCAACTTAACACCAAAATCAAAACTATTCAAAGCGATCGATGTGGCGAATATGTTGCACCTTTTGAAGAATTTTATCGTGAAAATGGCATTATTCATCAAGCGATCGCACCTTATTCACCTTTGATCAAATGGTGTTGCGGAACGAAAGACGAACATTGAAAGAAATGATGAATGCTATGTTGATAAGTTCGGACTATCACATAACATGTGGAAGCTATTCTTTCGGCAAATAAAATTTTGAACAAATTACCCCAAAAAAGCAGATAAAACTCCATATGAATTATGGAAAGGAAGGAAGCCGTCTATAAATACACAAAAGTGTGGGGTGCTTAGCAAAAGTTGAAGTACCAAAACCCGAGCAAGTAAAAATAGGACCTAAAGCTGTTGATTGCATTTTCATAGGATATCAAACAATAGTAGTGCGTCTGGATTTTGATTCATAAATCGGAAGTTCTGATATGAATGAGGGAATGATCATAGAATCGAAAGCAGCCGTATTTTTGAGGCGATATTCCCTAAGAAGATAAGAATGACATAAGTTCGAAAAGAGAACTTATGATGAAATCTCGCCAAAAGTAATGGATCAACATATGAACCAACACGAGAACCAATGCGAGGAAAGCGTAAAAACTACAAAACCTTTGGTCGGTTTTGTAGTCTACTATTTAGAAGATGAGCGAAGACAATCGAGGAAGCATTATGCGGTCCCGATGCCGATTTATGGCGTGAAGCGATCAATAGTGAAATCGAGTCGATCTTAAACAATCACACTTGACATATTGTTGATCTTCATAGGAAATAAACCCTTAGGTTGCAAGTGGATTCTTAAGAAGAAATATAAAAGCCGATGGATCTATTGACAAGTATAAAGCACGTTTGGTAGTCGAAGGCTACAAACAAAGGAAGGGTATGATTATTTGATACATACTCACGGTTACTCGGATTACATCCATTAGAATGCTACTTGCGATAGCGACATTATACAATCTTGAGATACACCAAATGGATGTAAGCGGCATTTCTAAATGGAGATTTAGAAGATGAAATATATATGGAACAACTCGAAGGGTTCGTAGTTCTCGGCGAAAAGAAAGTTTGTAAACTTGTCGAGTCTTTATATGGACTTAAACAAGCACCTAAGCAATGGCACGAAATTTGATCAAATAATGATGTCGAATGGATTCAAAATCAGCGAATGTGACAAGTGTGTATACATCGAAAGTACATCGAGATAATTTTGTCATTGTGTGTCTACGTTGATGATATGCTAATTATGGGTAGCAACAATAAAATCATCACGACACTAAAGAAATGTTAAAGAGGAACTTTGATATGAAAGATATGGGATTAGCCGGCGTGATTCTAGGAATCAAGATTTCTAGAACACCGATGGAATAGTCTTATCACGGTCTCATTATGTTGAGAGTGTCTTAAGAAATTCAAAGCTTACGATCTACCTCCAACTAAGACACTGTTGACTTAAGTATACACTTAGCCAAAATCGAGGAGAACCAGTATCACAAAAAGACTATGCTAGAATCATTGGAAGCTTAATGTACTTAGCAAATTATACAAGGCCGCGGACATATCATACTCTATTAGCAAGTTAAGTCGGTTTACAAGTAATCACAGGAAAGGATCATTGGACCATACTTGACAAAACATTGAGATACTTGAAACATACTAGCACTCATGGTATACATTATTCGAGATATCCATTTGTTTTGGAAGGATATTGTGATGCCAATTGGATATCTCGATACTAAAGACTCCAAATCCACAAGTGGTTTTGTATTTACAATTGGTGGAGGAGCAATTTCATGGAAATCTTCTAAGCAAACTTGCATAGCCCGATCTGATGGAATCGAGTTTATTGCCTTAGACAAAGCCGTGAAGAAGCCGAATGGCTAAGAAACTTCTTAGAAGATATCCCATTGGGAAAAACCTTTGCCTCGGTTATGATATATTGTGATAGCATAGCGGCTATAGGAGAACAAAGAATAGTATGTATAATGGTAAGTCTCGACATATTAAATCAAAGACATAATACCGTTAGACAATTGATCCTCTGAGAATAATGTGTATTGACTATGTAAAGTCAAAAGATAATATAAGCGGATCGTTTACTAAAGGTATCATCGTGATCAATTATATGATGCGATAGGGAATGGGATTAAAATCCATACGTTAAGAACACTTGCATGGTAACTCAACCATGATGATTGGAGATCCTAAAAGATGGTTCATGAGACAACTAAGTTGTAGGAGTTCAAGTTGAGCACTTGGAAATTTTAAAATCCATACTGTGGTGCTCAGAGTGCAAACACAGCTTGTGGTAAAGGGTAAGCCTTTAAGGTTTCAATGATTCCTATAGCCTTTTATGGGTGGAGTATGATAGGATACTCTTTATAGGAGATCACCTATATAAGTGAAGAAGTGAGGCCGCTTCAAGATTATGATAACATTAAGAATCCAGAAATGGTCCAGGTAAAATGGACCTGCGTGAGACGAAAGATATTAGATCTATTATTGTGTGTATGTTGTTGTCTTGATTTACACTAAAGTTGATGGTTCAGACATCGCTTCACCAAGCGAGTAAATTCGATAGCATTACACTAAGGAAGGTTCAAAGCTAAAACTACCTATCCCGATGCAATAATAAATCGTGGGACTAAGTCGTATTACATTTGCATTAATCATCATTCATGTGGATTGTTGGATAAATAGCTTAAATAAATACCATAATTATTTATGGTAATTAATGGCATTGAATGAGATATTTGGAATCTACATTTTGTGTAGATGAATTTGGTGTATTCTTTCATTCATAAGGAATGAATGAGTAATTAATGCACAAGATAGCCATTTTAATGATGGAAATAAGTTCCATCCCATAGGAAAAACAATGAGTTTAAAGCTATTTATAAAGAACTTTCCATCATAGAGGTAATCAGTGTGCTCCACAATGGTGCACTAGTAGGTTTTGTTAGCCTTTTAGGTTAATCAAATCCTACGAGAAGTGGCGCCTTATCCAGTCGAGCGACGCGTGCCGCTCGCACTTGTCATGAGCGCTTTGTAGGTGCATTTGCACTGCTCGGGGCGAGGAGCTATGAGGACCTTTACTTTAACAAATGAAATCGTGGCTCGAGCGGCGTGGAGGTGACTGGGGATGGCGATGACGATGCGTGGTGGTGACTAAGCATGTGACACCGACCGCAGGTTCGGACCACCTGTCGATCTGAACCAACGCACTAGTTCGGTTCGCGTGGACGCGGACACACCGGTTCGATCGAGGTGTCTCTTGAAGCCATATTCGTCTGATCCATCCGTTCGGGCGGGTCGTGTCCAAGCTATAAATAGCCCCTGCGATGATGGTTAGACACACATTAATTCGAGATAATTAATATACTCATTCTACTATAGTATTCATACTCAAGTCCGGTATTGAGTAGTTGCCAGATGAATTCTAGTACAAGGTCTCGTATTCATCAAACCGTTATATCTTGGGGACGTTTAGTTGAACGCGTGTACGTATGGGGCAATTCGTCTTCTGGAAAGATAGTCTAACTCTGCCTCGGTTTATACATAGCCTACTATTATTACTCCATTTCTACACACTACATATAAAATGGTTTGTCCTATTTATGTCGTTGGTTTGATTAGTATTGATCGAATTGAACTTATTTAGTTTATTTCGATGTTTTGTGAAAAATGGCAGTAAATAGGATGAACTTTATCTACCAAGAATGAACCTATATTTAAGCGCATCTCGATAGGAGTTCGTGGGCACAACGGATCTCATTCGAGTTCGAGCGGGAAGAGCGGAGGCGAAACCGCGAATCGCGCCCACGCACATGAGTCCGGCGTTGCGCGCGTCCGACTGCCACGCCCAGCGCCCACAACCCAGCGCCGCTTTGGCCTCTTCAGCCCAGCGCCTTTGGCCAGCCACGACATTTCACCTCTTCGCCCACCGTGGCTTTCCTCCGGCCGTCTGCGTTTACGCCGCCTCGTCTCAGCGTGAGATTGCCCAAGCGCGCCTACATCCAACATCCTTAGGAGCTGGCCGCCTCCTGCGTCGGCCTGAGCGGTGAGCTTTCCCGTAACCGCCGTCTCCGTCCGTCATTGCGTCTTTGTCGAGAGTCTTCCAGCCGGTCTCGTTCCGTCCGTGGTGCCTTCGACCTTTCGAGGGGCGCCCGCGTCCGTGACCATTTTGCCGTCGCGTCCGACGCGCGTTACATCCGTGCGTCGATTTTCGCTGCTATATATATAAGTTAACACGCGGAAACCTACCTCGCTCATTCTCAGGTTCTCAAATGTATTCTTTTCCTTTTTTCCTTTCCTTTCCTTTTAATTATTTTGTACTTGGGTAACAATTGGGATTATGCGATTCGGATTTTGGAAGCAATTTGTCTATGAATGGTTGTAAGTTTTTCTTCATTTATTACATGTAATTGCGATGGGGATGATTTACGCTATAGATGAATTAATGATTTGTAGAAATACATATTGGATTGTTCTTGTCTTGAATTGTGATTATTGGGTTGATGATTTGTGATTTTCTTATCCGTATAAATTGTTTATTTTATGATCTTCATGCATGGTGTTCGAAAGAATAGTGTAGGTTGATTATGCTTATGTTTGATTATGAAGATATGCGAGCAGATTTATATTAAATATAAGTTTGACAATGAAAGTGATCGAGATATTGGTTTGTTGTTGAATAAATAATATATGTGGGTAGGGTTTTGCTATCGTGTACTTTGTAGTAAATATCCTTGTAGTTGATGATGGGTTGATTGAGATCCCTATCATTAAGTTCGAGTCTAACGTTAATGTCGAGAGATTAGTCGGTGTTGACCGTTTGGTGAGGCGTGGGTGTTTATGCATTGTGTACGGTCCTTGATTCATTAATAGCAAAGATAGATTTGAACCTAAAACACCGTCTCAATTCCGTGTCATGAATTCCTATTGTTGTCCAAGTGCATCCGTTTTCCCTTTATTTTATTTCCCTTTTTCCTTTTGTGTGAGACCCCTTTATTTTATGACGTTAGTTTTTCTTTTCTTTTCGTGTTTGACATAGAGCATAGCTTAAGCCTTCCTCGAGAGATTCGACTTGGGTCGCACATCTATAAGGACCTCATACTATTCGGACGTGAAAGAACAATTTGGTCGGAACACGTACGCCACCCTTCAATATCTTCATCTACTAGTCAACAGAAACCCGAATGTTTTCTCTGCTTTGCATTGCCACGTCTTCGCTTTTATCTGATAAAGGAGGTTAATACCTACCCTAGAAGATGTTGACACATCCAAGTGTACCCTCTCACTGTCGCCTCCGACTCCTAAGCTGCCGCTGCTGTCTGCGCCACCTTCGCCTAAAAGCAGAGAGGCACTCGTCACGACCCACATTGGCCACCATCGCCTCCGACTCTAAGCTGCCGCCTGCCACCGCCTAACACCCTCCTCTTTCAAAAATAAAAATCGTTCCTTGCAGACAGTATATAAGCAGAATCGGATCCACCACCTAAGCTATCTCCACCATCTTGTAAACCCGTTGTAAATAGTCGTCTACTGTGTCTGGGTTTCTCTATGTTAAATATTACTATACACTAGCATGCATATATGTTGGTTATCCATTTCATATTTGTAATATTACATGTACTTTTCACTTTTCTCTTTCTATTATATAATTATGTAACATCATTCGTTATATTTATTGATGATTTTAATGTTTGAATAAAATATCCAAGTTAATGATATGTTTTATGATTATATTTGAAATTTATGATATGCCAATTTTGCTAATGGAAGTTGACAAAATTTTGATATGCCAATTTTAAAATAATTAGATTCGTGCAGAGACCCAAAACGTAGTTGGCTAAGGATGTCAATTAATCCTAAATCGAATAGATCGAGAGAAAAATGAGGATTAGGGCCAAAAATTATAGCCCGGCCCGTAATGAATTTGTGAAAATAACAAAATTATGAGAAAAATAACTAAGTTCGTAATATGCTTCAACACAATGATTCTTATTTGTTATTCTTTGCTGATTTACTATCAACATATTGAGCTCAACTTACATCTGATTGATCCGAGCACATGGATTCGATAACCACTGTCTTTTATTTTGCATCCTTAAACTAATACAAATTTCTTAAACTAAAATTTCGAAATCTTATGATATTAAAATACAAATCTCTGAAACAATTGAAAGAATTACGATTAACTAATATTTTTAATCTTGCCGAATTTTAGTAATCCTTATATTAAATTTTAACTAATATTTTTAATCTTACCGAGTGGTGAGATTCCTCCGCAACTACAACGTTGAATTTTCTTTCAATGTTAAATCTTTCAGTGAATGATCTTGTTGGGAAGATACCTCAATCTAGCGGCCAGTTTCAGACATTTGACAATGGCTCCTACATTTGGAACTAGGGATTATGCGGATTTCCGTTGACCATAAAATGCGAGCAACTTTCCATATCGCCTCAAAGAAGTGATGATGAATCAATTTTATCAATGGATTTACTTGGCGACCTGTGGTTTTGTGAGACAAGCATTTGAAGGCTTTGAGAAAAGGGGATTTGTATTGCTCGATGATTTAGTTGTTTGCCTTACATATTTATCAATCCAAGTTCACATATTTATACTACTTGGATGACATGAAAATTAAGAACATTAAATAACAATATTTAAAACAAGATGACTCTTGAACTATAGATAGAACTTGAACAGACACTTTATTTGATGAATTTGGTTTACTCTAACATTGTCTCCCATAAACCAAAATTCCTTGAACTCAAGTGCAGCAACATTTCTTGAAAACATAGGTCCTCCGAGGGCTTTGTAAAGACATCAACAATTTGCTCTTCACTTGACAATACTCAAGATTGATTTCTCCTTCACAAGTTCTCTTAGAAAATGAAACCATAAGCGAATATGCTTCGTTTTTCCATGCAAAACAGGATCCTTTGAGGCGGAAATAGTCGAGTTGTTGTCACAGATACAGTCGTAGGATCTTATTGTTTGACCTTCAATTTTTCCAGAATTCCTCTCAGCCATAAAGCTTGGCACCCAGCCAAAGACGCTGCGATATACTCTGCCGGTCGTAGAAAGCGCCACAACCAGCTTGCTTCTTTGAACACTAAGATATAATTCCACTTCCAGGCTAAAAGCATAACTCAAGTGCTTGGCGAATCATCGATACTACGCGAAGATCACTATCGGTATACCCAATAAGCTTCACGGGCACACCGGTTTCATAGAAAATACCATAATCAATGGATCCTTTGATATACCGCAATATCCTTTTCGCAGCTTGAATTTTTTAACCGGATAACTCAAAATCGATTATATATATATATATATATATATATATATATATATATATATATATATATATATATATCTAATATTATTTATTTATTTATTTAGAATTACAATTTCCTTAATCATATTTATTTCTCTCTCTCCTATTGTATCAATATTTAATATTTGTAAAATATATTATTTATTTATTATATAAAATACTATCAATTATTAATTTTGCAAAATATTTTGTATATATATATATACATATAAAAATGTATTTTTATATATAAATATCAATAATAATATTATTTATATATTCATTTGAAAAGAATATATATTCTTTTTTGCTAAAAATAAACCATATATATATATATATATATAATATCAATATATAATATTATTTATGAAAAAAATAGCTAAAAAATCGGTTTAATCGAAATAACCGAAATATATTTCGGTTACTTCAGTTCGGTTACCAAATAAAATTCGGTTCGGTTCGGTTATTTTTTTAAAAATTTGGTTAATTCGATTTGGTTATTTTTTCGTCCAAAACCGACTGAATAACCGAATACTCACCCCTACAAAGAATGAAAGAAGCCAAGAAGGAACCCAGCCAATGCATGAGTGTAATGCCATGTTTTTCCCCAAATAAATTTGTTAGGAATTTGGGATCGATGTATATTTTGATTAGATCTCAAAATCACATGAAGATAGTTACTGGTGTATTGTCTGTTAGTGTTACTTGTTCATTTTTTTTTCATTTTCTTTTTAGGAATCATCTTGAAAGAAAAAAAAGGGTCATATGTTAGGGAGCTTAACTTTGCTTAGATAGGTCTTAGTCCAATTGGAGACCGAGCTGAAGATGTCCAATCAGAAATACACTCAATTGACTCATTAAATGATAAACATCAAGCTCTGAAGCAATCAGAACGAGTTGATGGAGTCTGGTTCAATAGAAAACATGCTTAAAACCTATCTTAAAGCATTAGGAGAAAAAAGTTCAATGTTGAAAGATCTGTCGTTAGAAAGACTCACTTAAGTTAGTTGGAAATATAGTTCTAACAAAGTATAAGAGCGGTGAAGATAGAATCAAGCTATGAGTAAGCAACAAGATGTAGTTGTTTGAAAGCAAAAGTGTTGAATAGCCCTAAGATGAATTGAGTGAAAGCAAAATGTTAGAGGTCATGTCCTGATAAACCAGGGATAAACAATCTCTAGTATGTAGGATCTGAAGTCATTTTCCTTGTAAGTATAAAATAGGATCCTAAGGTTAATTGACATTCACCTATTTACAGGTTTGTAGATATGAGATGATTTCTTTGAACCACGTTAAATCCTCATGTTGTTCACCATTCTACACAATTGATTGTTTATATATTGCATATCTTACCTTCAGTAGAGTAAATTCAAACTCAATTTGTTATATCTACAACAATCTGACATTTGCATGCATCTGAACTTAAACTTTGTGTTGTCAATGTTTCTAAGTCGTCCAATGAGTCTACCTAGCTTTTTGTTTCACCACCTTTTCGCGCACACACATGTTAAGGTTCAACACTGAATTCGCTGACTGACAGTCCTTGTTTTCAGTAGGATCAGTTGCTGACTCAATCACTTTTTATCTAGGGAAATTAAATTACGTGAAAATAGCTACATTTAAGGCATTGCGGTTCGTTCTCTTTTATTCTGGAAAATTATCAGTGTTAAGACAGGCTAGGGGAAATCCTCCATTATACTGACAAAGCTATAGAACGATACAAAGGAGTAAAAACCAAAACTTTTGCATCTCAAGTTGGAAACCGGGCTTATTTGCCAGAATTCTAAGAGAGCAAAAGATGTAATCCTCATGAGCTTGAACAAAAAACGCATTAAAATAACATAACATCTACTTGAATTTTGAGAAGCACTACAACAAAAAAGCCTTTTTCAAACACTGAAAAGTGCCCCAATATATTATCTTTGGGGGCACTTATTATTTTCGGGGCACTTATCATATGTGTTGTTAAGTATCGTGTCCCAATAGAGTTTGGGGCACTTTTAAGTGTCTCTATACCAATAGCTTTCTAATCATTTTTATTTGCCCCAAGATAAATTCTTGAGGCATATATAAATGCCTTTAAAAGATTTAAATTTATACTGATAAATCTATAGGAACACTTATTTGTGTCTCTTACATAAATATCGAGACACAAAATGTGTGGCATCAAAATCCCTTTTGTGTTTGCAAATTAATTTCTAGGGGCACTTATTTATGCCCTTAAATCAAATTTTAGTTACATAATGTGTAGCATCAAGTTTATATGTCTCGTAATTGTATATGTTAATTATCTATATTATACACAAATACAATCATATCTTGCTAGTACATCTTTTCATGTAAAAAAATACATCTGCAATATATTTTGAACGCATTATTTGCAATATTAAAAAATCTAAGATGGAAACTGTACAAAATCTCATGTCCTATCATTTCATGTCCAATATTTGTAAGAAAAACTAAATGGAGTCATAGAATTGTTCTTACATAATACAAAATGCAAAAATGTCACCATCTAAAATATGAAGGTTAATTGTCATTTGAAGTTGAGTGTGCATGTTCTAGCAAATTCTTGTGTCAACTTTTATTTTCGTCCAAGATAATCTGCATATTAGATAGAGTAGAGGTTACACTAACACAGGAAATAAGTAAATTAAAGCAACAATGTTGTAACAATTAATAATCCAAGGTAAGAAATATAAGAGAACAAATACATTTCAATCGCATAGGTATTCGTGTCGAGCAAACCTTAGTTCCAGCAATGAAGGATTGTCTGGAGTATATTTTGTAATCATAAATAGAAGACATCCATTAGCTTGAATGTTATACAATATAGAAGGTCAAATGTTGATTCATTACACACACAAAGTAATAGTTCTTCTATAGGCGGCAATTAGCACGCACCGTTGAAGGTCTGCAGTTCTTCTATTCTCGACGACGATGTTGCTGGGAATGAGGGACGACGTGAGATGCAAATGTTTCAATGAGATCTTCTGTGGAGAGAGAGAGAGAGAGAAGACGAGAGAATGAAAGGAAAAATGAGGGAGAGAGGACGAGAGAAATTCTTTTGCCCAAAATTAAGGGTCAGTGGGAATTTAGCAAAAAAAATTTGTGCCCCTAAATTTTACATATCTGATTAATTGCCCCAAAATATATTTTGGAGGCAATTAATAATAAGTGTCTCTAAATAAATACCTCTATATCTAATTTTGTTGTAGTGAAGCAACGAATACTCAGTAAGTGTAAAGATTTTTATACGAAATCTTTTACTCCCTACTATCTTATTTGATCAGGACAGTAGAGGGATCTTCAGGAATAATTTTGCAAAAGGAAAGTATAGAAAATTTCTAACATATTAATAATGTGCTAAGGAAATTAGAGATTACTAGTTATGAACAGGGAGACACCCTCCACTGCCAAAAAAAAAAAAAAAGTTATGCAAGTTTGTTAGGGCCAGGACTTTCTAACATTTTTTCAGTCCTTGTTTTTAGTTAAGCACCACTAATATTTTGGTATGGCCTTATAGGAGAAACATGGTCCACAATCCATGGCAAGAAAAAATCCATCACCTTTTCCAATTTAACGGTTTTTTTTATTTATTTTTTCAAAACGTTGATTCTTTTCCAATTTATTTTTCTTATGGAAAAATTTCGTTTGATCTTTCAAAATACGAAATTCATCAAATGCAATCATCAACCATATAAATTTTATTTTGTAAGAAATACGCGATTCCTTGTTAGGACAACACACTAATAATGAGTACAGCAATTTTGTTGAATAATGTAATATTGTAAATTAGCCCGATAACGGCCACCTTTAAATTTTATAATAATTATAATATCTCCATCTTTTTAGCGAAGTTTATTTGATGGGCACTTATAAACTCTATCATTATCGAAGATATGATATACCATGTATTTGAGTAACATTACATGCGTTATGATATTAGTTTTAGAAAATGATATGGCTTGCAATATGATAAGCAAGATACAAGACATTATTAGAAAGAAAAAAGAACAAGAAAAAGCAAAAGCAAAAAGAAAAAGTTACATAAGCACACAACAGAGTAAACTAGATGGAACTTAAGAAGGAAGTAGGACTTGGAGGTATTGGAATATCCACAGTTCCCTCCAACATTAGTAACACTTTCTTCATCGTCGGACGCAGCGATGGCTCATATTGCACACACCATATCCCTATTTTCACCATCCTCTCCAGTTTCCTTTCGTCCACTAGCTCATCCCCCACAAGATTCCCTATCTTCCTTGCTGCATAACAGTCGTAAACCCAATCCTCAAGAACTGCCTCATCCTCACTTCTGCTCCAATCAATAGACCTCTTACAACATATGATCTCCAGCAGCACCACTCCGAAGCTATAAACATCGGCTTTCACTGTGATCGCCTGCTTCTGGTACCATTCCGGCGCAACGTAACCCCTAGTTCCTCTTATACCGGTATATGTTTTAGTCTGATCTTGTTTCAGGAGCTTCGCCAGCCCAAAATCCGATATCTTGGCACACCAGTTTTCGTCCATGAGTATGTTCTGAGGCTTTATATCGCAGTGAATGATCTGCGTCTCGCACTCCTGGTGCAGATACAGTATCCCTCTCGATATATCTCGAGCGATTTCGACTCGTTCCTCCCATCTCGGCCGCTTCTCTTGATTAAAGAGTATGTCTGCGAGAGATCCGTTACTCATGTATTCGAACACCAGCAGTTTGTTGTCTCCATCGAGGCAGTAACCCAGCAGTCGGACTAGGTTCCGATGATATGTCTTCCCAATTGTTTTCAACTCTGTTCGGAATTCACTTTCTCCCTGTGCAACTTCTTTCTCTAACCTCTTCACGGCCACCAATTTCTGGCCATTCTGAAGAACTCCTTTGAACACCGTACCGGATGCTCCTCTCCCTAGCTCTTCCTTGAAATCATTTGTTGCTTTGGAAAGACACTGGAATGTGAATGCTTGCAGCGAAATGTCCTCGGCAAAGTTAGCTTCTCCATCTTTACTGATTTTGTTATAGTCCTTCCGATTCCGGTTAGCAAATATCAAAGAAATTGACAAGGCCAAGACACCTATAACCATAAGCACAATGCCGATGATGAGGATGTCTAGACGGCGCTCTTTCTTGATTCTTTTAATATCTATGTCGGGTACTGTGGTAGTACTGACCCGAATAAGAAGCATATTCGAATTATCCTTAGACCTTCTGCCGAATCTCAATGGAAGCCTCTGCTTTCTGCATTGGCCATCTTCAAAGAAGGCTGCTTCGCAATTACAGTCATCGAGACAGGCTTGTCTGCACTCTTCTTGACTCACCCTGTCCAGATCTTCATACGAGTCGTTCTCCCATTCAGTGTTTTCGACTGATCTGATGAATCTATCACAGCCTTGCGCCGAGAAGGATCTTGAGCAGCCAGCAGTGTTGTTGCCGGATTGAACAAAATCGAAACCGGGAAGACACTGACATTCCGGCACAGTATCCATCTGAACGCAGTATGCGTTGACTCCACAGAAACCTTTCGGATTACACGCGTCGTCAGTCGATGACCATCTTCTCGTCAAATTACCGAGGTCAGGATTTAGAGAGAGAGAGTAGAGGCGGAAGATGCCTCCCACGTCGAGCCTCATAAAAAAAAGGTACTCCTGTCTGGGGAATCCTCCATTCGTTAAATTTCGCAGAGGCAAACTTCCGTTCAGCAGATAAAGGCGGCCGTCGCTATCGAGGTTGAGGGAAACGTTGCGGCCTGCGGTGCTTGTACCTGTTGCGTAGTAAGCGTTGGCCGCTACGGCCGGCGCATTAGCAGGATACTGCACGAGGTTTCCATCAGTCTGCATACTCAGCATGAAAATCCCTCTGCCGTAGTCGGTTTCCGACGCGCTGGAGAAGAGCTCATTCCCTGACAAAAGGCGCTGGCCGGGGAGGAGGGTGTTGGTCGGGTGGTCGAAGCTCTGCCAGATGATTCTGGAATCGGAATCGTAGAGCACGAAGTTGCCGTTGTCGAGCATTGACGCCGACGCGATGGCTGAGTTGGGATTGATGACGTCTACATCTTGGCCTTGCCTCCGGCGCAGGACTAGCCTGCCGTCGGTGGTTAGTTGCAGAGAGATGACGTCTTCGGGAATGGTGGGATTGTCGTCCCTGTTTGCCGTCCAGACAACGGTTTTGTCGGAAAGAAAGACGCCGACGGCGTAGCGGTGGACGTTCTCGGGGAAGAATCCGAAGGCGAATAGGCCGGAGGGGGAAGGCCAAGTGGAGGTGACGGTGGGTGTGAGGGAAGAGCCTAAGGTGATATTGGAAGGTCTTCTTTGAGCTGCTGCAATAGAAACAAGGATGAGAAAAAAGAAACAGATGGATTGGAAGGACATTGCTGCACTGTTTGTGAGTATTCAAACTAATTTTTGTAGCTTTAAAGGGATGGCTGATATTTCATTGACTTGACTCAAATATCGTTTACTTTTCTTTCACGACCAAGCTTACTCGCAATTGATATTAGATGTATGTAGTGGTTTCACGTGTAAATAGTTTCCAAATTACAATAAGAGAGGTAAAGTATACTAAAAATATCTTGTACTTCATACTCGACTTATAAATCATTAGTGAAACTTGAGATATCTTTACACTATATACCTTTGGGAAAGACACGGAGGAGTATAATATGGTTATTGGCCGTGAGTAGGACCGGGTTACGGTTATGGGTTAATATCAAATCGAATTGAAATTATATCATATTCGGTTAATCGAACACTACATATTCGATTTACAATTCGATTAGCGGTACAATATTTTGATTTTTATTTTTATTATCGGTTAACCGATAATCGAACGGTTCATAAGCTAAAAAAGAAAAATCTATTTTCATTTTTTTTACAATTATGTTCTCATAATAAAATATTATTAAATAAAGTCGAGTCTTTATTTGTAGGTAAAATTCAATAGAATTACCAAAAAATAGAATAATAGATATGTGTATAGTGAGCATGTGGCTTTTAGATTGAGTAATTAATTAATATATGCAAGTAATTAAATATATTATTTGAAGCCAACCGTATAAACCTAAAAATAAAGCAACGATTACTTTATCATAATTTAGTTTAATAGTAACTATAAAATGTTTAGATTATTTAATGTAGTTGCGTAATTAAAATAAAAAAGTTATAGATTTTTCGGTTAACCAAAAATCGAACTGCAATAACCGATGCAGCTTCCGGTTAATCGAACTTAATAAATAGTTCAATTTCGATTTTGGAATTTATAGAAATTTCGGTTTGATTAACCAAAAAAATCGATGTGATAAACTGAAGTTGAACGGTTTCCCACCCCTAGTCGTGAATGAGGGAGAGTGTGTAGTATTACAGGGACTTGTTTGCTAGCCCATACGAAACAAATATATACAGGGAGAGTGGTTATCGTGTGAACACTCCTTATAGTGTAAACATGAGGACATATATCAATCATTGCTAAATCAATATGGACGTTTCATATTCAATGCACAAAATATGATGCAGATACACAAATGCATAATTATATATATAGATATGTATATAACTAATTCGATGCATACTTAAATATAATCATTAGATTTTCAAATCTAATAGACATGATTTGTTCTTATTTATGTATGTTCTATATATATATATATATATATGTATATGTATATATATATATATATTTCAATTTTACATTTTTCAATTTTATTTAAATTAAATATATAAAACTAAATTTAATGCAAAAATACCTGATCACCTACAGGTATATCGATACCCGATAATCTCAAATATGTATTACCCAATATCTACTAGATAACCGACGGGCACAGTTACCGAATACCTTATACTCATCGGAGTGTGGATCGGGTTGGGTAATATCCGTCATTGGGTAGTCACCCTTATTTGAATGAATGTATGGATTTGAATGGATTATTAATTTAATATTTTCAATAATTACTTGAAGGATTGCATATCACAGCTTCACGATTTGCTATCTAATTTATGATGTCGATTCCACTGGAAACTCATGAATTGGTCTAGATGGACCAAACAAAAAAAGTGGATTAGAGTAAACAAAATTAGTTCAGAAATTATTAGTCCAAATAACCCATAATAAAATAAGGGTTCGGAGCTTATTTACCATTTTTTGAAAAAATGTGTGCCGTGAATATCCATTTATAAAAATAAGTGCAATGTATACCCATTTGATTATTTTAATATATTTTCATCAAATCATCACACGAAATTTGTGCCGAGTCAAAGAATCTTACAGCTTTTACACACCAATCTTATAGCTTTTACACACCAAAATTTGTGCCAGGAATCTTTGTCCTTTTCTCGTAAACCGAACCAACTTTAATTCAAATGGTTATAAAACAACAAACTCTCTCTCACTCTCTCTCTCTCTCTCTCCCATCTCTCTCTCTCTCTCTCTCTCTCTCTCTCTCTCTAAGCCCGCCAACCTCCAACCCACCTCCGCCAACCCTCCCTGCGCCAACACCCCACCGCCAACCCACCTCCCGCTGCCAACCCTCCCCATGCCAACGCCTGCCAACCCACCCCACGGCCAACCCTCCCACGGCCAACCCTCCCGCCAACCCTCTCTCTCCTGGCGGCTATGGCTTTTTCTTCTTCTTCACAGGTTCGTTTTTTTTATTTTTGGTTCGTTTTTTTTATTTTTGTTTGTTATATTCTACAAAAAAATGCAATGAAAATATATCTAATTGTATATTTTTCAAATTTAATTATTATGCTTAGTGAATTTTGAATTATATGCTTCGTTAATTGTTATTTCAATTCGTGAATTTTGAATTATATTATATTGTTAATTATGTTTTGTTATTTCAATTATATTGTTAATTATGCCTTGTTATATTGTCGAATTATGCCTTTTTAATTATATTGTTAATTATACCTTGTTAATTATATTGTTAATTATGTCTTGTTATATTGTCAATTATATTGTTAATTGTGACTTTTATATTATATTGTTAATTATGCTTTGTTATTTCAATTATTATGCTTCGTGAATTTCGAATTATATGTTTTGTTATATTGTTAATTATGCTTTGTTATGCTTCGTGAATTAGCAAATTTTGAATTATATGCTTTGTCGAATTATATGCTTTGTTATATTGTAATATTATTGAAAAAAATATTGAAACATTGTGGGTCAGTAAGCTAAAAAAACTCATATTATTAAAAATATGTCAAATATATTGTAACAAAATATAGCGGTTTTCCTTTTTTATATATATTATTTAGTTAATGAAGTTTGAAATTTACAATAATTTAATATAGTTTGTTAAATTTCAAAGTAATAAATGATATAATTGTAAATAATTATGAAAAATAATATTAAATATAGTATTATGACTGTATAATTGTGACACACTAAAAAACCAAATTTTGGCATGGGTGGAGTATCTGAGTGCTCCTTGTAAAGACTAATTTAAATTTACAGCAAACTACTCAAATTGTTATCTCCAATATAATTTTTTCTTTCTAGATTTCAGTTGGCTAGTTAATTGCTGCAAATCAGACTCCGACCGGCCAGTTCAAATCTAATGTATTTTTGCATGGACGAATGAATGAGCCACTTACTAGAAAACAAAACAAAAGCTTCACATTATGCAAAAAGTGGACCAGTTAGTTGGGCAAAATTCCTAACCAAATATATTTCACAAAAAAGTGCCACAAACATTTAATAAAAATGCACAAGATAGAATAAGACATATTTATTTTGTTCATGGCCTCATCAGTTGGTCACACCACCTATATAAAATCATAGGTACTTGTTGCCAAACCCTCCCAATACGAGCTTCCCATCTTCCATTATGAGTATTGCTACAATACAATTTTGAAGACATATCTATATATTCCCTAAAATAAAACTTTTGTATATATGTGTGAACACACTAATTGACATATTTCTTAATTAAGCATAGTTTATTTATTTTTTTAATAAATAGGAAATCGAGTTCTTAAGGCCCGAGACCATCAATCGTCCATTCACAATCAGCACGTACTTCAAGCCCAATTATTTAAGAAGGGTCATACAGAGATTGAGAGATATAGGCGGTGAAGACCTGGTGGATAGGTTTAGGCAAGGATGTTTCGGTCACTTTGTTGGTTGGGAACACGGATCCAAGTCAAACATGAGTTTGCACCATATGGTATCCCGACATTAAGCCCTCCTAGTCTTGAAGATCGAGGCGATATGGTTTTTATTAATGGTAGGACAATTTGTTTTTCCTTCTCGGATTTTGCGCTCGTGATGTGTTTGAGTTTTGGGACGTCATCTTTCGATCCTACACCGAGATGCGATCCGCAATCCGTTGAGGTTTATCAAAGGTTTGTTGGTGGCGGAGGACTAGTATAGAGAATCTAGGTGTGAGATTCTTTGATACGGACGATCCGATTGATGATCTTGACGGTCATCTATATCTCCGTGTGGCTCACATCTTAGTTCTTTACGCGTTCGTCCTAGGTATCGACTTGCCACGACGACATCGTGGATTTGTGTCTTAGTCGACGATCTGGACGTATTTGCCAGATTTCCATGGGCTGCATATGCATATAAAATTCTACATTACTACATGTGGAATATGAAGACCAATGCCAAATATCACTTCTACGGGCCGTCGTGGGCATTATATATTTGGTCATTAGAGATCATTCCAGATCTTGGGCACGACGGTTGCGAAGTATGTCCGGGGGGATGCGTATCCTAGATGCATGAGGTGGAAGTTCACGAAGATGATTGACGTGGATACACAGCCCCTGTTTGATCGTGAGGGGGAACCATTTTGGGGGTTAATCCCGGACGACTATGAGATGAGCATGCCATACTATACGTCATCTCTATATCCGGATGCACTGGGAGTGAACTACAGGAGACTCGTTCCATCTGTGCGCCCGGGGAACAACCCCCGCCCCGCACT
Organism: Salvia rosmarinus; assembly: GCA_036937905.1. Taxonomy (NCBI): domain Eukaryota; kingdom Viridiplantae; phylum Streptophyta; class Magnoliopsida; order Lamiales; family Lamiaceae; genus Salvia; species Salvia rosmarinus. The sequence continues at coordinate 12,040,731 of CM072818.1, forward strand.
AGACAGCCTGGTTCTAGAGCAGGGCCTTCTACTGATGTGGGGGTTAGTCGGCGACCGGTACGCAGTACGAGGGCACGTCCTGCTGTTGTTGAAGAGATTGATGAGGAGCCTGAGGAGCTTGAGGAGGAGCCTGAGGAGCATGAGGAGCCACGACATCAGTCTGTGGGGATAGAGCGTGCGTCGGACGAGGGACGCCGATCTGATATAGGGGGACGCAGACAGGATACGGGGAAGCGTACGAGACAGCTACGTTCCTCTTCATCTAGCAGCGGCGGTGAGCACCACAGACGTCTGAGTCGGAGGGATCGTCGTTGGATCACAGACACGATCAATAATGTGGTTAGAGAGAATATTCAAGGACTCAAGGCGTGGTTTGAGTCTATGATAGAAAAGGTGTCGATGTAGATGTTCGCATAGCATCGAGGCATATCGCCGTCCCGTCGTGGAACTACTCCACGGTGATGTGGGTGACGATCGTGGACCGGGGCCTTACTGCACTCCTACATCGGATGTACCCCACAGACTCCTCTAGCGGATCCGGCCTCTCACATACACCACCGAGTATACACCTCATCGTCAGTCTCTACAGGAGTATGGATCTACCTCTGGATTCATTAGCCCATCACACAACGAGGATCCAACTCGGCATTCCATGCCAGAGATGCCGAGACCATTGGTAAATTATCTTATTTTATATTATTGCATCATATTTGATATGTTTACTTTTTCTAACTCTGTTGCTTAAACAAAAAATTAGCCAACTCGTAGAAGCGAACGAGTAAGGTTCGCTGCGCCTACACTGAGGTCACCGTACGTGAATAGCCCTGTGCCTCGTCCTATCCCCGATAGTGTATACGCTTCTTATGAAAATTTTCTTGAGGCGAGGACGGGTTCAGTGATTATTAGAGATAGTGGATGCACGCTGACCTACAGTGATTTTGTTCGCATCGAAGACCCTACTGACGATCTTGATGTGGGGGTAAGTATCACTTATATTTCTATTTCTATTTTCATATATGAAATAGTTATTTAAAAAATAAATTATTTATTGCAGGCTCTTGATTTGTACATGATGCATCTGAGGATCAGATTAATAAACGGGCATGACTTGTTGAATGGGGTCAATGAGTCGGGCACTATTATTTTGGACATCGATTTCTTTGTAAGTATATATTTCGTATTTCTTATATATGTGAATATATATATATATATTCTTTATATATATTGAATTTCTATTTCTTGCTGAATATTTGTACATTAGTCGAGTGGCGCATATTTTGAGAATATTCAAACGCAAAGAAGATCTAGATCATGGTATATCTACGTGGGCTCCATCTACTAATTGGTATCGACGATCCGTGGTAGTAGCAGGGTGGGCCAAAGTCATAGATCATGGCTTCTTGCTGAACAGGTAACTTCTTTATACAGTGACTAATTATAAAATATATTTTTGTTTGTGCCTTTACAAAATTGAATCTCTTTTTACAGGTCATCATCCCTTGTTTTAGCAGAGGTCGCATCATTTTGGCTCGAATGCACATGATGGCCGAGGTGTGTGAAATGTTCGATCCGATACATTATTCATTAGACCCCCGGCGACAAGAGAAGCGCACGATGCATTGGATCGGCTTGAGGATGTTATTTACACTGTTCTTACTCAGAACTCGTTGGTTTGAAGATAACAGACTCGGTGTTCGTGCCTTTCCGTGTGATCTGACGTTTACATTTGTTGCTCCTGATGTACAGTTCAGATATCAAGTCAACGTCAGTGCCGGAACGTACATGTGCATGTATGCCGAATGCATCATTTCAGGTTCCCCGAGCATCCCGTGGGGTAATGAGAATGTATATGCCTACCGAAAGAAAATAGCTGGTTCTATCTTTGAATTATGTGAACAAGAGTCATAGATAGAAAGTGGTCGAAACATGTTACTAATTATTATGTAATAACCTTATTTGTATTTGAGTGTATTTTCTTGAATATTGTAATATTTGTATTTGAGTATATTTTCTCGAAGGATATCACGAGTTTGGTTTCAACATAATTCACAAATCAAAACGACCATTCAACTCAAGAACATTTCCAACCAAATATAATAAGGAGTTCGACTCCAACATTTTCAATTAATCGCTTAACAACTAAATCAAGCATCATTCTATTAGTATACTTTTAGGTATATCAACCATTTATAATCACTTAACAACATATAATCTAATATCTTTGTCATCAAGTTTTCATTTCAACATAATATGTTTATAAAATTCAACTTTTCGTATTCTTAGTTCTAAACTCCTCAATTAAGCTTCATTACTCCTTACTTACATAATATGTTCACAATTCATAAGATATATGAAGAACGACATTAAAATTCAACTTCCTTTTTCCTATAAATTTGAAAATTTCACTAACATATACATAAATTATAATTTCCTTTAATTTCTTCCCAACTTCTTACTTTAGTATCATATGTGAGCTTAATCATCAATATTAACATCATATATTAACTTTAACACACATATATATATATAGCAATTAAGCACCTAAACTAAAATTTTTCAATTTCAACATATAAATTTAGAAAATTCTAGTAAATTCATAGAATGCTTAAATTATCATATTAAACTCATATATAAAGTTAAGTGAAGAAAATAAAATCAATATCTCATTCAATTAATGGGATGGTAAATAAGGACATGATTGTCGCGTGTGATCTGCGGAACCACACAAGCCACACCTCCTACGTGCACGACTTGTACTGCTTGACCCCATTTCTCCTCCACCGGATCTTGATGGGGCGTTCGGTTGGATGACGATGGCGCCCAACTTTCGGACGACCCTGCGTCGGACCACGGTGTGGCGATGCTCAACGCCGCAACATCGGTGAGGAAGCATCCAACCGGATTGGGCGGAACATGATTTACTGTATGAGTATGCTGTATTAGCTTCTCGGCGTGGTAGTATTCTCCCACATAGCTGGAAATTTGGTCATCTTTATGCCCGCACAAATTAAAATTCATGATCAAAACAATGATAAAGTTGTTAGTTATAAATTGGCATACCGTACTTAAAAATTATATTTAGTATGTAGCTCCATACCGTATAGCAAGCAATCGCATGAGAACACGGATCGGATCCATGTCCCACCCAAGCACGAGCACGATTCCATCCCGAGATTGACATTGAAGGTTTGGTTTACGTCGTTGACTTTGAATGTCGTTACTTTTGGGCACTATAGTATACCGGCGTGATCTCTCCAAGCTCCGCCTGTATCTTGCGACGACTTGGGGTTAGGTCGGTGGGGTATGTTCTTGTCGCTTCAAGTCTTTGATCGAACCATTTTCTATGATATGACTAATCACTTCAACCATAGAGCAAATGGGCAATCGTCTTGCCCACAACAACCGAGCATTGAAGGACTCGGCAATGTTGGAAGTCAAAAGGTATATCGCCTCACACGGCACTTTGATCCGCCCACTTCTCAACTCCGACCTCATCGACCGCCATATGCACCACCGGTGGGTCTATCTTTAGCACGAGGGACTTTAACATGTTCATTGCTTTGTCAAACTCCGCTCCGATATCATAAGCCGCCCGTACAATGCCACGACGGTTTCCCAAAAGGCGTGATTTTTCAAGAGATGGTAGTAGCATAAGCCGTGGGCGTTCTCGGAAAGACATTTTTCACGATTGGATATCTTGGCGTGCGCGTCGGACACAATCAACGTCTCGAATCGGTGGTAAGCGGTCTTCACGCGTTCGAAACCAAGTCCATGATAAATCATTCTCGATCGGACCAATTCCATAAGCCATGGAAAAACTTGCTCGTTGTCGTCGCCGTAATAACAACAAACAATATACCCTTATTGCGGCCCTTCGCGTGCGTGCCATCCACAACAATAACAGGCCTCATGCACAACGTGTAACCGAGTCGGCTAGAACCGAGCGCTACAAAAGGTGGCGGCGACCATCGGTCCAATATCCGGTCGATTAACGAACCAAGATTAGTTGTCCGCAACATGTGAAGATAACCCGGTAGCATCGATAGGATTGTTCATACCCACCATATCATCTCAATTTCCTATTACGAGCTCTCACCGCGACGGTAGATATGACGCCAGACGCCATACTCGTTGTAACTCGGCCATAATCGATCTCGGCTTATGTATGTTTTGCACTATGTATGTTGTAATCACACGGGCTTTGACCTTGCGAGTTTCGGTATTCACGAGATCATCTACACAGGTGTGTACGGCGTCAAACTTGCGCACAAACCAAAAACCACCCTGTTGCGATGCGCGTAATAGAAATGGACACTGATCACGATATCTGCATTTGAACGTAATCTGGTGCTCGTCCGATCGCGAATAACAAATTCTGCTCTTTGTTCCATGTGCCACAGCCCGACTGATATCTTAAGGTCCACTTTGTTGTCGAAGATGGAACCTTCGCTCAGCTCATCGGAGTTCGGAATAGAGTCAAGAGGACTAGCAAAAAGATTGTTCGAAGCCTCATGAGGAATAACAGGAGCTAGCCAATTGCTCATCTCTTCCATTTGTTCTACCTCGAGTCCCTCGGTTACCCCTTGCGTGTTGCTCTGCATAATCATCCCAAGCAATTTTTCTATTCCACCCTCTCGACGTATCCACGCATCAAATTCTACAAACGTGCCAGAGATCACATTTGCAGCCGCACGCTCCTCCTCCTCCTCCTCTTCTTCATCAGACGATGTTTGTTCTTCACTGTCGACGACGTATTCGTCATCACCACTGTCATCAACGATCGCGTCAGCCACTTCGCGAACATGTTGCGGCACTTCTTGAGGTGTATCTTGCTCAAACCAATCATATGCTCCAAATTGTTGTGTGAATGACTCATCCAGAGATGAGTATTGTGAAGTATAGTCATACGCTGTATCACGTGGTTGCTCGAATTATGGCATATATGCTTGTGTTACGGTTGGGGCGTGGCGACTCCGTATGTCACATACACTCGGTTGGGCATAAACCTCTCACAATCGAGCTAGGCGATCATCGGTAGTCAAAAGTGATTTGATAAGTCTACCACTTGATATCTCGATATATAATGTATTTGGTAGTCAAAAGAATTTACTCCCGAAGGAATTAATGCTTGCTCTTAACTCCCAAATAAGTACATTATCGATCCGAATATAGGTATATGATGATGCACCGCATGATGGTTCAAACAATCATCCCAACATCCTCCAATCTAATGATAATATTCTTCTACCCGACATCTAATTAAATCATACAAATGCACAATAATTAATTAAAATTCATTAATTATAAAACAAACATCTAAACTAAATAATACAAATTAAATATAAAACAGTAACATTGATCACGAATGTTTAATAATAAGAACAATAAATTATAATTCATCGCCTCAATTCACCTAAACTTTGAAGGAATCGACAAAAATATTATAAACTAAACTAAACTAAATGAAAATTCAATAATGAGCGTGTATAAATCATGATTCACCTAAACTAAATCAAATAATAATTCACATAAACTAAATAAATAATACAAATGCACAATAATGAGCGTGTATAAATCATCTAACATTAAGTATAAACAAATCTCTAAACTAAATAATAATTAAATATTATAATTCATCGGGACTGATTTAAACCATAATTCACCTAAACTAAATTAAATAATAATTCACCTAAACTAAACTAAATATTATAAACTAAACTAAACTAAACTAAATGAAAAATTCACCCAGTGCCAACCCCACCCTACTGCCACCCCTCCCCACCGTGCATTGGGACGTATTTATAATAATTAAACTAAAATTTAATTCAATTACAAAACTAAACTAAACTAAACTAAATAATAATTAAATATTATAATTTTAATTCAACTTGGACCCCATGACCAACCCCACCCCATGAACCCTCCCCAAATGAAAAATTCAACTACATTGATACGCATTTATAATAATTAAACTAAACTAAACTAAATAATAATTAAATATTATAATTTAATTCAACTTCATTGGGACGTATTTAATTCATCTAAAAATTCATAATACACAATAAATCATACAAATGCACAATGGTCTAACAATAATTATACGATGCCCTAAATAATTATTAATTAAAATTAATTAAAAATTCACCTAAATTCATCTAACAATAATTAAGGAATCATATATATAACAAATACACCAAAATATTGAAATTACCTTTATGATCCAATTGAGTGAGCGGCGATATTTGATAAAGAAAAGCGATTGCAAATATAGATATACGCAAGATGAAAGTGAGTGATTCAGTTAACGAAAGGAAAGAATGAATTATATAGGTAGAAGTCCGATCAAAATTTTATTAATTCACTGCAAAAATGTTGTTGGTTTATTTAATATGAAGTTGTTGGTGAAATAAATTCACTGCAAAAAGTTGTTGGTTTATTTAATTTTCATCGGTATTAGTATGAATTTGTTGGTTTATTTAATTTTCATCGGTATTCAAATTCATCAAATTCACCAGAACGAAGTTGTTGGTTTATTTAATTTTCATCGATATTTAATTTAATTACAAAAGCAAATATTATATATTTAATTTAATTAGAAAATCAAATATTATAGGATTTCAATTTATAATTAATTAATAAAATAAGGATTGCCCGAAGCCCAACCCCTGACCCACCCACCCCGCCAACCCACCCCCCAACCCCCAATCCCAACCCCACCCCACCAAATCCCACCCCACGGCCAACCCCACCCCACCCCCAACCCCACCCCCCCCCACCAACCCACCCCACCGCCAACCCCACCCCCACGGCCAACCCCACCCTCACCCCATGGATAACTTTAATTTAATTTAATTTGTACATAATTATAAAAAATAAGATTTCCGTAAATCCTTAACTTTAATTTAATTTAATTTGTACATTAAATTACTTAATGGTTTTTGATTTGATTGATATTTGAAATGACTGTATTAATTTCTGTGCAAATCCTTCAAAAATATATTTAAAAAATGGTTTGGGCATAGGCTGCACTCTTTTTTGAAATGGATATATATTGCTTCAACTTTTAAAAAAAAGGGCATTCCCGTATATTTTCACATGAAATAATCCAACAATCTTATAGGATTGATCCGAAAATGGCTTCAACCTGATAGGGATGGTTCGAAATTGAATGAATTGATCCGATTAACTAAAATTTCTCTATTTACTTGATTTTCAAACTTCAATACTACTTTAGTTTTGAAAGTTAGCATAATAATATTGTTGTCAAATGCTTATGGAAGATGTTTTGGTTTAATATCCAAAAAATATAAAATTATGTTTTTAATTAATATAAGTATAAAATTTTACCTTTAATTATGTTTTTAATAATTGTAATTATGTTTTTAATAATTGTAATTATGTAATTATGCTTTTCTAGTAGAAAAAAATTTGCAAAATGTTTCTGTAGTGTCCAATATTTCTTGCTATATATATATATATATATATATATATATATAGAGAGAGAGAGAGAGAGTTTGATTCAATAAGAACCATTCTTATCCTAAAAATTAAGAACCAAATGAATTCGTTATGAAAGTTGATGAATCCGTTGAGAAAGTTAATGAATTCAGAAATTTAGAATTTTTCACCCGGGTTCGAATCCAACGAGGGGCGAAAATTCTATTTTTTGGATTCATTAATTTTCTCGGCGGATTCATCGGATTCATCGCTTACCGCGTTACCATGATAAAATGGTTACACGTTAATCCTCCCTATATATATATATATATTCTTAAATTATAAACCATAAACAAATATGATAGTATGCGTAATAGCCTGATTTACGCGTTTTCTGTGGGACTGGAATTCGGAAAAAATTGAAGACGTATTTGACTGGGATTGGGTCTTGTGTTGACTATTCACTCCCGTCTTGTTAATCTGATTTGAAAGTGAAGCTAATCGTCTAATTTGGATTGTGGTTTTTTTGTGTGGATTGTGGTTTTACTACTAGCTATGTGACAATCTAATGCTGCCATTGTCTCCAATGTTAAAAGCATGCATGTCAAAAAATTGATTAGAAGTTTTGGCTCCATATAAGTTGGGATCCTAGTTAGGTAGAATACATTCTAATTAATAATTACAAAATTAAATTAAAGTATAAAAAATAAAATTGAAGAAAACAAGATGAAAGGAAAAAATATGAAAATAGAATACCATATTTGGTACATTATATCTCAAGTGTGTTAGTATGAGTACGTAGAAATGAATTGACAATGAAATAAAGTAGAATAAAACCGAGGCAAGAGTTAGACTCTTTCTCAGTACGACAAAATTATTCCGCTATAGTGTACGCGGTTCTACAACAATTATCTCCAAGTTACAACGGTTTGATTGAAATACAAGTAGTTGCACTACTAGTCGTATTTTCCGACAAACTATATTTAATACTCGGGACTGAGTAAGGCTTTTGAAAGATGTATGTAGTAGTATTGTTATCTTTGAATTTGTGTGTTTGGAATCGTCTTCTGCAGGGTCCTTTATAGCCCAATGTGTATGTTCGCGAAATGGTGCGAAGGCCCAACTGCCAAACCAAACCGGTGCGTCGGTCCATGACCGATAAGGCTGACCCAAACTGACGCAATGGTTCGGCCATGCACGAGAGTCAGCTACACGTCCAATCGCTCTACCATGTGCTCGAGTCCTACGTGTCGCCCGAGCCACCTCTAGGTGCCATGTTGGCAAAACTTTTGGCTCCTCAAAGCTCCTCGCGACGATGTGCACGTGCGAAGTGCAAAGTGCGCCTCTAAAGCACCCAATGCGATAAGAGTGACGTGCGCGTGCTCGTGCACGGACTCTCGGACTCGAATGGTGCTTCGCACCATCCTCGTAGGCATTTGGATTAGCTATAAAATAGTTGCACCATAGTTGGAGCATATTTAATCACTCTTTGTTGGTATGAACTCATTTATATATAGCTTAGTACTTCAATATTCTTCCAATGTGAGATACATTATATTCTCAACCATTAAGCAACTAACTTTGTGCATTAATTGTTCATCCATCCCTCATCGGAATTGAACACATAAATAAGTGTAGATTTCAAATCTAAGCTTATATACAACTTTTTTCAACAATCCCCGACATGAATGATGATTAATACAAATGCAAGTTTTTTTCACAAAGTTCCGACCACCTATTATTGCATCAGGATTGCTGGCTTTGAACATTCCTTGGTATAGTGTTATCGAATTTATTCACTGCTCGGTGAATACGATGTCTTGAACCGATCAATTTTTGTGTAAATCAAGACAATAACATATACACAATAATAGATACAATATCTTCCGTTCTCAAGTTGTGTCCATTTTGGCCTTGGACCATATCTTGATTCATAAGTGTTATTCATTTGAAGCGGCCATACTACACACTTAGATATGTGATCTCCTATGAATTGTATCCTGCTATACTACACCAATAAGGCTATAGGAATCATTAAAAGTTTTAAACTTATTATTTACCATGAACCGCGGGCAGGCAGCTACGAGAATGGTTTATTGAGATTCCAAATGTACAACTTGAACCTTCATAACTTAGTTGTCTCTTTGAACCAAGTTTTTGGGATCTCCAATCATCATGGTTGAGTTTCAATTATGAATGTTCTTTAAGCGTGAATTTTAATCTCATTCTCCTTCCTGCGTTATATAATTTCGATCACGATTAATACCGTTAGTAAACAGATCTGTCATATTATCTTTTGATCTTACATAGTCAATACACATTATACCACTAGTGATCAATTGTCTAACGGAATTGTGTATCCGATGAATATATCGAGACTTACCTTTGTAAATGATATTCTTAGCTCTCCCTATGGCTGACATGTTGTCAGAATTCATCATAACGAGAGGCAAAGTTTTTCCCAACAAGGAATATCCTCTAAGAGATTTCTTAGCCATCCAGTTTCTTCGCTAGCTTTGTCTAAGGCAATGAATTCTGATTCTATTATGTTCGAGCTATACAAGTTTGCATAGAGGATTTTCATGACACTGTTCCTCCACCTATGGTGAATACAAATCCACTTGTGGATTTTGAGTCTTTTATGTCGGATGTCCAATTTGCGTCGTTATATCCTTCCAAAACAGCTGGATATCTTGTGTAATGTAAACTATAGTTCAAAGTATGTTTTAAATACCTTATGACTCTAGTTACTGCGATCTAATCATCCTTACTATGTTACTTGTGAACCGACTCAATTTGCTAATTGAATATGTTATGTTTGGTCTTATACAGTTTGCTAATTACATTAGACTTACAATGACTAGCATAGTCCAATTGGGACACTGGGTCTCCTCGATTTTTGGCTAAGTGTAGACTTAAATCAACAGGTGTCTTAGCCGGAGGTTGATAGAAAGCTTTGAATTTCTTAAGCACATTCTCGATATAGTGAGATTGTGATAAGACAATTTCATCAGGTGTTCTAGAAATTTTAATTCGTAGAATCACGTCAGCTATCACTACGTCTTTCATGTCGAATTTCCTTTTCAATATTTCTTTAGAACTCATGATTATATCACGATTACTATCCATTATGAGCATGTCATTCTAGAAATTTTAATTCCTAGAATCACGTCAGCTATCACTAAGTCTTTCATGTCGAATTTCCCTTTCAATATTTCTTTAGTACTCATGATTATATCACGATTACTATCCATTATGAGCATGTCATCAACATAAAGAGATAAAATGATAAAATTATCAGATGTACCTTTAATGTACATACATTTGTTATATTATCATATGTACATTTAATGTACATACATTTGTCACATTTATTAATTTTGAAATCATTTGACATTATCACTTAGTCAAATTTCTCATGCCATTGTTTGGGTATTTATTTAAGTTCGTATAAAGACTTAACAAGTTTGCAAACTTTGTTTTCGTGTCCGGGGATGACAAACCCTTTATGTTGTTCCATATAAATTTCATCTTCTAAATCCCATTTAAAAATATCGTTTTACATTCATTTAGTGTACTTCAAGGTTATGCAACGCAACTATAGCAAGTAACATTCTTATGAATGAAATCCTTGTAACATATGAGTATGTATCAAAGTAGTCATACTTTTTCTTTTGTTTGTAACCCTTAGCTACTAAACGTGCTTTATACGTATCAATAGTTCCATCGGCGTTAAATTTTCTCTTTAAAATCCACTTGCATCCTAAAGGTTTACAACTTGGAGGAAGGTCAACGATCTCTCAAGTGTGATAGTTCAAGATATACTCGATTTCACTATTGATAGCTTCTCTCTATTAACAACATCAGAACCAGACAATGTTTTCTTGACTATCTTAGGATAATTTTCAAATGAATAATTTACAAAATCTGGACCAAAGAAATTTGCAGTTTTTGTTCGTTTTCCTCCTCTTGGTTCGGGTGTTGTCTCAATATTTTTGCCAAGTTTGGTTTAACATTTGATCCAACATTTTCTATCGAGTTTTTTTCATAAGTTCTTTTTTTAGAACATATATCATTCTTTTTTTCTTGGCGAATACAGTTTAAAAAATATAGCATTTCTTGATTCTATGATCATTCCCTCAACCATGTCGGGTATTTCCAACTTGTGTATCGAAAAGCGATATGTGCTACTATTATTTGCATATCATATGATGCAATTAATAGTTTTAGGGTCTATCTTAACTTGTTTTGATTTTGATACTTCGACCTTTGTGAAACACCCCCACACTTTTTTGTATTTGTAGGATGGTTTCCTATATTTCCATAGTTCATATGGAGTTTTATCTTGTTTCTTTTGGGGTAACTTGTATAATATTTAATTTTTCAAAAGAATAGCTTCATCTCACATGTTTTGTGATAAGCGCGAGCTAACCTACATAGCATTCATCATTTCCTTTAATATTTTATTTTTTCGTTCAGCAACAACATTCGATTATGGTGAAAAAAGTGTCGTTGTTTGATGAATAATATCATTTCCACGATAGAATTCTTCAAACGGTGTAATATACTCACCACCACGATCGCTTTGAATCATCTTAATTTTCGTATTGAGTTAATTTTCAACTTTACTTTTGTAACTTTTGAAAGCTTCGAATGCTTCATCTTCGCTTTATATAAAATCTTGTGCAATTATCTATAAATATTATAAAATAATCATTTTCACCTCTAGTTCGCACAAGTTTTAAATCACATAAGTCGGTGTGAATCAATTCTAGAGGTATAGTTGATATTTCCACCGAATAAAAAGGTTTTTTACCGTTTTTGTTTCAACACAAATTTCACATTTATTATGTTGATCAAAAGATATTTTTGGCAATAATTCTAAATTCACTAATCTTCGTAGTGTATTTAGATTTGTATGTCCTAATCTATCATGCCATAAATTAGAAGACTCAAACACATATGCAACATTATACTTTATTTCATCATTGGAGATTACATTGAGTGCATTGAGTTTGAAAAGATTGTTATCTAGATAACATTTTCCTACAAAGTGACCATTCTTGGTCATTATAACTTTTTCAGATTCAAACACTAGTCTAAAACCAACTTTGCTTAAAATAGAATCGGACATAAGAGTTTTACGAATATCGGGAACATGCAGGTTTGTCAACGTTGCTTTCAATTCCGAAGTCATCTTTAGCACTACTTTTTCTATTCCAATGATCTTGGAAGTCGTGGAGTTTTCCATGTACAACTTTCTTTTTTCGGTGACGGGCTCATAGGTGGAGAACATTGACTTGTCAGCACAGATGTGCTTTGTAGCACCAGTGTCGATCCGCCACCTAGTTGGGTTACCTACAATGTTGACCTCATCTACAACAACAGATAAATCAAGTTCAGAAAAGTCAAGGAGTACCGTTTTTTCTTCCGCCACGTTTGATTATTGATGACCATCTTTCTTATTTGGTTTTCGATAATCTTTTGTTATATGCCCGGGTTTTCCACAGTTGTAACAATTTTCTTTGATTTTCTTTTGCTTATTCAAGTCTTGGTTCTTCCTATTGAACTTACGCTTCTTGTTGTTGGTGCTAGACTCGGTCAGATTCACCTTTGCCTGTATGGATGACGTCTTCATCATGTTGTCAGATTTATGGCTGTCTTCTTCCATCATCAAGAACACGATGAGATCTTCAAGTCTCATCTCCTTGCGTTTGTGCTTGAGATAGTTCTTGAAGTCTTTCCATATCAGTGGCTATTTTTCGATTACCAGGCAACCTAAAAAGATTCAGAAAGGTCCATACCTTCTGCGAGAATATCGTGCAAGATCAATTGGAGTTCTTGCACTTGTTCAAGGACCACTTTGCTATCAACCATTTTGTAAGCTGGGAAGCATCCGACGATGAACTTCTTTAAACCGACATCCTCTGTCTTGTATTTTATCTTTAAATAGAACCACAGTTAATTCGATGTCTTGGCACTAGAGTAAACACTGTAGAGAGTGTCGTCTAGCCCATTGAGGATATAGTTGCCACACAGAAAGTCATTGTGATGTCATGCATCTAACGCATTGCGTTTTTTTCGTTGGTCTTATCTTCCGCCGTACTAGGATGTGACTCATTCAATAAATGAGCCAAATTGAGAGCAGTAAGGTAGAAAAGCATTTTATACTGCCAACATTTAAATTCATAACCTAAATTTTTTTTTGGCTTTTCGGCATGAACATGGGCGTTCAGAACGTTGCTTCGACTTGTCGCAATTTCTATGAAATTTTATCTTGCATGGATACGTAGAAATGAATTGACAATGAAACAAAGTAGGATAAAATCGAAGTAAGAGTTAAACTCTTTCTCTGCAAGATAAAATTACTCTGCTATAGTGCACGCGGTTCCACAATAATTGTATCCAAGCTACAACGGTTTAACTGAATACGAGTAGTTGCACTACTAGTCATATTTCCAGGCAAACTACTTGATACTCGAAACTGAGTAAGGCTTTTGAAAGATGTATGTAATAGTATTGTTATCTTCAAATTGGTGTGTTTGAAATCGTATCCTACAGGAACCCATTATAGCCCAAGGTGTATGTTCGTGAAATGGTGCGAAAGCCCAACTTTCGCCCGAACCGGTGTATCGGTCCATGACGATAAGGTTGACCCGAACCGGCACGGTCAAATCCTACGTGTCGCCCGAGTCGTCTCTAGGTACACCGATCATGACTGATAAGGCTGACTTGAACAGACGCAATGGTTCGGCCATGCACGAGTCAGCCACAATCTAACCGCTCTACCACATGGTCGAGTCCTACATGTCGCCCGAGCTGTTTCCAGGTACACCGATCCATGAACGATAAGGCTGACCCGGACCGACGCAATGGTTCAGCCTTGCACAAGTCAGCCACACGTCCAATCGCTTTGCCACGTGTTCGAGTCCTACGTGTCGCCGAGCCGTCTCCAGGTGCCATGTTGGCAAAACTTTTGGCTCATTAAAGCTCATCGCGACAAGGTCCAACTACCGACCCGAACCGGTGCGCCGGTCCATGACCAATAAGACTGATCTGAATTGACGTGATGGTTCGATCATGCACGAGTTAGCCACATGTCCAACCACTCCACCACATGGTCGAGTCCTACGTGTCACCCAAGCCGCTTCCAGGTGCGTCGGTCCATGACCAAGGCTGACCCGAACTGACGCAATGGTTCGACCATGCACGAGTGCAAAGTGCGTATCTAAAGCGCCAAATACGATGTGCACGTGCTTGTACTCGGACTCTCGAACTCGGATGGTGCTTCGCACCATTCTCGTAGGTATTTGGATTAGCTATAAAATAGCTAATTAAAGCACCATCCTCGTAGGTATTTGGATTAGCTATAAAATAGCTAATTAAAGCACCATCCTCGTAGGCATTTGAGTTAGCTATAAAATAGCTAGTTAAAAACTCACTATTGTGCATCATAGTTGGAACATACTTGATTACTCATTGTTGGTGTGACCTCATTTATATATATCTTAATACTTCAATATTCTTTCAATATGGATATATTAATTGATTACTTCTTGTTGGTGTGAACTCATTTATATATACCTTATTACTTAAATATTCTTTCAATGTGGATACATTTAATTCTCAACCATTAAAAACTAATTTGTGCATTAATTATTCGTTAATCCCACCTCGAATTTAAACACATAAACACATTAAATTTAGATTTCAAATCTAAGCACATATATAACTTTTTCTAATAAAGTGTTATTCGAGTACCCAAAGACAAAGTATTCGAAGGAGTTGACGACCTTAGCGGAGCCCGCCGTCATCCCCTTTCCCACTCTCCCATATTTGCCAACGTCTATGTATAAAATAAAAACTAATACACGGACATGGAAACTTCCGGTGAAAAAAATAAAATAAAAATCAATATATAGACCAGGAAACGTCCGAGTTATATTTGAATGGTACAATATGCATCGGGACTCTAGTATGAACTCAACGATCAAGTCAACTCCTTTTTCAATATAAACCATAAAAAAGAAATTATTAATAATCAGGTGATACAGACAATATAATAATTATGCACTTTTTCCAATTATATAACAAAAAAATTGAAATACTAATGAAGCAGGGAATGAAACAGTAATTACATATGAATCAAAGAATTTTACGTTATTTGGACTTGGTCAGTTTTCATTGTTTAGTCTGGATAGGGACCACGCAGGACAGACGACAACAACATGTACTTTAACTTTAGTGCTATTAATTTATATAGTTGTGCCATATTCTTTAAGACCAAGACTTCTATTTAATAGCTACAAAAAGTCAATTAAAAAAGAAAAAACAAACTTCTATCAAATTCGTGGAAATTGACAGCACTAGATTGTCAAATTTGTACATAATAACCCCAATCCACTTTAGTCAAATTAGGTTCACTTTCAAATCATAGTTTAATCAATAGACGGGAGTTAATATCCAAACAAATAACATGTGCTATTTTTCCAGTCCTACAAAGAAAACACGTCAATCGGGCTATTACGCAGAAAAGCATATTCTTTCTGTGATATATGATTTAATAATGCATTAGCGTAAGAGATTTTTTTTCTTTTTGAGTTGGGCAATCTAGAAAATCACATTCTTTGTGTGATATATGATTTAATAATGCATAATTAGCGTAAGAGATATTTTGCAATCTAGAAAAATGTTTTGTAACTTTTTCTTGAAAAAACAGAAATTAAATATATTTAAGTTAATTGTGTTTATTCAATCTATAACAGCATAATTAAGGGTGAAAAGTACTCATTACCAATAAAAGAAATTCTATTAAATAATTCTTATTAGCGTGCTAATCTCCCTCACGCTCGCTCGCTCGGAGGGGATTTACATCTTCTGCACCATAATTTTTTGTCACTCATATTCTATAGTTAAATTTATTATTTTAGTATTATTTATTATAAAAATAACAATTATATATTAATGTATTTTTATTAACATTTATTGAAAATAATTTATTTTTTTTAAGTTATACAACTTAATCATGAATTCCCGTCTAATAATCAATTACTAAAAGTTAAATAGTTAAAAATAATTATGAACTCTAATTGACAAACTCTTATTAATAATTATAAAATCAAAATACAAGAAATAGAAATTAAAAGAAGAAGAAAAATGGAAAGAAAAATTTATAGTAGGAAATTGGTAATGCATAAAAAGAGGGATAGAGAATCCAAAGTGAAGCCGATAAACTATCTATGTATTGTATCTAGGCGTGTGCAAGAATCGAATCAAACCAAAAAAACCGATCGAACCGATCGGTTTTGGTCGTTCGGTTTTTAAGAAAATCGGTTTTCAGTTCGGTTCAAATTTTCAATTAAAATCGATTTTTGGTTCGGTTTTCGGTTTTATATTTTAGGTTCGGTCGGTAACCGAACCGAACTAAAAATATTATTTTTATATATTTATATATTTTATATAATAATTAATTAATATTTTAATTAAATAATTAGGATTAAAATATGTTTATTTAAAATATATATATATATATATATAATACTCACTCTGTCCCATTATTGTTGGCACGTTTTTCTTTTTGGGCTGTCCCATTAAGTTGGTACGTTTCCAAAAAAGGAAACATTTTGACACTAAAAAGTGCATCGAATTTCGTGTCACCCACTACTTTACACATAAAACACAATTCTCCTTAATTTACGTGCAAAAAAGAAATGAGCCTAATTTATTAGGATGGATGGAGTATATGTTTCGATCGGTATTTAGGTTCGACCGAAATCGATCCGTTTTTCGATTCGGTTTTTGATCGATCCAAAACTATAAATCGGTTCGATTCGGTTCGATTTTCGGTTTGATGCACGCCCCTAATTGTATCCAAATTTTCAATCCAACTCGTGTTCCACAATTAATCTCAATATTTTAACAATATTTTTATAAGAAAATTATCATAATATAATAAATGCCCCTTCAAAATTGAGTCAAGTCAATGCAATATTACTATTCACCAATACATCTTTAAAACACTTGCAACCTTAGAGCAACTCTAATGATTAATCTAGAATAACGGTCATAGATTTTCTAGCATGAGTTGTTGCTCAAACACTACGGCAACTAGGGATGTCAACGGGCGGGCTTTACCTGGAATGTAACCAATAAATTAGTATTGGTTACGGTTCTCGAACCGCCCAAGAAACACCGGATCCGGACCATCAGTTATGGTTAGGATCGGGTACCTATTGATAGCGGTTACCCGTTGGCCACTACACCCAAATCCCAATTTAGGACTTTGTTTATTCATTTTTTGTGAATTCATGTAATCTTGAATCGAATTATGTGAATTCATAAATTAATAGTGAAATTCATTGTTTTGTTTATTCATAAATAAATGATAATGTTCGAATTTTAGGGTATGAGTTTGAATCATCTTGTATGTATATAGGTCTTTGTTTATTCATTTTTTCGTTAATTTGTGTTTCATTAGTTATAGGTTTTCTAAATTAGTTGATTTAACTTCATGCATGAATTTTAATTAATACATTTGTAATTTGTAAAATAAAATAAAATAAACAACCCCAGTTTGTAATTTTCCATTGTTGATATTTATAAAGCATAAAAATATTGCGTCGATTCGTCGACATCATACATATTCATATTCAATCTCATCTTCGACATCCATATAATATTATTAGCATTTGATAGTGTTTGGATCATAACACTTCCTGATAGATAATGGTAGGCATATTGTCCTTGCCTTTCATTTATCCATAGATGTCTTTTTCATTTATTTCTTCTTAAAAAGAGAGAATAAAAATAGAGATACCTCTATTTCTTTTAACACAATCTATTTCTTTGTGAAATGGTTTTACAAATTTGGATCCAAATCCATATTTAATCATAAATATCAATAAAATTACAATATATATCATGAAAATATGAATTTGAATTGAGATATTGATTCGCCTTATAGTGAGATGGTCTCACACAAGACTACGAAATTAATTACCGTTAGCCACTACACCCAAATCCCATTTTGGACTTCCATCAATTTAGGACATGAAAGGCTAATTAGGACGGGAATGATTGGTGGTTTGTTATGTAATTCAATTATTTATCTTGGTACATCATAATGAAATTAGCGAAAACCTTTTAGGAAGACTTAGTAATAGTAATACAATAACACATGAATTACTTTTTTGGTTAAATACCTTCATGATGTAAGTAAACATTTTTGGTTAAATACCTTCATGATGTAATATCGATCACAAGATGTGTTTGTAAATTAATTAATATTTCGTAATTACACTCAAATGTAAAATGCACTCACAAAAAGTGGATATGTAATGCTCAATTTTAACAAAAAAAAAAGCCGGACCGAACCGGACAAAATGGGCAGTGTCAGGCGGTCCGGGTCCGAGCGGTTCTAGAACCGGAATCGAACGGCACTGTACCGGAACCGTTACTTTAAAATTTAATGGGTTTTGAGCAGTTAGGATCGGTCCCAGTAAAACCGCCGTTGACATCCCTAACGGCAACTACTACGCGTACATTTATTAATGAACAGTACCCGCTCCTTAAGCTTGTAGCAGGCACTGTTCATCCGCTACTTTTTTATTTTATTTCCCTTTTGCTTTTCAATTTTATTTTATTTTATTTTTTCTTTTGTTTTTACAAATATGTATAATTTTTTATCTTGATGGTATTAAAATTCTATTGTTGATTTATATTTAATTTACTAATTAATTTATTTAAACAAATATTATATTATTATTTATATTTGGTAATAGTAAAAATATATACAAAAATATAAATTATAATAAAAAAATTTAATAACATAAAATTAAAGTAACATAAAAATACAATAGCATAAATAAACAATATAATCAACTCTAACGAGATCCAAGATCGCTTCTGGATCCTCTAACATTGCTTCCTGATCCTCCAACATTTTGAAAATTGCCCACAAACATATTAAAAGCATCATTTGGAAATACTCTTGCCTTTTAAAAATTATTTTTGCTTGTTCATTTTTGAAATACTCTTATCGAATGTGATCAAAAATATCGTTAGTGTCTACCATTAAAATTTTATTATCTGATCATCACCTTTAGAATGCAATAGTTTTTTTTCTTGCTTCAATAGCTTTTTTTTTGCTTCAATCTTTTGCATTTTTACTTGTGTAATATGATTTTTTGTTATTGATGAGTTCTCCATTAAATTTCCAGTTTTCTTAATTGTTTTTTTTTCAATTGATTTAAAAACTCAGCATGTATCTTTAGCTTTTTTCTTTGCTTTTTTACTTTTTTGTTGCACCATCTTCACGATGTGATGGTCTAGAACAACTCTTACTGCCATCACTTACATTGATAGAGATTATAGTAGTATTTCTGATTGATCTTGTTTTCGTAGGATAGAATGCGTAAGGAACACGAGGAAGTAACGTGGTTCGATCTATCGAAATAGATATATGTCCACGGAGCAAGAGTGTATATCTTTATTAAGTATGTAAGAAGCGAATACAAAAAGTGTAGATGATCTCTTTCCTCTAATCTAGCCTCTATTTATATACCATCATATTGAGTTTGACTCTAATACAAAGTTTACTCTCATAAGGATTCTTTTAGTTTATCTTGTCCTTCCGATATGCATCCGAATCTTCTACGTCTCCAATTGCGATTCGAGTTGTAGTTGGTCGAGTAGTCTTCTTGGGCCGAACTCACATAGGCCGAGCTTAATGTCGGGGCCCATTTATATTGGACCTGATGCTTAGGCCTAGTAGTTGGACCGTATCCTATCACATCCCCTCCTAAAAAGATGTAGAAGTTAGGTCGTGATGGAGGGGGGACAGTGGTTCTGACATTGCCTCGCCGAAATTCGTGGTCTGGCGAAGTGGAATGCGTACAGTTCTGTCGAAGTTGAATGTCGCCCGGCCATAAATTGGCCGAAGTCGAACACTCGTTGCCCCATCGAAGTCGAATATGTAATCTCGTGTCGAGGTCGAATGTGTAACGTCGTGCCGAGGTCGAATGTGTAACATCGTGCCGAGGTCGAACACGGAACACGTCACATCCATTTATTGTATACGGCGGTTGGGGTCCTCGTATTTAAACGAATGTAATTCATCCTCGTAATTAAACAAAGGTAGTTCGTCCTCGTATTTAAACGAAGGTAGTTTGTCCTCGTATTTAAACGAAGGTAATTCATCCTCGTAATTAAACGAAGGTAGTTCGTCCTCGTATTTAAACGAAGGTAATTCATCCTCGTATTTAAACGAAGGTAGTTCGTCCTCGTAATTAAACGAAGATAGGTCGTCCTCGTATTTAAACGAATGTAATTCATCCTCGTAATTAAACGAAGGTAGTTCGTCCTCGTATTTGAACGAAGGTAATTCATCCTCGTAATTAAACGAAGGTAGTTCGTCCTCGTAATTAAACGAAGGTAGGTCGTCCTCGTAATTAAATGAAGGTAGTTCATCCTCGTATTTAAACGAAGGTAATTCATCCTCGTAATTAAACGAAGGTAGTTCGTCCTCGTAATTAAATGAAGGCAGGTCGTCCTCGTAATTAAACGAAGGTAGGTCATCCTCGTAATTAAACGAAGGTAGTTCGTCCTCGTATTTAAACGAAGGTAATTCATCCTCATAATTAAACGAAGGTAGTTCGTCCTCGTATTTAAACGAAGGTAATTCATCCTCATAATTAAACGAAGGTAGTTCGTCCTCATAATTAAACGAAGGTAGGTCGTCCTCTTAATTAAACGAAGGTAGTTCGTCCTCGTATTTAAACGAAGGTAGGTCGTCCTCGTAATTAAACGAAGGTAGTTCGTCCTCGTATTTAAACGAAGGTAATTCATCCTCGTAATTAAACGAATGTAGTTCATCCTCGTAATTAAACGAAGGTAGGTCGTCCTTGTAATTAAACGAAGGTAATTCATCCTCGTAATTAAACGAAGGTAATTCATCCTCGTAATTAAACGAATGTAGTTCATCCTCGTATTTGAACGAATGTATGTATAAGTTTCTTATTTGTCGAGAAGTGTCGATAGGGGTGGTCCCTCACGCGTTTATTTTACCCTGTGTTGGGCTAATTTATCATCCTCTTAGAGGGTATTTCGACTTCGGCCTCGGTCCCCTCGATCATCCTCTTTCTTCTTCTTGTCAGAGGGTTCCACCTTGTCACCTTCACGCTTTCTCTTGTCCGCTTCGTCTGTCTTGGCGAACCGATCTGCTATGCGCCACAGCTCCGACGCAGTGCGGGGCTCGTACTTGACGATCTCCTTGTATAGGGCCCCATGCAAGATGCCGTTCTGGAAAGCCGAGATAATGAGGAGGTCGTTTACATCCTCGACTTTTAGGCTCTCCTTATTGAACCTAGTCATGAAGTCGCTAATGGACTCACCTCGGCCTTTCCTCACAGTGAGGAGATGAGTCGATGTGGTCTTCGACTCGGCCTTTTGGAAGAACCTTCGATGAAAGGCTTCCATTAGATCTCGGTAAGATCCAATACTACCGGGTGGTAAACTGTCAAACCATACGCGAGCATTGTCGATCAGCAACTCCGGGAACAGCTTGCACATGTGGGTGGTGTTGAGATGTTGATTGATCATGTTGTATTGGAACTGAGAAAGGAAGTTTTGTGGGTCATGCAGTCCGTCATATGGGGTGATACTTGGCACCCTGTTCTTGTCCGGGAGAGGAGTATCGGATATCTCGTTGGAGAAAGGGGTAATAATCCTCCCGTATCCATCAAACCCGTCTCCCGGAGAGCGATGTCGAGTTCGTCGGTTGGACTCGTTATAATTTTGGGGATCAACCTCGCGGTGATCACGACGACGTGCCCCACGTTGCTCATCCCTTGCACGATCGGTTTGGAAACCGACTCGTGTAGAGGTATTATTCGCAGCACGAGTGCCTAACATCTGAAGGCTGGGGGATCCACTTCGCCGTGCTGCCTCGAGTTTAGATGAGACTTCGGCATCCTTTTCATCATGCCAAAGCCGACCTTGTTCTCGGTTGAGGTCTTGGGGAGGATCTCCTTATTTTCTTCGAGGAACCTTTTAACCGCCTCGTCGAGATTCAACTGCGGTACTTGGGGTTCCTCTCTGTTGCTGTTACGATCTCCTTCGCTGCGGTGATCTTCTTCTTCATGTAGGATAAGGTTGTCTCGCTCATCCAGACTTTGAACGTGTCCTTCGGGGGTCGTATCTCTTATCGGGCTTTTCCCGGGCCGCGTTTGGCGCGTTTTGTCGCCGTTATTGTTGCCGGAAACAGCCCCGGATGTAACGCTTCGTGTATTCCTCATCGTGTTGATTAATTAACTGAGAAAAAGTTGATCGAAAACACAGAATATTGTTCCCACAGACGGCGTCAGTGATCGATCTTGTTTTCGTAGGGTAATGAATGCGTAAGGAACACGAGGAAGTAACGTGGTTCGATCTATCGAAATAGATCTACGTCCATGGAGCAAGAGTGTATATCTTTATTAAGTATGTAAGAAGCGAATACAAAAAGTGTAGATGATCTATTTCCTCTAATCTAGCCTCTATTTATATACACCATCATATTGAGTTTGACTCTAATACAAAGTCTTCTCTCATAAGGATTCTTTTAGTTTATCTTGTCCTTCATGATATGCATCCGAATCTTCTACGCTCCAATTGCGATTCGAGTTGTAATTGGTCGAGGAGTCTTCTTGGTAGAACTCATATAGGTAGAGCAATGTCGGTACATTTATATTGGGAACGATCTTGGGCGCAATGGTTGGTAGTATCCTATCAATTTCTAATTGGAATGAAAACCTTTGTTATCAGAAGATTTGTGAAGTACAATATGATCGAACTTGATTCTTTGATAATTAATGCCCACACATGATCGAACTTGAATCTTTTTGGATATTTTGCGTCTTGAGATGGGGAGAGGGAGCACATGAGATTTTTTATCCCACTTTTGATGTCCTACTTTGTCGTACTTTCAATTTATCCCAGTTTTTAATCTTTTTTATTTAATTTTAATTTTTATGGTTAATATTGCAATTTTAATATTCTTAATTAGGGGTCAGTAATCCATGTTAGGGTTTATAATTATTTTTTATATTTAATTTGTATTTTTTTAGTTAAGAAATGATATTTAGTTTGATAATTCCAAAATTAATTATGGTATAATTTTTAAAAATTGAATTTTTTTGTAGTAAATGTTAATTATGATTCATAATATAATAATAAATTTTTATTTTATAACAAATATTATTAAAATGGTGAATTTGATAGTGGGACGTCGTGAAACACATACAATTTTGAGATAAATGAACACATCTGGAGATGGAGGGAATGCCAATTTGGATTTGGATATTAGGATTTTTTTTTCCTTTTTTTTTCTAATTCTGAAATTGTAAGAAGATAAATCATATTATTTTTAATTGGATAAAGGAAAGTAAAAGTTGATATAATTTGTATATTTTCATATTGGCGTGGGTATATTTTATTTTTATTGTATAAAAATGAATTTAGTCTATTTTAACTATTTAAAATTTTGACTTTTATAGAATTTATTAATTCAAAATTAAAATATGTTAATTATAATTAAATTTTAAAATTACGACGGATGCATCGTGCATCCCATAAATTAGAATGTCTCTCTTGCAAATAATACTTTTTGTTATCTTAACCAGCACCTTGCAATTTTATCACGTTTAAATTATATAAGATATAGTTAAGTGAACTTACTCTGCTTGAATTTAAAAAAAAAAAAAGAGAAAAAAAAAGAAAGAGGAGTGAACTTACTCTTGTCTTAAATTAAATTACTCTTGCAGTAATTTAAAGGACCATTCACACAAATCTTATCCAAAGAGAGAGAACAAAACTCTGCTAAATGGCTCGATCTGAAACAGTAGTAAATCAGAGAAATCATTTGTAACAATGAGAAACGGGAAAGCTACAAACACTTATTTTATTTCGCAAGAATTTAAAGTTTGAGCGGCAATGCAAATTCTCAAGACTAAGTACTGAAGGGTGGATGCAGCTACTAGAGTGGTGGAGGAGGTGGTCTATGCCTCCGGCTTGACGGTGGAAGAGGTGGTCTCTGCCTCCGGCTTGATGGTGGAGGTGGCGGCGTCTGTAGCCACTTCCAGTGAGTACCTGTAGCGGCTTGTGGACTCGGTGGGGACGGCAGGTTGCCTCGTTTGACATCAACAACGGGAATTGCATGTGAAAACGGCTCCCGCTTTAAGAAAGAAGCATCCTTGGAAGAGAAGGGATTTCCCACAGATTGTGTGAAAACCGCTTCGTGCATGAACAAGATGGCAACGAAGAAGAGATACGTTGGTTTCATTGATTTTTGGGAGGTGATACACCGCTTACTTTGTTGGATGTGTAGTAATTGTTTCGGAGATATATATCTATAAGGCAGAAGAGATGAGACTAAGCCACCTATACTTGTCGTATATTGGGTAGTTATTCGTTCAATCATTAATCACAAACTCTAAAATACGCTGCTCTTGACATTAAAATGCATCTGGTCAAAAATCAAAATAAAAATAAACAATATATATAGAGTTAGATTCAAATAAGAACCATTTTTATCCTAAAAATTAAGAATCAAATGAATTCGCTATTAAAGTTGATGAATCTGTTGAGAAAGTTACTGAATTCAAAATTCAAATTTTTCATCCGGATTCGAATCTAATGAGGGACGAAAATTCTATTTTTTGAATTCAGTAACTTTCGAGCGATTTCATCAACTTTCACATTGAATTCACATTTATTTTATTCTCGTGATAAAAATGATTCTCACGTTAACTATATATATATATATATATATATATATATATATATATATAGGGGTTGGATCGGCGATTTCATCTTTTTGAACTTTGAGAACCATGCATAAGGCGTTGAAGATGATGCACATTTAAAACTTTCTAAAATTGTTGAACAACAAAATAATTTTAGAAAGTTTTCGTTATCAACTTTATACCGCTTAACATCATCTTCAACGTCTTATCATAACCAGAGTTCGTCAAAACCCTATATATATATATATATATATATATATATATAAATCATATGCTAGTCATGTTTCATGAACACCTCTAACGTTTAATTCATGTTAGCATTTGCTTTGTACATTTATTTTGATTCTAATATATTTGACATCATTAGCTTTATAAATTGTACTTCTTGTGTTTACCAAAAGTTTGCATTGTTTTTTGTGGCATGAGTTTTGATAATTTGTAGTGAGTGGAGAAGGTATCCTATATTGTAAGTGTAAAATGATCTTCAAAAAAGAAAAATACAAACTTTCAGTGGACGGACCAAAAATAATTAAATGCAAGTTTTTTATGGCCGCATAGAGTATAAATCAAAGCTTAATTTGCTCTTGTAATTCATTCATTTGAAGGTAAAGGAAAAAAAGAATAAACTTATTGTTGATGTTTGTGTAATTTATAAATTTAATGATGTCATTAATAATTTTTGAGATATTAAAATCAAAATAAATATATAAAATTAAGTAGAATATTTGTGACATAAACTAATTGTGAGCGTGGCTCAAGGAAGATGACCCCCCCGGATGTCTATATATATATATATATATAGGATATGGATCAAATGAGAACCATCCTAAAATTGAGAAATGAGAACTAATGTCATCCATTGATTTTAGTGGATCATGCGGCTCTCATTTATTCCTCATAGATGAACGGTTTTTATATACATATATATAAAAAAGGGCAATGTTGTCATATTACAATTAATTCAAACGTATATCATTCCCGATTTCATGGGATCGATTATGCATATATATTTATTACCAAATTTGAATACAGTTTATTCCACACAATAAACACTTTTATTCTTAGCCATATTTGATAATATTAAGTCTGTTTTTTCTTCGCTTTGACTCAATGGCATCACCAGTGCAGCAGTGTGTATATACACTTATTTCAAGTTGCATATATTATTTAATCAACGATTTTGTATGTTTATGTATTATCTTTCAGTTAATCATTTACATCAGCCATACAATATTCAACAAAGTATGAAATCAGCTTTTACAAATTAGTTTAATTTTATTGTATTATCTATATGTTGTTAGTTTCCAATTTTCCAGAAAAATAAACAATCGAAAAAAAATTCCATGCAATTTATGATGAAGTAAACTTTAATGTGTTTTTTAGTATTTGTTGATTCAATATATCGGTCCATTTTATTCCACATAATGCAAAGTATAAAATTACGAATAGATTAATACACGAAACATGAATAAATGAATATATCATGTGAATAATATTGTCTGTATATATGCATAAATGAATGTATCTTGTGAATTAGGAATAAAACATTGATAACATATGCATAAATTACCATATTATGTGAATACTGATATTTTAAAGTATGCAGGGATTGACATATTAACAGATGTTTCACAGAACGAGGATTTAGTTTTACCATTTTGTGATGAGCTACTAAAGCCTAAATTAAACAGGGCATTCAGTAGTTTGGAAGAGGGGGGAAGAATTTTATGATCTTTATGCGGCTGCATGTGGATTTGAGACTCGTAAAAGCTCTCTAAAATGATCTAGTGACAATAAAGTAATTCTCTTTAGGTCTATTCTATATACTCGTGAAGGTTCGAAACTAAACTGTAAAGATCCTATTGATGGTAATCTGGCCGGACAGAAACGAATCAGATTTTCTAGCAGAGTTGGATGTATGGCTTGTATTGTTTTTCGTTTTGAAGCCGACATCGGATATAAAATTTACAAGTTTATAGAGGGTCACACACATCAAATGGTACCAGATGCATAAAAGACCATACTCGTCGAATAACTTATGTAATTAATTCTGCACATGTTATGTTGTTATGACATTATTGTTCCTGTCAACATTTGTATATTGCTCTATTATATATTTACATGATATATTGAAAAATTTAGATCGTATATGAAGATAGTTGGAAGTAATAAGCCATCAGTGGATTTTTATAATGGCAGTATCTGGGTATGTAATGTACATCTAACAAACATTGTCTGAAATTATATTCAATTTCTACGATATGTATAATGTCTAATACATATACGAATGTAGACTTGACGAAATACGTAAGTTTCTTTATATATTGAAATCATTTGAATTATGTGAATAAATTAGCATATACGAAGTTTACTTTGAATAAATTATAATATTATGCAAACATTTGCATAAACGATAGTTTCATGTGAATAACATTACGAAATATTGTGCATATGAATGTTTGATTATACTTAATTGTTACATGTTGTGAAAGTATCCTGATAGCTCCCAACAAATACATATGGATTATAAATGAAGACATTGTTAATATTTAGGATGATTTTCGTTTTTGTTGTTGTTTAATAACAGTTGATGTTTAATGCATAAAAGATCATATTCGTCGAATAACTTATGTAATTAATTCTGCACATGTTACGTTGTTATGACATTATTGTACCTGTCAACATTGATATATTGCTCTATTATATATTCACATGATATATTTAAAATTTTAGATCATATATGAAAATAGTTGGAAGTAATAAACCATCAATGGATTTTTATAAACCATCAATGCGTGGTTATAGAAATTGTCTTGGTGAAATAGAGACCAAATAAGGTCTAGAAAATTGAAATATAATTTCAACCTATGAGTAATTTATCTGCATTGAAGTCCTTGTCCATGCTTATCTCTTGATAGTAAACAGACGCTCCACGAAGAATATGTGTTCTTTACCAATTTGGATTCCACTGTATTTTCTTTCCCTTTCTCACCCACATTTGTATCAACAGTCTGCATATTGATTGAGAATAAAATTACAAAGATTAAAATAGTAGAAAAATTTAAATGTAAATTCAATGAATAAAGACAAATTAATCAAATAACACATTAAAGTACAGTAGTACCAGGTATTATGTGAATATAACATCTTGAAATGTTATTTCCAATACATCAAATATATATAAGTTTATATGCATAGTAACAAATAAACTTATGCATACAATCAGTTCAATTTATGCAACACAATGCGGGATATACATAAACATGATATTAGGCATATGTGCATATATTATTTTGACTAGGGGGTGCATACATATGTTTTATATATGTATTCGACAACATCACAGATTTATTCATACAATGAATACATTTATGCATCTACACGAGTGAGATATATATTAATATACTTTTATGCATATGTGCACATATGTTTATGAATAAGAAAACCATACATGTATATATATATATTTATATATATATATATATATATATATATGACAACCTCGTACATTTATGCATACAATGAGTACATTTATGCATCAATCATATGCACACTTCAATAAGTAAATATTGTAAATAAATATCATTTTTAAAACTTATAAGTATAATGTGAATATAATGTGATTAAACAAACGTGCTTTAAACAAAACATATTTTAATGAATCTGTTTTGTATTCCACTCATAAGCTATATGCATAAAGATTCAATAGTTTATGCACAGATGTTAAGTATTACATTCATAATGTAATACAACGTAATCTAATACTGATTTGCAGAACTTGCGCACCACTGTAATGATTTTTGTTCGTTCATGAGTGCATAATATATTTAAAAACAATATGACAAAAAAACATATCCATTTGCTGAGTGAATAACATTATTAAAAAAATATTTTTAAATTAAAGTGAATATTACATTTATATAGTTTTTACAAACCTATGAATATGGAATCTGAAAAATGCATGAACATTGATGCTGCATTGTTATATATTCAAATGTTTGCACTAAAATATACGGAAAAATACACATACCCTGTATGCATATGATTAAACTTTATATTCAATTAGTGCATATTACTCATTAGCGCTCTCAACTAATTGTCGTAAGTTGATGCAGCAAATGCCACTCTACATATTTTAGTGATAAATTAGTGGTTTGATTTATATATATTCCTTTCGCTTTATAGTGAAGAAACCATTATTTAGCAAGCAATTATTGACATATTGGGGGGGGGGGGACCACTACAAATCTTCAATTAGCAAGCAACTCACAAATATAAAATTAGTTCTTGAAGCAGTAAAAAAATTGACAAACACAATACAATTAACAACACTTAAACATATTGGGGGGGGACCATTACAAATCTTCCTAAAAATGCTTTTTAATGTTTTTTCGAAACACAGTTATAATATGATTGTATATATCAATATCAGTCACGAACATTTTTAACCAATCCATCAATAACTCGTCTATTAGATTATACTAAAAAAATTTCTATGTGAATAAACGAAATCGCTAAACATGTGACGACTGCAATCAATATGCATAGAATAATATAGAAAACTTACCTGTTGTTTTGATTTAGCACTGATATTCAAACGAAAAGCAGAATAGGTGCACACCTCTAAGAAGCGATTGAATATGAATCAGTTATCTTGAATCGGAACCTAAAATAATAAACTCCGATTATCCAATTTTTCGAATCAGAATGAAATTCTCGGTGTTTTCACCTTCTATGAAAGATATGCATAGATCAGATGTAGGAGGCGGTAATTTTAGGTTTTGAGAAGTTGGAAGGTTACGGTAATTAAGGGATAGAGTAAATGTGGTTGGTAAGTTTTATTGTATTTTGTCTAATATAACCCTATTTCACACGATAAATGCATATTTTGGTAATAGTCATTAAATATATAATTGTAATGTTAATATCTGTAATTAATTGTTAGACGTTAGATTAGATGGAATGGATGGTTTTGATTAGTTCTTAGTTCCTATCTTAGGGTTGGTTCCTTCTATAACCAACCCCTATATATATATATATATATAGTGATGTTCAAATAAAAACCAATTTTAACGTGAGAACTAAGAACTACGAAAATTCTTTACGAACAAAATGAATATGCTATGAAAGTTAATGAATACATGCGAAAGTCTTGAATCAAAATTGAATTTTCACGAGGTTCGAATCCCATTAGAGGCGAAAATTCTATTTTTTTTATTCATTAACTTTCATAGCATATTCATTTTGTTTCACACCGAATTTATCAGTTTTTGGTTCTCACGTTCTCACAATAAAAATAGTTCTCACGTTAACCATCCCCTATATATAGTGAGGGTTGGGTTCCCGTAGTACCCGATCCCCAGATAGTATGTAGTACTCAATCTAGATCACATATTTTGAACACGTTGATGCACCAAAATTTGACACGTGGCAACCCATTTTTCGCTCAGGGGCAAAATGGGAAGACACCCAGCGGGCGTTGGGTCCCATTCGGCGCTGGGTAGTGGAATCGGCGAGCGTTGGAGTCTCCGCGGGCGTTGAGTTTTGGGAGAGACACTACAAAACACAGATAATGCATAGAGAATAACGTAACAATGCATATAGAATAACATAACAATGCATTCAAAATAACATAACAATACATCGCACACAACCGGTGTTGGAGTGCGCGTTGTCTTGTGACCGATGATAGGACGCCGGATGCACGCCGCCGGGTAGGGATCTTGGGTGGGCTCCGATCTTTGGTAGGGCGCCTGGTGTTGTCGGCGCTAGATTTGGGAAGAGTCACAACAAAACATAAATAATGCATATGAAATAACATGTCACTGCATTTAAAACAACTAAATACTACATTTAAAACAACATAACACTGCATTGCACCCAACCGGCGTTCGGTGCGTGCGAGCGGGCGCTGGGTGGCGCTGGGTGTGCACGAGCAGGCGTTGGGTGCGTGCAAGGGGCCCGCGCTGGGTGTGCGTGAGCGGGCGCTGGATGAGCGCCGAACGAGCGTTGGGAGCACGTTTACAGCATGCATTAAAATTGAAACTTATATGCATGGTTGTGTTCAAGTGAATGCATTTTTGTGTTCATTTGAATGCATTGTTCAGTTCAACTATATGCATGGTTTATTTTCGAAATCACATAACAAATCAAATTACTAATCTACCCTAATTACTACCATAAATTAACGTGTAAAAACTTTAAAAATCATGCGCGAATCTCAGTCACACGATTAATAGGATGGATGGATGGATGAAATTAAGTACTACATACTATCTGGGGTTCGGGTACTATTTGATCCCTCCTATATATATATATATAGAGTTTGGTTCAAATAAAATCATTTTATCCTAAAACTAAGAACCAAATAAATTCGTTATGAAAGTTGATGAATCCGTTGAGAAAATTAATGAATTCAAAATTCGAATTTTTCACCGGGTTCGAATCCCATGAGGCGAAAATTCTATTTTTGGATTCGATAATTTTCCCAATGATTCATCAACTTTCACTGTGAATTCATCGATTTTTGGTTCTCACGTTCTCACAATAAAATGGTTCTCACGTTAACCTCCCTATATATATATATATATATATATATATATATATATTCTCAAATGTAGGTTTTTATATATTTTTGACATTTTTCTCCAACCTCATACTCTAGTTTATATTTTTGCATTCATTTTCAATTATTTAACATGTCACTGCTTCAAAAAAGACGTGTTAGAAACATTAATTAATTAAGTTACTTTTTCAATGATATATTTCTAACTAAATAATTAGTTAGATACCAAATTTGATTCATTAATCGATCGATTATTTAAACATCAAATTGCATACATTATATTAAAAAGATGAAGCGGAATAATACAATTTCAATAAATAATCATTTAGTAATCGAAATTAAAGTGTTCTATTTGTTGACACAAATTAATGTTACCCTTCAGTTTTACCAGAAACTGTTTGCGAGAAATTTAAACTTTAACCAGCAACCAAAGACGTACATGTAGTGTAGGAGCTGGAACCCTTTTTCACACATTGCTTGCGAATCTCTCTGTGCCTTGGCAAGAATGCAAACAAGTTCCGCGTGTAGCTAAATTAAATAAAAGTTAATAGATTTAGGATAATGATTAATGATCGAGTCATACCAATTGTTAGTATGAGTGTTTCATCATTTTTATGGTGATTCCTTGTTGAAACTATGCAAAGATCCTCATAACTACTTAACTGGCGTCTGTCGAGTTACCATGATTTACCCTCTTATATTCTCATGGGACTTGGACGTGGGAGCTCCTAGGAAGAGAGCTTCCCATTTTGGGACAAAAATGCAAACAAGAAGAAATGCACTCCTTCCAATTTATTTAAAAAAGTGTTTGGGTGAACTTATAAACAATTTAAAGAGTTTATAATCTTACGAAAGTATTTGATAAAATAAGATTATAAACAGATTAGAAGATATAAAAATAAGTTTCTAAATTTCTAAAATCTCATTTCTTTTTATATACACTATATTCCAACTTTAATTCTACCACAATCTAGGGCATAATGAAGTCTTTGGCAATAGGACCGACTCATTTGCCGAGTGCAACGCTTGGCGCATAACGTCGGTTTTTTCCTGTGATGGTTTGGCCAATCAATCGACACTCGACAGTAGAAGAAAAAATATAAAACTTGAAAAAACCAAACATTAGACTAAACAAAATTAGAATAATGTTATTCGATACAAACTAGTAAGCGGCTGTAAACTCCATTAATTTATGATAAAATAACATAGCATAATTCTTGACCTTCTAACACAACATAAACATAACACCTAACTAGAATAGATGTCCTTTGGTACAAGTTTCTTAACCTTATCAAATAGAACACTATCTCCACCTTCCTTTTGCAGAGGTTCAATCAACATCGAAAAAGTTGTGGCATCAAGTGTGAATCCCCTTGCATTCATCTCTTCCAACAGCGAAATCGCATCGCAAGTCTTGTTCCTTTTGATGATACCTTGAACAAAAACATTGTATGTCACACTATCAGGCAAGCAACCGTTGTTTACCATTTGCAACATCAAATCCTTAGCCTCCTCTATCTGTTGTTCTTCGCAAAGTGCACGAATAAGGATTGTTTATGGTACGGCATCAGGCTGCAAACCTTTGGATGGAAGTTCGTCGAACAGATCCTTTGCTTGTCTGAGTTTATTATCATTGCATAATCCATCAATGAGGATAGTATATGTTACTATGTTTGGAATGATGCCTTTATCTTCCATGGTATTCAACATGGAAAATGCTTCAAGAATACGATTACCGTCTTCACATTTGCCTTCACGAAATAAAGCCTGTAGCATTATGTTATAAGAACCCACACTGCGCTCTAAACCTTTGGCACGAATTCTAGTAAAAAGACGTGAAACTTCATCCACTCGTCCCATTTTGCAATATCCGTTCATCAAGCTATTGTAGGTTATAGTATCAAGCTTGATGCCGGAACTCTCTGTCAAATAGAAAATGTTTCTAGCTTTG
Organism: Salvia rosmarinus; assembly: GCA_036937905.1. Classification (NCBI taxonomy): domain Eukaryota; kingdom Viridiplantae; phylum Streptophyta; class Magnoliopsida; order Lamiales; family Lamiaceae; genus Salvia; species Salvia rosmarinus. Next base: position 12,074,464 of record CM072818.1, read on the forward strand.
TCCATTTTCCCTTGCAAACAATATCCATTAATCAATGCAGTGTAAGTGACAATGTCGGGTTGAACATGTTTTTGCTTCATCGTTAACAAAATATGCTCGGCCTCATCCACTCTTCCCTCTTTGCACAACCACAAAGATATTACAGGTCACAACATCTGGGTAGACCTCATTAGCAATCATCTTCTTTAACATTTCTGCAGCCTCATTCCTTCTACTATGACTGCATAACCCCTCAATTATTGAATTATATGTGACGACATTGGGTGAAATCCCCTTATCACCCAAAGTGGAGAATAGTTGGAGAGCATCGTCCACCTTTCCATCCTTGCACAGACCATCAAGGACTGAACTGTAAGCATAGACACTAGGTTTGCAGCTTTCTTTTTCCAATCTACTGAGCAAATCAAGCGCCTCAAGAGTACCTCCGGCTTTGCATAACCCATTAATCAGAGTATAATACATACGTTCACTGGGTTCGCACAATTGCTCGACCAATAACTTCCACAACAGTTTTGCTGCCTCCGGGATCTTTCCAACCAACACAAGCCCTTTGATGAGAGTGTATTGAAAGTTAATCAAAGAGGCTACGTATACATTTGCATGAGGCAAAGGGATGAAGAATATGTGATTTGATATATTGAAAGTCTGATATGAAAAGAGTACAGACGCCTATATATACAAGATATAGAAAACAGAAAGTTGTTACTAAGCTAACAAACTAACCGCGTGCGTGACAACTAATGCTGACTCAGCATAACTACCTACAACAGAAACTAAACAGAATACAAATATCTTAACATACACCAAAAAAGATCTCCTTCATCACCCATGATCTTCTCTTGGATACAACTGGAGTTTATCACGTAGATAGCAGAAGCGAGGCTCAGCAAGAGGTTTTGTAAATATATCAGCTATTTGGTCAAGAGCTGGGACATGACCAACATCAAGAAACTTCTCTTGCACCTTTTCACGAACGAAATGCACATCAACTTCAATGTGTTTTGTGCGAGCATGGAATACCGGATTAGAAGCTAAGGTGTTTGTGAAGAGTGTGGCAGAAACATAGATGAACCAACCGAAGAAATGGGAAGAGAATTACCGTTGCCAACCACAAGCTTTTCATTACCGGTGTAGTCATTGCTCACATCAAGGTTTTGCATGCTGTTTGTGATATGTGTGGTAGCTCCACTATCAATATACCAAGTGGTGTCTTGTGGACTGCTTCATGAGTGCAATTAGCTACCTGACTTCCTTCGCCGCTTGCTTTTCTCTTGATTTCCAGCTGCAATATATGCTTGAGGAGCTGCCTGGGAATTATCAGTAAAATGAACATCAAAGCGTTTAAAGCATTTCATAGCAACGTGGCCATTTTGCCGCATAGTTGACATACGATTCCTTTGGAGAATCGACCACCTTGAGTACCACTACCACGATTTCCAGAAGAGATACCACCACGGCTCCTGTGGTGAAACCACCACGCTGACCAGCTGAGTAACCACCTCGACTTCCAGTTTGAGGACTTTTACCTGACCACGATAGGTAATGTGTGCAGCTGGATCGAATAAGGCAAAGGAATTTTGTTGTTGTAGTCGCAACTCATATGCTTGGAAAGCATATTGTACTTCCTGTAGATTGGGAAGATCATTTCTATGCATCATGTTAACAACTAATGCTTCATATTCTGGCCCAAAACCAGAAAGCAAATAGTTTATGAGCTCATCATCCGAAATCATTTGGCCAACACGCATTTTTAGAAAAAATTCTTCAACCGACATAGATCCTTTCTTTGTCGTTTGAAGCAGCAATCGAAGCTGCATCACCCGAGCTTTAGATTGTGACATGAACAACCGCTCCAGAACACTCCAAAATTCACAGGATGTGGAGCATCTAACTACATGTCCAAGCATTGATTCACTTACCGAAGATAGCATCCAACTTAGGAGTAGTTGATCTTTTCGTACCCAAGCTTCATAAGCAGGAGATGATATATGTTTTCCAGTGACTGATGTTGATGGATTGAACATTGTAGGGATAACTGCCGTTTGAGAAATGAAATCACTGTATCCATGCGCACGAATGGCTGAAATGGCTTGAGCTCTCCAGAAAGAATAGTTTGCTCGATCAAGCTTGATAATGGACGGAAAATGTGGAATGTGTGTTGAGATGTTTTGAGACTCCATTGCAGAAAGAAGGTTAGGGAAGAAACAGGAGAAAGGAAGAAAGAGATAAGAACAGATTTCTCAAACTGTAGTTTGCTCTGATACCATATTGAAAGTTAATCAAAGAGGCTACGTATACATTTGCATGAGGCAAAGGGATGAAGAATATGTGATTTGATATATTGAAAGTCTGATATGAAAAGAGTACAGACGCCTATATATACAAGATATAGAAAACAGAAAGTTGTTACTAAGCTAACAAACTAACCGCGTGCGTGACAACTAATGCTGACTCAGCATAACTACCTACAACAGAAACTAAACAGAATACAAATATCTTAACAGAGTGGCAAAGGTTACCTCAGTAGGCTCGTGCCCACGCTTGAAAAAACTGCCTAAAATTGCAAACCCAAATTCGGGTCTTTTCAGTCGGGAAAAACAATCGATCGCAATATTCAAGGTGTACTGATCTACAGGAGCATCCATTTGAAGCATTTGGTCGAACAGATGAAGGGCAAGAGAGTATTGTTTCATCTTGACCACAAGACTCAACAATTTCGTGAAATCAATAACAGAAGGAAGCGGCCGTGTTCTCACCATTTTCGTAAATAGAGGGATGGCATCAACGGGCTCACGTATACATCCAAAATCGAATCTGGGATAGACGGACAATTGTCTCGTCTGATGGCTGACATTGTCAAAATTGAATGTGGGTTTTACAAAAAACCAGTGATAATGAAGAGAAGCGATGGCAAAAGCGGAGAATTTAGATGAAGAATTGGATAAAATTCTTCTAAAAAACATGGGAGCGTGATTCGACCTCATTCCTGGGATAGTTTTGTGGAGTTTCACTCAGCTCAATTTTGTTTTATGAAATATTTCCGAGTTTTGGGTAGTTTTCAGCCTTTCACCTTTCAGGGTATCTCTCTCACCCTCTTCCTTTCTCTCTCTGAAAGAGTTTTTTGAAAATTTTGTTTTAGGATTTTTGAAAATTTTGTTTAAATCCGAGGTGAGGAGTCCAGCTTCCACTTGAATTTTTGGCACTTTGTGCTCAAGTAGATGGAAAGTTTGGATTGGAAAGACAAACAGATAAACACAATGTTGAATAGCTCACCTACCCTGTTTTGAGTGAATCTGAAACGAGTTACGAGCTGTTGCGTTGGACAGCAGATCTGAGAGTGGATCGAGAGCCCATGACGGCGGTCTTTGCGCTGCCGCTGTCCGGCCAAGAGATGGAGGCAGCCGAAGGCAGTGTCGATGTTGTTTTTGTCTGTTAGGACAGACGAAGAAGGAGAAACAGCGGCGGCGTGGAAGTTGTGGCTGCTGTCCGTCGGCTGGAGCCAGAGAGAGACGGCCACAGCGGCGGCGACCTGCTGTGGGATGCTAACGGCAGCAGCAGCAGTGGTCGACGGCTGCTAACGACCTGCTGCGGCGGCAACATGTGAGCGAGGCATCTTCGCCGGGAATTGAGGGAGGCGCTGTAAATTGAAAGAGAGATCGAGAGGTAGAATAGAGAGAGAGCGCTAAACGTGTATAAGGAAGAGAGTTCTATTGGGCTGAAATCATTGTTTAATTTTGGGCCATAAATTTTGGGCTAGGATTTAAAATAAAAATAAAAAACAAGAGTCTCTAATACAATAATAATAATATTATTAGTATTAGTATTGTGTTAATGAGTTACACGAATAGGACACGATTTTATCGTGTATACACGATAACGACAAAAACACGATAAAACCAAACATTAATCTATTAATTTCGTGTGTATTCATGTCGTGTCGAAAATTATCACATCTATCTCCAAATAGTTCGACATAGATTAATAATATATAATATGGTAGTGACAGTAGTATACCATTCATTTTTTAATCAAACACTTTTTATTTTAACATCTTAAGTCTAATTAATTTGACTAGGCAAAACCAAAACTACTTCGAAATTTAGAACACGAACGAAAATTTAGGAAAATAAAAACAAAATAATATCGCTCCAAAGCTTAAGAATTTAATATTAAAAAAAAGAAAAGGAAAAGAAAGTTATAACTTAAGAAATGTGGAAGTTCTGCAACAGGTGGGTGACCTGACACTGCGTTGTTCAGCTTCAAAGCTCATAATAAATCGCCCAAAAACTGCTCAATTTCACTCTCGATTTGCGATTCTCTCCAAATTTCGTCTTAATCCTTTGATTTATTTTCATCAACGAGTAAGTTTCTCTTTGCCCCTCGCCTCTTGTGTTTCGAGTTTGCTGAAATGTCTTCGTGTTTCGTATATTTGTTACCTAATCGGCAAGTGTTTGGATTCGGTGAACCGAAAACAAATTTACGATTTTTGAGGAATATGTTGTTTATTTTGAGTTACTCAATGTTGTTTTTCTGCGATGTTGGAATTTTAGCAAGAAATTGATTTGGACATGGTTGATGAGTTTTCTAGGTTTTGTTCTATTCTGCCATTAGAATGCATTGTAGTGTAGCTCATGCTAATTTGTGATTGAACGAACCTTTTTGGTTGATTTTGTGTGTGTGTGTGAGAGAGAGAGAGAGAGAGAGAGAGAGAGTGGAAATTAACAAATGTATATGCATATTTATCATTTTATTGCTAATGCATGAATAATCTCAGGATGCTGCGAAAATTCAGTAAGAATGGTCTTTTAGTTCACTTTAAGAGTTTAATGTAGATTATAAGATTTAAACCAGAGGAAAGATAAGAAGTCTCGAGTATGAATCTTTTTTTGTAGTTGTATCCAATACTTATCTGTCTAACTGATAGTCATCCGGTCTTTGAGTCTCATCGTCCAATAAATATGCGATGTATTGGATTCTGGAATCATCAATAGAGAATAAGAGAATCACCTCATATTCATAATCTTATTCTTTTTTACTGTATAGATGCATGTGGCTTGTCAATTTCAGAAGAAATGTGATATCTTAGTTATAGAGGGAGAGTCTGTTTTAAGGGAAGTTGTGAAGAAATAGGTGAGGAGAATGGTCAAGAACGAACTTTTGAAATTGAACAAAATCTCTTGTTTTGGTCATGACAGAATCTTGCGAATCATCTACTTCTATATGAAGCCATTTAGATCGATCTATTATAAGTTTTTTATAGTGAAAATCCGATAGTATTATAACCTCCTCTAAACAGGATTCTCTTCTCTCGAGAATTGTTTCATTGCATGTGTTAAGAATGAAACGGCAGATGATATTAGATGAGTTCGAAAAATATGTGGTTGCTTTATCTGCAACAAGATAAATTTGGCTTGCAGTGGTAGAAGCAATGGCTGGTGACTCGAACAAAGAGGATTTCAACTCGAGGGACTCGAGCAAAGATGATCTTGCTGAATCCGAGGAGACATGGTCGGGAGAAGGAGGTGAAGTTATCGAACCCCACGTAGGTATGGAATTTGACTCGTAAGATGCTAGGAGATTCTATGACGACTATGCTAGGAGGGTAGGATTCGTTGTGCGCGTCATGCAACGCCACCGTTCTGAGATAGATAGCAAAACTCTTGCTTGCTGCCTTGGATGCAACAAATAATCATTATCGGAAATAAATGAAATGAAATTTGATTAAAATTTCAATTTTGTATTTCTATAAGCGTAAAGGGAACCAATTATACAATTTGGTTCAACTTAGTTTTATTATTTTTTACTATACAAAATTGTACTTTGAAAAAACAACGCTTCATTGGCCAAAATTTGTATCTGACATAACCTATTAAAGTTAATTTCAGTTTTCTTGGAATGACGATTGATTTCACTCCAAACAAAAAGAAAAAAGGAAAATTCTACTGAGTCTCATCCCACTGAACTGTAACATGAAAAAAGTTTAAACGATGAAGAAGGAAAACGGCCACATAACGGAGATTAGTAAAAGTTTTAAGTTGTAAGCAAGTTTTGAAGTTATAAATTTAACTGCAAAAACTGTTTTAAATTTTTTAGCTGTTAAATAAGCATTTCTAGAAAATAGTCTCTGAGGGGATTTATCATTTTTGCTATAACAAGGCCCAAACGCTTGAATGTTTGCAATTTCATGCATCAATTACAAAGTCGTCTATCCAGTGTTAAAATCAATTGTTGCTTCTTTCTATCGCTTTGTATTTTTCAGCACAATTAAAATAAATCAACAAATCATCAAAAAAAAATTCAAAATGTAATCCAACCATGTGCCCAATTGACCATGTATGGGATCAACTGGGCGAGTAAAACCGAAGAAATAATCAATTTGACAAACGTAGAAATTGCCTCAAAACATCAGAGTAGGTTATGGGACAGAGTGCGTTTGCCTTCAACATATCAAAATTATAAAACATAATTTGTATATATTAAAAAAGAATGTAACGGTAGAATAAGGGCCTGAAAAATCAGGAGAATCAGATCCAGGCGAGTGTTACCGACGATTTTAATGTCGCAAGATTTGAATAAATAATTGGCTGGACCGTATATGATGGATCCAGTCAAGAAGCTGATCTTGCTCGCTCCAATTTCCAACAAATTTCAAAATATGCCTGCGAGAGAGAAAGCTGATTATGCAGAAGAAGCTGGACTCGCTCACCTCGGCTTTAAACAAAATTTTCAAAAAACTCTTAAGAGGGTGAGAGAGAGACGATTCTGGAGAAGCTCAACCTGCTAAACTCAATTGAGCCAGGGAGTGAAGGATGGAAGTTGTGAGGTGATGTGGGATGAATAAATAAAGGGTAAGGAGAGTTAGGGCACAAATAACAATGGGCTACGTATTGGGATGGGCCCATTCTCAATGTTCGGATAAATGAAACCCCACTATTTACACCATTTGTTTTTAAATTCTCAAATAAAAGCAATTTTGTTCAATATGTATGTAAATGAAAACGTCATCTCTACTTAATTCTCTCTCTCTCTCTCTTAGGGGTGTACAGAAATCGATCGGACCGACCAAATCTACCGAAACTGATTTAAATGGTCGATTTTCGATCGATTTTAACACATTTAGGCGGTCAGTACGATTCCTAATTTTAAAAAATTCGATCGATCGATCGGTTTTTGATCTTACAGATTTTTTATTGATCGAAAACCAACTAAACGTGTGTATATATATGTATAATTGATACTATTAAGTATTCATATTGTTAAACAAAGCCTAGAAGGCCAGAATAAATCTCTTAAGCCGCTGCTGTGACAAAGCCAAGGAGAAGAAGGGGCCCTGAAAATAATCAAGTTGTTGGGAAAATTTCTGAAATTATTGGGAATCATTCTATCTTAATTGTATATTTTGATTAAATTCTAAAATCTTTGATGATTGTCATGCAGATGTAACTTATGCTACTCACTTGTTTTGGAGTTAACGGTTTTGTTACTGTTACAGGTTTCAACAAAAGAACTACTAGCTTGGATAGGCCCATGGTCAAGCGATTCGAAGCGATTAAATCCAATCATCTTGATAGAGTATCGATACCGACAATTGATAGAAGCTCGACTGAATGATCACATACTGAAGACTGAAAACTGAAATCAGGTCAACTAATGCCTGAAGATTGAAGTATAGCGATGCTAATGAACAGAGCTACTGGGGTGAAGTCGAAAGACTTAAGACTGAAGATCGGAGACTGAAGACTGGACGCTGCTGGAAGCAAAGAAGTCAGGATATGACTGTCATACCAATAGGGGTGGAAATCGGTTCGGTTTCGGTTAATCGAACCGAAAATTCGATTAACCGAAACCGAAAATAGAAAAATATGCTGATCGATAACCGAACCGATCGGTTATTCGGATTATCCGAATAATCGATCGATTCGGTTATCGGTTATTTGGTTAAACCGATTTTTTAATTATTAACTAAGCCATAAACGATACATTTGAAATTGAAGCACAATTTTTAAGAACATAAGTAGAACAAGGCTAATCATAATTTGTGAACATACTGAATAATTATCTGAAATTGTTTGGCGGTTGAGAGAAGCTTCAATTGTAGTCATAAATTTGTACAGAATGAGTGCAATTACGCCAGCTGCTACTGCGCCCAAAAACGACTGAGCAGGCGATGGTGGAGACTTGCCATCAGCCGGCGACAGAGTAACTGATTTCAAGCTCTCCAAAGCCTCCTCAGTCAGCGATTTCTTTTCACCAGATGATCTAAATTTCTGTTTCAACAAAATCACCAGTTACTCTAAATCACTCTGCAGAAATAGGCGCAGTGGTCTGGCTGGGAGTTGGGTGGGGGGCACACGATGGTGACGGGTGGTCTGGGAGTTGGACTTGGTGTGCAGAGTGCGTGCGTGGGTCGGCGGCGGCGCGGCGCGGCGGCACAGGAGTTGGGTGGGCGGCGGCGCGACGCAAGCTGCACGTGTGCGTGCAGAGCGAGTGGAGGTGTGCGTGAACGCGTGAACGGCTGCAACGATCGATGTTATATCATGCGGGGCTAGCTAAGTGTATCATGCATGGTTAGATACAAAGCGAGACGGTTAAGACGGAAGCAGCGAAAGATAACGACATAGTGCGTAATGTAAGGACACGTGGAAGTGGTTAGTAGAAGCGCTTAGCTTAATAACGAGCGGTTGGATATGAAGAAGGTCGACGGAAGAAGAATGTATTACTATAAATAGTAGAAGCTTTGTAAAGGGAGTTAGCTTAGAAAATGTATTCGATTCTCATTAATTCACACTTAATAAAACTTTCCCATTCGATTGTCTTCTTCAAAACTCTCGTTTTCACATTAGTTTTGTAGAATTTGATAACTTTGGAGGTGACCATTTAGTGGATACAACAAGTGGTATCATAGCGAAATCACGCCGACCGCATTAGAAGCAATTCATGCCCGTAAAAACAAGAATGGAAGCAAGAGTATCCAACATTGAAACACAAGTTGCGAAGATCCGGTGACAGCAGGAATCCATGATAACCATGATACAAGCACAATTCGAGGAAATGAGGAAGGAAGCACGAGCAAAAGGCGGCGAGCATGGCGGTGGAGACGAAGAGATGGGCGAATCCGAAGAGAAAGAAGGAGAGAAACACACACCAGAGTAAGGGAGGAGGTAGTTCACTCAACCAAACTCTTTTCTTGTCGCATGCCAAAATTGGAGTTTCCTAAATTCCATGGAGACAATCGATGCAATGGATTAGGAAGTGTAGTAAGTACTTTGCGATAAATCAGATGAATGAATCGAGAAAATTTTCTACTGCTGACTATGTACATGGAGGGTTGCGGATCTATGGTATCTAGAATATGTGGATGGAATAGAGGAATTATCATGGAAGAAGTTTAGTGATATGGTGATTGATGATTTGCGAGAGGTTAAAGGAAGAATTTGGTTTATAATTCAATCAACTACGGCGAAGACCGATGTAGCAACATACACCAAAAATTTGAAGAGCTCAAAGCCTTTATTGCGTTGAGCAATAGAAATACGGATGAAGAATACTTCATACGATGTTACGTAGGAGGTTTGAAAGATGAAATATCAAGCATTGTGGAGATGTTCGAACCAAGAAATTGGGCGAGCCATCAAGTTAGCTACTAGACAAGAGTTGCGTTAAAAGTCGTGGGAAAGGGAGTTAGACGGATCACTAAAGGGGCTGGCTACAATTGGAGGAGACCAAGTGAGATCAATCTTGGTGCTACGGTCAAAGCCTTCAAACCAGCCGTCTTCAAGAAATTATCGCCGGTGAAATTGAAGAACGAAAGAAAAGCGGCTATGTTTCAATTGCGATGGCCGTATCAATTGGGCCATAAGTGCAAAAATTATTTACCATAATATGTAAAGGCGAGGATGAAGGAACCGAATCGATTACGCACGACTTGGAGACCGAGGAGGAAGATCTACAAATTTCCTTGAGCGCATTAGTGGTCGGTTGGCTCTGAGACACCATAAGAATCCAGGCAAGGTGGGCAATCATGCGATCGCGGTGTTAATAGATACACGAGCACACATAGCTTCTTAGATCTTGCAGCACACAAAGGATGAAATGCGAATGGAATACACGAACCCATTATTGGTGACCGTTGCCGATGGAGGACAGATTAAATGTAACACACGCCCCCCAGTGGAATGGGAGATGGGTAGCTGCAAATTCAGCGCCCATTAAGGATTCTCCAACTAGGAGGTCATGACATGGTTGTAGGAGTAGACCTCTTGAGACAAATGGGGCCTATTACCTTTGACTTCAATGATCGATGCATCACTTTTCGGAAAGAAGACAGAGCGGTCGTCTTGCAGGCGTAAGGCGAAGTATCAATAAGAATGATCTCGACAAGCGGTGCGAAAACTATCAAGAAAGCGAAGGAACTTTATTTGGCTGCCTATGTATGTTGAGTGCGAGACAAGGTGATTCAAGATTGCAAACCCAGTGAGGAAATGATCCCATTACTCACACAATACACGGCCATCTTGAGACACCTTGAGTTACCGCCACAACGGAGTCACAACCACGTAATTATGTTGAAGCCGGACATCGCCCTTCAAACAAAGAGCATACAAGTATCCGTATCTACAACGAGTGGAGGTGGAAAAACTCGTTCAAGAGATGCTGCATAATGGACTAATCCAGCATAGTACAAGCCCCATCTCCTCCCCGGTCCTACTAGTTAAAAAGAAAGACGGGTCGTGGCGATTTTGCATTGATTACAGAAAACTAAATTCGCTTACAGTAAAGGATAGCTTCCCAATACCTTTAATTAATGACCTTCTTGATGAATTAGGTGGAGCAACCGTGTTCTCAAAGATTGATCTCCGGGCGGGATATCACCAGATTCGTATGCATGAAGAAGACGTACACAAGACAGCATTTGTCACTGCCAGTGGGCTGTATGAATTCAAGGTTATGCCCTTCGGCCTCACAAACGCACCGGCTACGTTCAAGCTCTCATGAACTCGGTCTTTAAACAACACCTCGGTCGGTTCGTGCATCATTTTTTTTGATGATATATTGGTGTATAGTAAGTCGTGAGCGAGCATTTGCAGCACTGGAAGGCATCTTCATCAAGTTACGAAAATATCTGTTTGCAAAGGCCTCAAAATGTGTATTTGGGCAAACTCAAGTTGAGTATTTAGGCCATATTATCAGTGCCAAAGGCGTGGCACCAGACCCACAGAAGATTCGAGCGATGGTGGAATGGCCCAAACCACAAACACTGAAAGCTTTACGTGGCTTTCTCGGATTAACCGGGTATTATCGCAAATTCATCCGCAATTATGGAACAATAGCGAAGCCACTCAACAACCTAACGAAGAAAGGGGGATTCCAATGGTGTGAAGAAGCTGAGACAGCCTTTCTTACACTAAAACACGCTATGACATCAGCTCCGGTGCTTGCACTTCCAGATTTCAACACTCTATTTGTGTTAGAAACCGACGCTTCTTACAATGGGATTGGTGCGGTTCTTATGCAAAATAGCCACCCCATTGCTTTTATCAGTCAAGCTTTGGCTCCGAAGAATAAAGGTCTTTCCACATACGAGAAAGAATTCTTGGCTATCATATTAGCAATTGAGAAATGGCGTTCTTATTTACTTCATGCACAGTTCGTTATACGGACTGATCATCAAAGTCTGAAACACCTACTTGAGCAGAAACTTTCAACCCACATGCGGCATAAATATTTGACAAAATTGCTTGGGTTTGATTACGGGATAGAGTACAAGCGAGTGTTGACAACAAGGTTCTGGACGCATTGTCGAAGGATGAGCTTCGTGGTAAGTGCCATGCTATTACCGTTTGTTCGCCGTCGTGGATGGGAGAATTAATTGACGCTATGAAGATGGCGAAGTGGCTCAAAAGCAATGATCGAATGTACGATCACTCCTTACAACCTATCACCGCTTTCATTTAATGGAGGACTCTTGAGGTATAAAGGAAAGTTATTTGTGGGCAAGAGTGGCAACTTACGCACAAAATCATGGAGTATATGCATAGTTCTAACTATGGTGGACATTCGGGCATTAACGCCACGTTCAACGGGCGAAGTCTATATTCTTATGGCCGGCGTTACGGTGGACGTGCAGGGAGATGATCAAGAGTTGTCATCGGTGCCAATTAAGTAAACATGAATCTTGAGATCACCAGATTGCTGCTGACCACTCTATACGGATCAAGCGTGGCAACATATAACAATGGATTTCATCGAGGGCCTTCCTCTTCAATTGGTAAGAATTCCATTTGGGTTATCGTGGATAGATTTACTAAATCACGCGCATTTTGTGGCTCTTGACACCCATACACGGCATCTCATTGTCGGTTGTTTTCCTCGACACGATTTATAAACTTCATGGGCTGCTCTCAAGATTGTATCCGATCGTGACCGCATTTTACTAGTCACTTTTGGAGGAATTGCTTATTTCATTGGGTATTAAGCGGCATTTGAGTCGGCTTACCATCCCCAAACCGATGGGCAAAGTGAAAGAGTAAACCGGTGCCTCGAAACCTACCTCCGATGCATGTGGTCAAGCTCCTAAGAAGTGGATTTCTTGGTTACCATTGGCTGAATTCGGTACAACACGTGCTACCACACGGCAACACGGTTCACTCCTTCAAGCTCTATATGGGTACAAACCTACACCCATGGCGTTGGCATCATACACGAGCCTCGGTGATTGGCGTAGAGGCTACCGTAAGGATAAACTGGACATCCGATTACAACTTAAATACAATTTGCGGAAGCGCAAGATCGTATGAAAGTTTCAAAATGATCGAAAGAGGAAACATAGGAATTCAGTTGATGATTGGGTGTATCTTAAGTTGAAACCTATCGCCACTCTCACTCGGTTGCACAAGACATGGAAATTAAGTCCTAGATATGCGGGACCGTTCGAGTTTACTCGGCGAGTTGGCTTGGTACGCTACGAACTCAGTTACCTCCCACTTCAAAATTACATCCAGATTTCATGTTAGCCTCCTCAATGCTGCGTCGAACATAATCAATCACGGCGTCGTTACGAGTTTGATGATGATGGCAAAGTAATGCTTATTCGGTTAAAGTTTTAGCTCGAAGCTTGTTCGAAAAATAATAGCCCCTGCTCGGAAGTGCTAGTGCGGTGGTCCCATTTACCGAAGAGGCGACTTGGGAAGACTTCTTAACCATGAGCGCTAAGTTTCAGCGTTGTTTATGACTTGAGGGCAAGTCATGTGTGAAGAGAGGCGATGTTATATCATGCGGGGCTAGCTAAGTGTATCATGCATGGTTAGATACAAAGGCGATTTGAAGAATGTAGCAACAGAAAGATAACAGACATAGTGCGTAATGAGAAGGACACGTGGAAGTGGTTAGTAAAGCGATTAGCTTAATAACGAAGCGGTTGGATATGAAGAAGGTCGACGGAAGAAGAATGTATTACTATAAATAGTAGAAGCTTTGTAAAGGGAGTTAGCTTAGAAAATGTATTCGATTCTCATTAATTCACACTTAATAAAACTTTCCCATTCGATTGTCTTCTTCAAACTCTCGTTTTCACATTAGTTTTGTAGAATTTGATAACTTTGAGGTGACCATTTAGTGGATACAACAATCGGGCGGAAGGCGAGAAAGGCGGCAACAAGACCGGTGTGAAATCTAGGGTTCCCTTCGACCCTTCCCGTGTGCAAAGATCCATTCCTTTCCCGACCAAAGATAAGATATTAAGAAAAGTTAGAAAACAACAACTGCGGTGCACACGTGACTTTAGTTTTAGTATCTTTAAAATAATATATAATAATATATATATATATATCTTGTTCGACCAAATTGTTCTTTTCGATTAGCTCATGATAGTACGAGGTCCTTATAGAATGGTAAGGTCGACCCAAGTCGAATCTCTCGGGAAGGCTTAACAGGGCTACGGTTCTATGTCAAACACGAAAACAGAAAAGAAATACTAACGTCCTAACATAAGGGATCTGTCACAGAAAGGACGGAAGCATGAAAATAAAATAAAGCAGGAAAAAAAGGATGCACTTGGATAACAATAGGAATTGACAGATACACGGAATTGGAGACGGTGTTCTAGGGTTCGAATCTATCCTCACAATTAATAAATCAAAGACCGGTACACAATGCATAAAATACCCACACCTCTCACCTAGCGGTCAACATTAACTTAATCTCTCGATCACGTCAATTTTAGACTCGAACCTAATGATAGGAGATCTCTCAACCACCCCACCATCAACTACGAAGGATATCTTACTACAAATGCACACGATAGCAAAACCCTATCCACCTATATCAATTACCCAACAACAAACCAATCTCTCGATCACTTTCATTGTCAAACTCATATTTAATATAAACCTGCTCTCGCATATCTTTATAATTAAACATAAGCATACAATCAACCTACACTATTCTTTCGAACACCATGCATGAAGATCGTAAAATAACTAATTTATACGGATAGAAAAATCACAAATCATCAACACAATTAACCACGATTCAAGACGAGAACAATCAAACATATATTTCTCGACAAATCAATAATTTATCTCATAGCAGAAATTAATCCAATCCCAATTACATAGACATAATCAAAACGAGAAAAACTTACAAACTATTCCTCGATAAATTCGTCTTCCAAATATCCGGAATCTTACAATCCACTTGTTAATCCAAGCACAAAACAATTAAAAGGAAAAGAAAAGGAAAAAGAAAACGAAAGGAACGCGTGCGAGAACAGATGAAAGGAAAATAAAATATCAGAACTTAGGGTTTTCAGCGCTAAAATTATATTTATAGCGACGAAAATTCACGCCCAGCGCCGGACGGAGCCCAACACGGGCGAGAGATTCTGGATCGATCGACTTCGCGCCCGCGCGGACGGAAGGCGCAGCGCCGGACGCGCCAAGTCTCTGGACGACGTGCGCAGCGCCGGACGCAGCGTGTTTCTGGACGAGATTCTCTACGGATGCAACGCCGGACGCGGACGCGGCGGACGCTGGGAGCAGAAAACGCAAGAGGGAGGCCATGGAGCGGGCGCTGGGCTTGAGGAGAGCGCTGGAGCGTGCGTTGGAGGCCGAGGGGCGCTGGGGTGAGCTGGAGCTTGAGGAGGCGCTGGGCGAGCTCAGCGCGGTTTCCCACCCAAACGCGCGCTGGGGCGAGCCTAGCGCCGGACGGCGCGCAGCGCCGGACGCGCTCGCGCGTTCGCATGCGCGACTTTCGTGTTTT
Organism: Salvia rosmarinus; assembly: GCA_036937905.1. Classification (NCBI taxonomy): domain Eukaryota; kingdom Viridiplantae; phylum Streptophyta; class Magnoliopsida; order Lamiales; family Lamiaceae; genus Salvia; species Salvia rosmarinus. The sequence goes on from CM072818.1 coordinate 12,089,722, forward strand.
GCTCCGTTCTCTCTCGTCCGAACTCCGAATTGCAATCCGTTTGCGCCTATGGACTCCTATCGAGATGATCTTAAATTCTTATGAAGGACAAAATCCTTGATTCCTTTTCCATTATTCATGAGAGTCATTGAAAGAGTTCAGCGCCGGTGCGCGAGCGGGTGCGCGGAGTGCACGTGCGCGACTTTGAAGAAATGATCCGTTCTCCTTCGTTCGAACTCCGAAAAGCAAACCGTTTTCGCCTATGAACTCCTGTCGAGATGCTCTTCATTATACTTGATCCTTGTTAGATTCATTTCATCCTATTTAATGCCGATTTTCTGCAAAACATTGAAACGAACCAAGTGAGTTCAATTCGATCAATACTAATCAAACCAACGACATAAATAGGACAAACCATTGAAAATGATATGCAAAACAATACCAAGAATACGCACAAATTCATGCTGAACAAATACAATTATTTCGGTTATCGATATACCCATTCGGTTATCGGGTATACCGATAACCGAAAATTTTGAATTTCCAAAACCGAATACCGAACCGATTTTACCAAATTCGGTTATTCGGATAACCGAACTCTAAAAAATCGGTTTAGTTTGGATACTAACCGATTATCCAGTTCCAAATTTCCACCCCTACATACCAACAACTGACTGCCCTTACTGTGAAGTCAAAGATAGCAACCAGAAGTCAATGTTGGCGACTGAAAGTCAAATGTGGTGACTGAAAGTCAAAATTGTTGATCAATAGTCAAAGTTGGTAAGCAGTCGTCAAAGCTGACGATATCAAGTCAAAGCTAGCTGATGAAAAGTTAAAGCTGACTATTTATAAGTCAAAGTTAAAAGTGTCAAACTGATTCAGATTCCAAAGTGACAAAAGACGGAGTCTAGCCTGCTGATGAAAGACGGAACAATCTCGACTGTCCCAACCTGAAGTCAGTATACTGATAAAACACGGAGTCAACTCAACTGAAAAAATATGGAGACATTTAAGCCTTGAGTGTTTGACTCAGCCATGTGTCCTAGCGTATTTGTAGAAGATCTTTACATGACAGAAGATCTTTTCAAAGTTGCAGAGCTACAGTGTATGATGATGCAGACCCTGAAAGTGATGTACAAGGATTTAAACGGGAAGAATTTAAACGATAAATAGATGGGATTGATTGGTGCTCCCTCCAACGAAACTATTATGGTCCCCTCAATAAATTCGTAATTCAACATTTGAAGGTTACGAAATGTTTTGCATTCTTATTATCAAAAGCATTCAGAGCTCAAAGCTCAAGAACTATCACATAGCGATTTCGAAGAAGGAGATCTCAATGTTATCAGCAAATTTTAAGAGCTCAAATATATTTATCAACTCAAGGTTTTAGAATACACTTTCTTAAGTCTAAGATATTGCTTTGTATATCTCAAGCCTAGATTTCCGGAGTTTGTCGCCTATGACAACTTAGATTTTAGTTGGAAAACCACTTTACAAAAATCCCCAGTTTTAGTAGAAGTTTGAGCAAGTAGACAATGAAGTATTAGTTGTTGAAAGTTTGGTTATCTTACACCTGTAAGCAAGAGGTTTATGTCGATTGCACCCGTAAGCAGTCAGATGTTTCCTAGCACCAGCAAGCGTAGGAAGAACGTCAAGTTTGGAGGATACAGTAAGGTTAATTTTGTATCTAGGTTTATATCTTGTACTCGTAAACAAGATCAAATCCTAAGTTAGTGGATTGACTGAGCAATCAGTCCGTGGACGTAGGAGCTGATATATTTGAATCACGTAAAACCAAGTGTTATTTACTTTCAGTTCTTTACATTCAGTATCACATTTACATTACATGGTATTGGACTCTTATCATCAGCACACAACAACACATCATAGTTTTTGAAATACTCTATTAGTATCAGTTTGATACTGGTAAGATAAATTGAAAATTTACTAAACCATATTCGACTAAGTGTTTTTAAGCCAGATTAAGTTTTCAGTAAGGCAAATACGATAACCACCATATTTTACACGTATATCGATTATCAGTCCAACTGACCAGTTGTGTTAGTAGTAAGTAGGTTTGATAACTCATATCACTAAGTACAAGGCTTCCTTTATCTGAATTGACCATTAGTATTGACACCAATACTGAACTGTTAGTTATCCGACCAGCTACCGAGTCTTATAAAAAGAAAAAGTTTTTAAATTTATCTAACTGGTGTATTCTTTGCCCCCTCCCCCTTCCATACACCAGTACGTACCCCGAGAGATCCATCACATGTCACATCAGTCAATTACATGAAAATATAATAGGAGCCCAACTTATATACCCAACTATCAAAATTAACTACACCCCATATCCAACCTAAAATTAACTACACCCCATACCCAAACATATTAAAACTATATTTTCTTGAAACAACGATCAAAATTGCGATCGACGTCTTCTCACAAAGTGAATCTGATTCTCTTTTTTTCGTGCATCGACAACTCATTTTTTACGTGCGTTGACAACTCATATTAAGTTAAAACAACAATCAAAATAACGATTGATTTCAGTTTCTTCTTCAAAATTTGAAACACTTCTTCTTCGCAATTTTCTCCAAAATTTGAAACACTCGCCATTTCGATTTAGATTTCACATTTCAAAATTTCTTGCAATTTTCTTCACGCCTTCCATTCCCATTCCGTGAATTTCCATTTCCATTCCCAATCCCATTCCGTTCCCATTCCCATTCGCAATATTGTAGAATTTCCATTCACACATTCCGTCAAAATCTTGAAGAACAAGAGGTAATTCTCGCGTTTAGGCCAAAATATCCGCAAAAAATGAAGTTTCGATTAGAATTCGTTGTTTCCGTCGACCGGAGACAACAATTTCGATCGGAAACTTCATTGTCGACGAAACAACAAATTAATTCAATTTCTTGAATTAATTTGTTGTTCGATCGACAAATAATTCCGATCGAGGAAGGCTTCTCTCCGGTCGACAGCCTTCCTCGATCGGAAACTTCAATGGTCGATCGAACAACAAATCTCGATCGGAAACAACAAATTAATTCAATTTCTTGAATTAATTTGTTGCTTCCGTCGACCAATGAAGTTTCGATTAGGAAGCTTCTCTCGGTCGACCGGAAACATTGATTTTCTAATTTACGATATCAATTTAATTTTAATTTAATTTTCTAATAATTAGTTATTAATTGAATTTTGTAATAATGCGGGAACCATATTTTACAATTATTTTCAAGTAACGGTGACAATATGTCGGACTTACGGTATGTTTTCGTGTATATTATTTTGAAACATAGTTATGCGAATCGTATGTATATTTTGTAATTGAGATATTTTCCGACTTATAGTATGTATATTTTGGATAAATGATGTATATTTTGGATAAATGTTGCTAAATGTGATTGAATATGAGTAGTTAATATTTGAACGATGAATATATATGAGTAGTTAATACCGATATAGCTTGAATAATGTGATTGAATAAATAGTGTTTATGGCTTGTATGTTTCGATTGAATGAGATATTTGTTTGGCTTGAATAATATTTCAACAATTGAATATGAGTAGTTAATCTGATATAGCTTGAATAATGTGATTGAATAAATAGTGTTTATGGCTTGTATGTTTCGATTGAATGAGATATTTGTTTTGGCTTGAATAATGTGATTGAATATGTAAAATCATTTGAAATTTCAACTTTGGATTAGCATTGAATTGTTATACGTTGTGTAATATGTGACATTGATATAATTGTAGGTCGATCCTGTTTTCTTGAGGCTACCACGATAAATGTGGTGGCGGATGTAAAGACTTATTATAGGACCGATTATTTTAAGTATATTAAGAATGTCTTGCTAGATAAGTGACAAGAGTTGGTAGATATGTTTAGGGGGTTGCTTTGGTCATCGATTGATTGGACTCCGGGCCTAAGTCTAGTTTATCTTTGCACCATTTAGTCTCCCGTCGAGATAGAGCCTACGATCCGGAGATGTATTTTTCATCAATGGAAGATATATGTTTTCCATTAAAGATTATGCTCTAGTCACCGCCGCAATTTGGGTCATCATCATTTGATCCCACACTAAACTACGACTTGAGCGACGTTGAGGTCTATAGCATTTTTGCGGGCACACATTACATTACGTAATCTAGTAGATAGATTTTGTAGTGATGATTTTAGTGATGATGTAGATCTTCGTCACTATTTACGTGTGGCCCACGTTATTACCCTCTATGGGTTCGTATTTGGATGCGATCGGGAAAGATAATAGCTGATTGGGTTTGGGCATTGGTTGACGATCCGAGGCGTTTTGCCGATTTCCATGGCCTACAGCTACGAGATATTGAGATATTATACGATGCGATGTCAACCTAATGCTCAATACCACTTTTACGGACCATCTGGGCACTATATGCTTGGTCACCGAGATCATACCAGGCTTGGGAAGTATAGTGGACGTCATCAATCCCACAACAGATCCGAGAGTGTTGAGGTGGAAGTTCAAGAGTAGGCTCTCCGCGACTTCTGGTCACTTTTGAGCAAGATGTATTGAATTTTATTATAATTTTAAATCATGTATGAGGTATTGTATTTATTAGAATATTAAATAACATCTTTCAATTTATTGTAGGTCGATTATCATCTCACATCCATCGAGCCGGACTCATTCGAGGTTAGCACCGTTCTTGGGTGTCATCTCACACCCCTCTCACTCGGTGTGAATTTTGTTATCTGTCAAATCCTTTGAGGAGGGACGTGAGTTCCTTCTCGTCGTGGTGTGTCTCATCCACCTCCGGTGGATGAGCCTCGACGAGAGCGTCGAGTTCCGGAGGGCTCCACGGTTTGTTGAGGATCCCGATCTTCGTGGTCTCCATCGAGCAGACCTCGAGCCTTCACCTTGATACCCGGCCGAGGACATCGTCGGTTGGGTTCGTTGAGGTTCCGGTTGTTGATGAGCTGCAGCGGCCATATGTGGATAGCCGTCCATCTGTTGAGAGACGGGATACGGGAAGACATACCAGGGAGGCAGCTTCATCGAGCAGTGGTGGTCAGCACCCAGGGCGTCTTAGTTCCGCCGATCGTCGTTGGATTCAGGAATCTATCCGGGAATCTGTCCGGAGGAGGAGGGAGCAGGCGACGCGACGAGAGGTCTATCAAGACAAATTTATTCCAAAGATAAAGTGGTTTGAAAACCTCTTAGAAGACTCGATGTGGTTGCACACATAGGGATGATACGGCTCCACATGCACTCATGTCCCACGTCCATCCGACGGCGACGACGAGAGGTGAAGATCGAGAGACCACATCACCGCCCGATCAGATGTCCTCGAGGCGGTGGACATATTGAGCGGAGGCGACCTTGCATCGACCAGTGATACCCTCCCTTTCTACTCACGGATCCATGGTACCAGTCCGGAACTACATCTCATCATTCCATGATGGACCGGACCTATTTAGTGATCCGACGCATCGAGACGTCGTGAGGCGGACTTTCGAGCCCGTCAGTGCAGCAGTTGGAGGAGCAGTAACTATTAAGTCTCATATTTGCGCTTTATAATATTTCATTATATTTGTTATGTTTTCATTTTCTCTAAATTAAATGTTTGTAGTTCGGGATCCGGAGGGTGAGCAGGCACGAGACCTTCTACCAGTAATGAGGTCACCATACGTGAATAGCCCGATGCCACGTCCATTATCCGATGATATATTGATAAATTACCAGCGTTTCTTGAACACAAATAAGGCAATGGTGGTTGTTCGGGTTACTGATCGACAAGTCCAGGTTGCATTTTTCGTGAATATCGAAATGCCGGAGGCGTTTGATGTTCGGCACGCGTTTTATACAATATGCTTCGCTTTTTTAAGTACATCTACTTATATTGATATGTATCCCTAAAATAATTTTGCAGGTCGTCGATCTATTCATGGTGTATTTGAGGATGAGACTCGATGCCGGGATCGACGTATTGGATGGGGTGGATTATCAAAACACAATCATCCTTGATACTAGTTTTTTCGTAAGTCTTTAATACAATCAATATATAGTATATATGTGTATCTCTAATTACTTAATTTTCAATGTTGAATAGATGTTTCGCAAAATTCATGGTCCGAGGTACACGCAATGCTTTCGTCCTACATTCAAGACCCGTGAGGCACCATTGATCATGACCCCGAGAGCATTGTTTACATGGCACCACCGGCGCATTGGATAGCGATTGTCCTCGGCATGGCGGGTTATACATCATGGTTACGTGCCACGCAGGTAACCTTATTTAATACAATAAATATTAATTTATCTAAATGGTTACGTGTCCTTGTTTATTTTATCTAAATATTAATTTTTATAGATCATTATCCCTTGCGTCATCGAGCGTTTCGTGATAATGCGCGTGGATATGCACTCGGTCATTCGCGTCTTTTTTGACTCGCGTATTTGGAGGATGGACCGGGATCAGTGGATGCGAGGATGATGGACTTCGTGTGCTGACTAGATTATTGCGGCCGTTCTTCTCTTCACTAGATGGTTCGAGGCTAACTCCCACGGATACCACCATGGAATAATGATGCGATTATTACACGGTGCTGCTTGAGGTATTTGACCGAGAAGACGATTTGATGATGGTCTATTTGCGTGCATGACTGTGGAACGTCTTATTTCTGGTTCACCGAGCATCGAATGGGGTACGTCTAATGTTGTAGCATATAGACATAAAGTAGGTGGAAATATATATGAGATATGTGATCCATATAAGAAGCCGAGAGGAAGAGGAAGAGGTAGAAATTAGCATGTACTGGTATATTGGTATGTATTTGTATATTGGTATGTATTGGTATATTGGATGCAAATGGATGTTCATATTATTTATCGAATATTTGATTATACGATAGTTATTAATCCTCGTGACAACAACTTAGTATTTAACTCGAAGCTAAGATCGTTGAATGAATTTGTGTGCTGTTTTTGAAGAATCATACACTTTAACCTATCGATCAAGAACAAGATATCGAAAACGTAAATCTCAAACTAAACATAAATCTTAGGACTCAGGTTTAAGTCAATGTTAGGTGAATACGTTAAACATACACTTTAACCTATAAAGCAACGAGCGCAATCGATAAGATAGTCTATCGAGAAATGAACAAACCGGTCTCCAAAGCGAGGTGCGAGAAGGAAGCGAATCGGACTAACATGCATCCGTCGATGTAGATAAAATAAGCAACGGAAACCACATACTAGCACTCCATTAGTACTAAAAACTCATGAAGATCAAAGTTTTCACCGCTATTCAAACAAACAAACGTGCAAAAAGAAAATGGGCCGAAAAAAATAGGCGAGAGAAGGAACCTTTACCTCGATTTCGGTGATGGAAGCGATCGAAATTGTATGAGAAACACAACCACGAAAAAGAGAATAGTTTCAAGTAATGATAGAGGAAGACGTGCGCCTCAAGGAGAGAAAATCCCGTTATCTAAGTCGCTTCAATTCAATTCAATTTGATTAAGTTAAAATAATAATAATGTTAATAATATCTTTACATGAATGTTTTCTTTCATTACAATGTCACTCGTCTCGGATAAGTAAGGACACTTCCGACGTATGAGATTCATTACCACACAAGCTACATGTCCGTAGTGCACGACTTCTACTACTCGATCCCACTTTGGATGACGATATCGACCCACTTTCGGGCCCGACTGACGGACTCTATTAGGAGGCATAACGTAATTCCAAAGAACATCGGAGGAGCAGTCCAACTAGACCGTGGTGAACAGATTGATCCGATACGGTATGCTTGACTAGCTTTGCGGAATGGTAGTACTCCCACATAGTTAGATATATGGTGACCTTTATGACTAAAAATTTATATAATCAATTATATGTAAGTGAAATCAATTTGATCAAAAAATTAACATAATTAAACTTAAATTGTACCATATAGTCGCAACAAGACATGAGAACACGGTATCATATCCATGTCCCACTCCAAACACGCACACGATTGCGTATTGAGATTGACTCAATGTTTTGCTTCCGTGCTTGACTTTGAAAGTGGAGTCGATGAGGGCACTACATCGTGTCTGCGTGATAGTTCCATTGATACCATCATCTTCACGCGTTGCTTGGGGTCAATTCAGCCGCTGCACTCTTTGTTGCTTCATGTCTCTCATCGAACCATTTTTTACGTAATGTGACGGATTGCCTCAATCATTGAGCAAATTGGCAATCGTCAGCCCACAATATTCGAGAATTGAATGATTCGGCAATGTTCGATGTCATAAACCGTAGCGCCTAACGGGCACCGTGATCTATCCCACTACGCACTCCAACCTCCACCAACTTGGTATATGCGCCACTACCATCGGCCTTCACGAGACTTTAACATAGCCATCGCTTTTCAAAGTGTGCATCTTGAGTACGCATAAGCGGCTTTCAAAATAACTGCGGATGGTTGCCCAAACGGGGTGATTTTTTCAGATGGTAGTAGCATAATCCGTGTGTTGCATCGTGTGTAGACACACTTGACCGCGTTCATTATAATGACATGGGCATCCAAACAATCAACATCTCGGATTTGATCCATAGCGACTTGTAGTCGAGGCGAAACCAAGTCCATGAGACATCATTCTCGATCGCACCAATTCCATAAGCTAATGGAAAACTTGCTCGTTGCTGTCGTCCTTTGTCACGGCAATGAATAATATGCCTTTATTGCGGCCCTTCAAGTGCGTCCGTCGACTACAATCACGGGTCGGAGGCACAATGTGTACGCCAACTGCATGAACCGAAGCGCGACAAAGAGGTGGCGGAACCGACCATCCGATCCAATATCCAAGTCGGTCATCGAACCGGATTGCTCATCCGTAACATATGCGAGATAACTAGGTAGTAGCTGAAATGATTCTTCATGTCCACCGTATATCATCTCGATCGCCTATTACGGACTCGCATTGCTACTTCGTATGTAACGTGTATACCGTACTCTCACGCAAATCAGCCATAATGGACATCGGCTTTAGCACTTCACCGTCTTCGCGTATTTTTCGTGATATGTATGCTGCAATTACACGGCATTAACCTTCCTTACTCCGATATTCACTAGGGTTACGCGCAAGTATGTATAGCATCAAACTTGCGGACAAACCAAAATCCACCTTTCGCGATGCACGTAGTAGAAAAGGACACCGATTATGATATCGACATTTGAATGTAATCCTCGAATTATCGGATCGAGGAATAACAAATTTATTCGACGTTCCAAATGCCATAGCCCGGGATATCTTGATTCACCCTTGTCGTCGAAGATGGAACCTTCGCTCACTCATCTGGTCTGGAACCGAGTCCGGAGGACGAACAAAGATATTAATCAAGCATCATGAGGAATAACGAGGACCAGCCAGCTTGCTCATCTCCTCAACTTCTTCGGCTCTAGGCCTCCTACGTGCTCTTGCGTGTTACTCGCATAATCGTAGATGAAGCTTCCGAATCCACCCTCTCGACGGATCCATCGTCAAACTCTACAAATGAGTCATAGCTCACCAAAGCGACTCGCGATCTTCTTCCTCTTCATCCGACTGCTTTCATCTTCTTCTTCAACGTAGTCTTCGCCATCATTGTCCTCAACAAGTGTATCACCGTTGTGGTTGCGGCATATGTTGGGAAACAAAATTCTGGATGGATCCATGTGTTGCGGCATATATTGAGATGTATCGAGATCAAACCAATCGGATGATGTAAATTGTTGTGTCAACGACGATCGAACGATATGTTTTGGGAAGTGTAGTCATATGTTGACGAGGATGGTATCTCAAACGAAGGTCTATATAGTTCTTGCTCCGATTGGGATGTGTCGGCATCGTGAGTCACATAGACCTCTGCTTGGGCATCATGAGCCAATCGAAAAGTTGATCATCATTACTCAAAAGTAATTTGATAATTCTACCACCCGAGATCTCGATAGATAATGCGGTTGGTAGGTTGTACTCAACAATTTCCCAACATAATTTGATTAATCATCTCTATGAACTCCCGATAATTACATTGTCCATTCGAACAAAGCGCATTTGCGATACCGCCAATGTAACATAAAGAAGGATCCCACTACCTCCATATCGAACAATAATGTTCTTCCATCCCGACATCTATAACAAATACAAGATTACATTAATGTAAATATACGCCTTAATATGATTTTTCTAATGTACAAAACAAATATACATTCTAATCAAATATACAAATAAGAAAAAAATAGCAATCTAATTAAATAATTAAAGTCTCTTACAATAAATTCATTAAAAGGGGACTTATCTAATAAACGAATTATGTCGGCACTTATCTAAACGAATTATCCAATAATTATATCCAATTATCTAAACGAATTATGCAATAATTATAAATAGCAGAAACAATCGAATTATCTAAACAAATAAGCAAAACAAATGTAAACAAAATTAACAATAATTAATGTAAACAAAATTAACAATAATTAATCTAAACAAATTTAACAATAATAAATCTAAATAAAACTAACAATAAGAAATCTAATATCATAAACAACAATAATTCGAAGATTATCCTAATTGATTTCATTTAAAATTAATTTCAGGGATTATCCTAATTGATTTCATTTAAAATTAAAACAACAACAATAATTCGAAGATTATCCTAATAAATCTAAAATTATCCTAATTGATTTCATTTAAAATTAATTTCTAAAAAAATTAATTAATAATTAGTATTAAATTCCTTGTTTTCGATCGATACATTCATCTAAAATTAATTTCAAGTTTTATGTCTCCGGTCGATATTTCCTTGTTTCCGATCGACCGGAGACATAATAATTATATGTATTTAGTTAGTTATGCAATTAAATTTAAATACATAAAATCAATACACTAATAAAAATAATTATGCAATTAAATTTAAATATAGAAATAATGTTATCATTAATATAAAAGTAAATAAACGCACATTTTATATAAAGTCTCTAAATTTTTTTTATAAATAAATAAATAAACGCACGTTATCCATAAATAATTTATATTTAAACATAATCTACTAAACTTAATGTATATTTAAATTTAATCTATATTATGCAATTAAACGCACGTTATCCATAAACTTAATCTAAATTCACCTAAAAAAACCATAAACTTAATCTAAATTCACATGCATCTAAAAAAATCATAAAACCATATAAATACATCTAAGTTCACCTAAACGTAAACATTAATCTAAAATGCATAACTTAATCTAAATTCACCTATAAATTAAAATATACTCACTTAAATATAAATATATACGAACGGAAATTGTAATAAACTATGCAATCATACAAATACATATTCTATCTCAATTTATCACTATATAGAATATAAATTGAAACAAACAGTACTAAACAAGATAATTAAAATTAAATACACAAGATTTAAAATTTAAATTACCTCTAATGTTGAGGGTGATGTTTTCCTCGTGATGTTTTCTCTCTGCCTCAAAACAGATTAAACTTAAATTGGTTCCCTCAATGTATGTTTTCTCTCGTGAAATTACAATATTTTCGTCTCGCCCTCGCGTGATGTTTTCCCTCAATGCTTGTTTTCTCTCATCTTTCGTCTGAAAGACTTATTTATAAAGCATGTATGGAAATTAAATCAGGGAAGATAAGTCACGGTAGTAGATGAAATAGTTTTTTTTGTCGTTTTGTTACCGACAACAATATAAATTTATATTTTTGCATTTATTCATTTCAATATTTTGGAAAATTTCCACTGACTCAGTAACATTAATATTTTTGACTTTAATAAATGATTGCGAAATTATTTTGTTAAATTACTAGAGCAAAAGTGTGAGAAAATATGAAAAATAATAATTAAATCACTGAATGATGTTTAAAAAAAACATAAATGAATAAAAAATTTAATTATTCACATAAGAATCGCTGATTTCGGTCGGTAATTGCATGTTTCGGTCGACCGGAAACATGGAATTACCGACCGGAATCAACGATTCTTATGTGAATAATTAAATTAAAAAATCGCTGATTCCGGTCGGTAATTCGCTGATTCCGGTCGACCGGAAACATGTTATTACCGACCGGAATCAACGATTTTTATGTGAATAAATGATTTAATTATTATTTTTTCATATTTTCACATAAGAATCGTTGATTCCGGTCGGTAATTCCATGTTTCCGGTCGACCGGAAACATGCAATTACCGACCGGAATCAGCGATTCTTATGTGAATAATTAAATTTTTGATTCATTTATGTTTTTTTTTTAAACATCATTCAATAATTTAATTATTATTTTTTCATATTTTCACATAAGAATAGTTGATTCCGGTCGGTAACTCCATATTTCTGGTCGACCGGAAACATGGAATTACCGATCGGAATCAACGATTTTTAGGTGTTAATTAATTTTTTGATTCATTTATGTTTTTAAAAAACAAAACCTGATTCGATGATTTAATTATTATTTTTCATGATTTTCTCACTTTTCTCTATAACTATAAAGTAATTTAAAGAATAACCGATTATAATTTCAAATCATTTATCCGATTATGTTGTTAACAAACAAAATATTATTGATTCACATGTTGTTAACGGACAAAATATTCTTGTTTGGTCGGTGAAATGACTTGCACCGTTTCGAACCGCACTAGATATATATTAAAAATATAAATGGGTATGTGTTGTATTCATTTTGGAAAATGGGTATGAATTGTACACACTTTTACAAATGTGGTAATGATATATATTTCCCAATATAATATGTCAACCCTAATATCAATTAACAAAAAAGAAAAAAAATTACGAGGAATAAGTTTTAGTAAATAAATAAACAAAATGAAAAATACATCATACGAACTAAAGAAATTATTACATTTTAGGAAAAATACCGATTAACTTTCAGAACTAATCAAATAATGTAAGAAAAGAAAAACATTAATAAACAAAAATTGGAAAATAGATCACGGTAAAAAAGTTGTATTTTTTTAAAAAAATTATAAGATCTTGGTTCATTATTTGTTGAAGCCATCAAGACAATGTTCCAGGGTCCCGCGGACTTATTCTTACTGAAAAAAGGGGGTCTTCACTCTTTAAAATATTTATTTTCAGATACCGATTAATTAATCTCGAGGTAGGGGTGAGCATTCAGACGGTTCGGTTCAAAATCGAACCAAACCCGAAAAATCGAAAAATCAAATTTTTTTTAAAATCCAAACCGAACCAAACCGTTTTATATATCCAAACCGAACCAAAACCAAACCGAAATATTTGGTTCGGTTCGATTTTAACAGAATTTAAATTATAATTAATATAAATATTATAATATTGATAATATATATATATATATATAATTATATATAATTATATATATAATAATAACCAATTTAAATATTAATAATATAAATAACATATATATATATATATATATAATATAAAAAACAAAAATTCGGGCGATTCGGTTTGAAAACCGAATTTTTTCCCCAAACCAAACCGAATTAATTTCGGTTTCAAAATTTTGAAACGAACCAACCGAACCGAACCGTTTTACTATACTAACGGAACCAAACCGTTAATTTTGATTCGATTTTTCAATTCGATTCGATTTTTGCTCTTCCCTATCTCGAGGGCATCTCATGGTTCAATTCACAAAAGAAGGCGTAAAGAGAAAAACAATGTTTTTAGGAGGGAATTCAACAAGTGAAAAGGTAGACTTTACTTTGGAACAGTGAATTGTTCCATATTTTTTTGACAATATTCTCCAATCTTAAATATACTATCATGAAATTGTGTTTATCAATAATTGTGTCATTTTAATGCCTTATTTTCATTGTTTTGTAATTTATTGAAACCATGTATAAGAACATAAAATATACTCTCTCCGTCCCAATATTTATGGTCTCTTTCTTTTTTGCATGTAGATTAAGGAGAGTTATATTTTGTGTGTAAAGTAGTGGGTGACACAAAATTCGATGCACTTTTTAGTGTAAAAAGTGTTTTCTTTTTTGGAAACGAGCCAACTTAATGGGACAGGCCAAAAAGGAAAACGTGCGAACAATAATGGGACGGAGGGAGTACTATGCTATAATATACAGGGACTAGTTTCAATTTTGATTACAAAATGAACGCAAATACTTTGGGTCGGGTCATTTTGCGGTCGACCCGACACAAATAATCTGACCCGATTTGACCCATAAACATATCATTGTATCACTTGATGCTGTATAAATGAGTAGTTTGATAAAATTCAATTGTGTTAGTCATATGAATTTGTTATTTTCATTTTTTCATTTTTAGTCGTGCAATGAATCCGTCAAACCTGTCATTTTTAATCAGGATACCTATAGATAATGAGAACAATTTAGTTGGTATACACTACTCTTTTACATAGTAAATCGGAGATTCAAGTTTTCATTAAAAAATTCACAAATGATGAATCGTGATCAACGGTTGGAAAATAGAAATATGTACTCGGTTTTTAGAGACAAGGAGTCTTGGGTTTATTCAAGTTATATTAAAATAAATGTAATTTACTCTTTTTTTATCATGGGAAATCGCAGTCACTATCAACGGTACATACTGGTTAAACTACACGTTCTTATGCAATAATTTGTAAACCACACATAACAGTAAACCACACTCTTCCAATTAATTAAAAATCCAGCCTAATGGATAAGCTCAATCCTACGGATCGAGCCACTCTCTCATCAACAAGCTAAAGGTTTAAACATGTCACAAAAATTTTATAATTGGGCTCAGACATGGGAAAAGCGGATATAATATTTTTGCTCTTTTGTATTCGGGCTCATAAACTTTTCCAACCCAATATGTTTTTATTACTTCATTCACAAAGGAGAAAATATATAATTTTAGTCTAGTAAATTGACTTTATGATAATATTAGTTTAATAAATTAATAATATCTCAATTAAACTTAATGGATTGATTTTGTAACAATTTTAGTTCATAAGTATTTTTGATATGGAAAAGCATAGTCGACATTGGGAAATGACATATAGAAAGTACAAGTCATAAACATTGTTGGAAATGACTTACGAGCTACATGTTATTTCTAGTACCAATTATGTTTTTCGACGTCGAAAAATCACTTACGCACTAAAATCGTCACATAATCAATTCATTAAGCTTGATTGAAGTATTATTGATTTATTAGACTAAAATTGTTACAAACTCAATTTATTAGATTAAAATTGTGTATTTTCCATTCAAAAAAATCTTTGAAAGGTCCAAAAAATCCCACCTTAATGCACTGTATCTAACATGCACTGTATCATATCTAAAAATAGGGACAGATTCATACTTCTAATCTTTTGGCCAAGTGAAAATAATATAAAAGATAACATAAATAAAAAATTCTTGAGTGCTTAGGCTTTAACAAAAATTTAGAAATAAAATTGCTCCTTATAACCTAAGTGTCTGTATGTTACGGTGGAATTTTTATGTATCCTAATATTTAACAAGGTATAGTTGTAGCTCAAATGGTAGAGCAAAAATACCTAAATGCCAGGGATGTTTTTAATCTTATTACCAGATGGTAGATCCATTCCTAGTGCAATGTGCATGGATATGTATGAACTGCTAAATTGATCGTAGGGAATTAAATCACGAATTCATGTATCTACATTTTGATAAGAGATTTCTTCTATGTTTAAAGTCACTTTAGATTTATTCTTACAGTTGAAGCAAGGATATTACAGAAATTAACCTTTTTTCCCTCAATAATCATATACTCCACAGTCCTTGATATTTGTTCATTTAACTCTATTTCGGTATGTTCATAAATTTCGTTCATTTTTCTTTTATAGACATGGACCCTACACAAAAATCAATACTTTTACCCACACTCAATTCACTTATTTACAAAAAAACTACTCATAATCCATCATTTTCCATTCATATAACATATTTTATTATGTAGATTACATTCTCCACTCACTTTATACTTATTGCATTTATTAAAACTCATGCCGATAAAAACTAAGACCATATATGATAGAGGGATGGAGTATAAAATAGAAGTTCATATCAGTTCTTAACTGTATAAAAATAAATGCATGACGAGAGAGGAATCAATGACAAGCTCTTTGGAATTATGGCAAATTCCCTTAGAAAGAGTTAATCCTAATTCAAATTATATAAAGTATTCAATTGTCCTTAGAAATATACATATGAGCTATCATTTGTATTCCTGCTTCATTTCTATAAGGTGTAATAAATAACTATTTTAGTAATTATCAGTTTAGTTAAAAAAAAGATTCTATTATAAAAGGGCATCACAAAAAATATCTAAACTGAAATGTTGTGTGCGTATGTTGGCTTAGTAGTAGAGTGGTTAATGCTTGATGCCAAAGGTTTTGAATTCGAATTCACCGTGATACAACTTTTAAAATTTCTATACTAATTGAAAAAAAAAATATGAAATATTTTCTTCTTCCTCAAAAAATTAAAATAAAAAAACTGAAAATGTAAATTCTTCCGTTTTTGGTAAGAGATGTTAAGGAATATTCTATTATTTATTTTTGAAACAAAATATCAATTACTCTTCAATTTCCTTTTTTATAACCTTAATTTTCTTTTCCACTCTATTTTCTAGATTTCCATTTTCTTTCTTCGAACTCATCACTATAGATGTCAATTTAGCCTGAAATCGACGGATTAGTTCGAATAAAACAAGAAGAAAATGAGAGTTAGAAGAGAAAATTTTTAACTTGAAATTTTTTTCGCCCGCCAAGCCTGGACCGAAAATGGCCCCAAGCGAAAGTTGTGTTGATTGACCCGATTAACCAAAATTTTCCTTATAATTGATTATCAAACTTCATTACCTTGTTTTTTCAATTTGATTATAATGTTTTTGATGCTTGTAGAATGCACTTTTGGTTTTCTCCAATGTCTAATAAAAAACTTTATGATATTATGTTAATTGAAGAAAGATAATCATTTATGTTAAATGTGTACCAAATCATTAACTTTTACGAAATAACTTATTGAATATTATATAACTTGATGTTGAAATGGCATATATTTTTGTAACACGAAATAAAATATTGTGATTGAGAAAAGACGCTCTAATTTTTGTTGCAAGAAAATAGTTTTTAAAAAATCATACATTTATTTTTTTTCATAAATATTATGCCCCGACGAGCAACCCGAAAACCGAGTGGACTAGAGTTAGGCCAAAATATTTTAGCCTGAAATAAAATAGCTCAATTGGTCGAACCGAGAAAAACCGAAACCGAATGGGTTGTTCTAAAACCGAGTGAGTTGACCCGATTAACATCCCTACTCATAAGAGGCGAGTGAAAAAGATGAAAAACGAACCGACCGATGAACCATATTGAGAGACTTTGCCAAAAGTATGGTCAATTGAACTAGCCGACTAGTTATTTTTCTTCTTCTTATTTAAGAAATCCTAGATTCCGATTCAATTTGGATTTTCCATTGTAGAAAACTATAATGAACCGGACTAGGGGTGTGCACGGACCGAACCGAACCGAAAACCGAAAAATCGAAATTAACCGATCGGTTTCGGTCGGTTCCGTTCAGTTTTTGAAAAAGTCGGTTTTCGGTTCGGTTCAAATTTTCAATTAAAATCGATTTTTGGTTCGGTTTTCGGTTTTATAATTTAGGTTCGGTCGGTAAACCGAAAATATTAGTTTATATATTTATATATTTTATATAATAATTAATTAACATTTTAATTAAATAATTAGGATTAAAATATGTTTATTTAAAAATATATATAATATATATTTCAGTCGGTTTTTCGGTCCGACCGAAACTGATCGATTTTTCGGTTCGGTTTTCGGTCGGTCCGAAACTATAAATCGGTTCGATTCGATTCAAAAATATTTTCGGCGGTTTTCGATTTTAAAAATTTTGATCGGCCGGTTGAACCGACCGACCGATGCACACCCCTAAACCGACCAACTCAATACTTACAAATAATTACAAAAATAGTAATTACATATATTACATAAATATTGCATGAAACTATTTACATAGTAACCTGTTAAAACTTAACTTAATCGATTAACCCATAATTGAATTTTTTTCATCGTATAAAAGTGAAAAAAAATTAGACATAATATTCGTGAAATTGATAGTTGACATGCAAGTATCACTATCAAGCATGATCAACTGTGAAGGTGAGTTTTTGTATAAAAATAAATCACGTTGTGAAATTAATTGATTTTAGTATTATTGACTTCAAAATTGTTTTCCCAATTTGTTTGCAAAATTGTTTTTATGAATAGTTCGGATCCCGGATTCTGTTTGTAGTTGCCTGACCCGGATCCATCTAATAGATTAATAATATTAGAAGATAATTAGAAATAGGAAATCCGCAAAAGTCGTGGCCTAACGGCAGTTGGCAAGCTGTCATTGTATGCTGAAAAGTCCACATCCAATTAACAATTAATTCTCTCTTAAATTTTAACTACGACCCAATATTAATTTCAAATTCTCTTGTTCGTTGTTTCTACAGTCTACGTGCCAAGACGTTTCATCGAATCTTCCAATAGGAAAATCTTTTAAAATTGAGGTGTCACCCAAAGAACGTATAAATATAAAAGAATTTTAGTATAGATGATATTTTTATAAATATTGAATAATAGTTTTCTTAAAAATATACGGAACATTTAGACATCGGTAGGATTTTATGGAAATTTTTATGTTTAAAATTGCATAAACTATTCCATTTGTGATTTAATATTCACAATTATTCGCAATTAATCAAATTAATAAGCCCTCTGCAATCCAAATTCTCCGTCGGTCGTCCTCACACTTCCAAGAAACAGACGGACACATACACCACGCGGATTTCTCTCCTTTTTTTCTGCTCTCTCTTCACACTCTACTATTATTATTTTCAGCAATTCAACATATATGCGAGATTTAAGCTTCAAGATTTTCTGAGTTCTTTTTTGAATCTCTTTTTTGTGTTGACGGTTTTGTGCTGAATCTGAGCCGTTGAATTTGACGATTCCACCACCAATGCTACTCAGATCTCTTCAATTTAGTCCATCTGTTTACCCCTTTCTGAGTCCTAGCAGATCCGTGCAGGATTCCCAGTAAACCCACCGTAGAAATTTGTCTGTACTCGATAGGATTTGGAGATTATATATTTTCTGTTGTTTTATCGGGGTTTCGTAAATTGAATTCGGGAAAATGGTGTCGGCGAAATCTCAGGGGCGGCTGTTCACGATCGGGCTGGTGGCGTCGTGGTATTCGTCGAACATTGGGGTTTTGCTGCTGAACAAGTATTTACTGAGCAATTACGGGTTTAAGTACCCGATTTTCCTGACCATGTGCCACATGACGGCATGCTCGTTGCTCAGCTACATCGCGATCGCGTGGATGAAAATAGTGCCGATGCAGACGATAAGATCTAGGGTTCAGTTCATGAAGATCTCGGCGCTCAGTTTGATTTTCTGCGCTTCCGTTGTCAGTGGCAACATCTCGCTTAAGTACTTGCCCGTCAGCTTCAATCAGGCTATTGGCGCCACGACGCCTTTTTTCACCGCAGTGTTTGCGTACTTGATTACGCTGAAGAGGGAAGCGTGGTTGACTTATTTAACTTTGGTTCCTGTTGTTACTGGAGTTGTCATCGCGAGTGGGGTATGTCTGTTTCCTTTGATTGATTTGTGGTTTGGCTAATTTGGTGTGTTTTTGCTATTTTAATTTCTCATGGTATGGATTCTTTTTCTGTTGATTGATATCATTGTGTTACTTGAGCTTGATTGTGACTAATTGGGTTGATTGGATGCATCGATTGTGTTATACAGCCTACATTTGATGTTCTATGGGGAAAATATGAGCAAAATAATCATCTTGTGTTATTTGTTGCAATGCACTTGTTAAAGAATTGGGTTAATTGTTGCTTATGTTGACGTGTTTTCGATTGAATGCCCCCTTATGCATTTTGGGAAAAAGAGCTTCCTTTGTGTTTACATCAAATTGATGTCGATCAATTTTCGGTACTTATTAAGTAGTTTGTGTATTTAAAGCCGTATATTGTAGCGTGAACTATTCTATATTCTCTGCTGGTGGAGGTTTCTTTGTCTGTATCAGATTGAGATCAATTTTCTGGGGCCATTGTGATGATGATGTTTCTCTCATACCATTTTGCGATAGTGATCTCGTTGAAGCTAGGTTGATTGATATTTAAGAGTCGTGTTGGTTATAATTTCCTCGGCACACTGCTCCAAACTTTTTTATTTTACTATGTGCCGGTGAAACTCAATTCTGTTCTGATTGTCTTTCTCTTTAATTGGTGTAGGGTGAGCCTAGTTTCCATTTATTTGGATTTATCATGTGTATTGGTGCGACAGCTGCAAGGGCACTCAAATCAGTGGTTCAGGGTATTTTGCTTTCTTCTGAAGGGTAATAATTCTACACCCAGGCATTACCCATATATTATTGTGAATTTATCATAGGGCTAAGATATTTATGTGCTATATCATTACTTATGCATTCTGAAAGTCCTCTTTCTGTTTGAAGGGAAAAACTGAATTCTATGAATCTGCTGCTTTACATGGCTCCTATAGCTGTAGTACTTCTACTTCCTGTAACCCTCCTCATGGAAGAAAATGTCGTTGGTATCACATTGGCCCTAGCAAGAGAGGATATCAGAATCATTTGGTTACTGTTGTTCAATTCTGCACTCGCATATTTTGTAAATTTGACCAATTTTCTGGTCACAAAGCACACCAGTGCCCTCACTCTTCAGGTACTTTCTCTCAGTTCATGGCGATAATGTTAAAAATTGATGCCTTTGCCAACTTGATGCCAAAGTCCTCTTGTTGGGTTGAATTTAGTAATTTTCACTTGAATAAAATTTGACTCTTGCTGCTTTATGCCCTTATATTCTTTGTCGACAGAGCTTTGTTCTCAACTATTGCCTATTTATAAAATCTAAGCTTACCTTTAGTCTCCTATTTCCGAAAGGGTAGTGAATTGGAAAGTTGATGGGAAGGTTGGAATGAATCTTGTGTTAGGAGACAAAATCACAATAAGATATATGTCTCTCCTTGTGCTTGCTGTGATTGTACACTTTTAATCTAAATCTCTGCTTTAGGAGTTACCCATTCATATCCATATAAATATGCATTTGGCAATATTCACTCCTTCATGTGCCTTTTTAGTTCAGTCAATGCATGTCAGAAGCTATTTCTGTTTAATTTTGAGGGTCTTTTGATGATCATCTATGAAGAGTTTGATCAGAGTATCATTATGTATGGAGAGCAACAGATAGTTCTTTTTGGAGGAAGTCTCATTAACGTCTTCAAAATGTCTACAAAAGCTTTGACTAGTCTGAATGAGTTCTAGGGTAGAACAATGTTATTATTGGATTCTTGGCATTGCCATTGTGTTTCATTTGCTGAATCTCCTGGAATCCCTTGTTAAATCATACTATGCCATACGATTGAAAAATCACAGAGAAGAAGATTGATAATGTTGTTTCCATTAATTTGAAGTATCTCTGTTAGAATATCATGATATATTTTGCTGGACTATGGGCGACATTACAGATTTCCTTGCTGATTATGATGGTGAAGCCATGGTTGCTAATGTTATTTTGGGTTTTCCTTCAGGTCCTCGGAAATGCTAAAGGGGCAGTGGCGGTTGTAGTCTCCATATTAATTTTCAAGAACCCAGTCTCTGTCACTGGAATGCTTGGATATTCACTTACAGTCTTGGGCGTTATCCTGTACAGTGAAGCCAAGAAGCGTACTAAATGAAGGGAACGTAATCTTTGAAACCATAAACTGTTTATGTTGTTATATGAAAAGGCGATACCATCTGATAGAAGCAAATTCAGGGAGTATCGGTGCTGTGCTGGGGCGTATGAAAAGACCCTTTTTTGGCCAGGAAGGCGTGGACGAGGGCTCCAGACTGTACCAACAAACCAATACCTCATTAGCTGTGTAGGAATTTTTATTACATTCAGTCTCGGTCACTAAATCAGATCCTTTTTTATACTGTATTCTTTCCTCAACTCGACACTTCATGTTATTAGAATTCTTTAACAACAATCAATTAGTGAAAAGAAATCAAAGTTCTATAAACTTGTGGCCATACATTTTTCAGTAGGGTTGAAGTGGTGTTCTAGTCTCATTCTTGCCATGGATCCAATCTCGTTTGTTTTGAGTTAGTTGCTGTTCTAATCTTGTAGGTTTTAACTTTAATTACGTTTCAGTTTGGTTTGTATGTAACATGTATGGTAATTTCCAATACCAATAAGGTTATCCGTTTTCCACTAGGTCACCTTGTGATCTCTGCAAAATTATTCTATACATCTTTTTTTAGAGTGAAATTATTCTTTATAATCAATGAACGATCATTTATAAGAATTTATGCGGTATATACTCAAAACTCGTTTATATCTAACACGTGTTGTAATTTCTAACACCAATTGATACGATCCTCATCAATCAGTTGGAAATTGACGCGAATCGTAGCCCAGAATCAGATGCGGAAACGAACGACGAACAGATAGGATGGATACTCCAATACCCTTGAAGTCGACCCTCTAAGAACCGCAGACAATACTTGACCCCTACAACCCAAAGAGCAACTCGCCTCAACAAAACGGGAGCGATGAAAGACGCCACAAACGGGGTGGATATCCGCTTGATAAGTCGATAATGAATTACTTGGCAAAACACAAGAAATTCGAAGAGCTCTTGAAGAGAATAAAACTCACCAATATATTTTTATTGAAACCAAAAGCTGAAAATTTTCGTTCATTTACAAGACTTTATATAGGCTGAAAATTAAACTCTAATCCTTATCAAAGAAGGACTCTAATCCTTATCAAAGAATGAAACAATTCATAGAAGGAAACTAATTTAAAAGGAAGAAAAACAAATAAAGTAAGAAACTAGATAATTTAAGATATATTCTAAAAGGAAATAAATCTTAAATAGGCTGCAGAAATATATATAAAAAACGTGGCCCACATATACCACAGAATAAGATACTAAAAGTCTTCAAAATCAAGCCATTCATCATAATTAAATTGATCGTTCGTGGGATGATTGGACCGCCATCTCCAATGGGCTTTGACAATTCTTGAGCCCAAACTTCTTGAACTAATCCATGCAGGACATCCTTGAACTTCTTAGGCTCTATCGGCCCAATGGGAACTTGAACAGGATCTTGAACCAACTAACCTCGGACTCCATCACCAAATAATGTTATCCGTTTTGCACGAAAGTCTCCTTGTTATGGAGTAGATTCTTTTTTTTATTTTGGAAAGAGTTAATGGAGTAGATTTGGCAATTCTGATACATGGTGGCACCTTTTCAATTATGAACTGATTGAAATTGTGTCACTTTTGTGGTATAAAACCCTATGATATTCAAAAGTACTATTGAAACTTTTATCTTACAATTTTTTATCCATAAGATGATTTCACAATAGGCATATTATTATATGTTTGGAAGGGTTGATTCCCTATTTTGGGATCTAATAAGCTTGAATGTTAAACACAAGATCTTGTATGTGCATATTTTGTGCTATATTTTAACATTATTAACACACTTCATGACTTTGCCAATACCGAGTAACACAGTTAAAACTGAAGCACAATTTGAGATAGGAAAACCAACCGAAAACAATGTCATTGGTTCTTCATTTTTATAATTTTAATCATATTGCTTTCCTTAAAAAAAGAAACCCATATATTAGCTCTCGACCTTAAAAACCAAAATTTCATCTCAAGATGTATATATGTGTATGTGTGCGTGTCTTTTTCTTTTTCCAATATTACATCTGCCATCAATATATCTAAAGTGTAAGATTATATTTATCCAGGATCCAATCCAATCTTTAAATAAAATATTTATATATTTCTTATCTACATATACAATCTACAACTCACTCTATTTTTATCATTTTAGTATTCCATCAATTAGGGGTGAGAATTTGGGACCGGGACTCGGGAAATTCCCGTCCCGACCCGAGTCCCGACGGGATTCGGGACCCCGAGTCCCGAAATTTACGGGTTCGGGACCGGGACCGGGACCGGGACCGAGAAATTTTGATTTTGGTGTCGGGAAGTCCCGGTCCTGTTGAAATCCAAGTCCCGATTTTAAATATATCTAATTTTAATTTGAACTTTCGGGATATTTTCGGGTAATTTCGGGACTTTGGGACGTCGGGACTTCGGGATATTTTCGGGTAATTTCGGGACTTTCGGATAATTTGGGATATTTTCGGGTAATTTCGTGACTTGGGACTTCGGGACATTTTCGGACCGGGACCGGACCGGACTAAAATTATAAATTTTAGGACCGAGTCCAAAGTCCCGATCGGACAGGACCGGACCCAAAATTGCAAAATTTTGGGACTTCGGGACTCGAGACGGGTACCCGGTCCCGACCCGATTCTCACCCCTACCATCAATGACACCAATACAATCTAAAATGCTCACTCCATCCACGAAATTCGTTTACTTATTTCCTCTTTGGACCGTCCACGTAAAACGTTTACTTTCTTCTTATGGATATAGACCACACATAACTCTCATAACTTTCTCCTTTATTTACAAAAAACATACTATGACCCACCTTTTAAATTTTACTTAACATCAATATGCTCATTTTTTATCCAATACTCCTTACAATTATGAGTTCTCTTCTCTACTATCTATACATTCATTATAATTTATTAAAACGCGTGTCATTAAAGTCTGTAAACGAATTTCGTGAACGGAGGGAGCATAATTTTTTGCTTTATTTATATATACTTATTATTTAAAATTGGACCCAAGAAAAATAATTGGAATGATTTAGATATATTATCAATTGATAGAAAATATGATAGATAAAAAAATACTTGAGAAATAAGGGAAAAAAATGAATTTTAGTTGTTTGTCAAACTATAACAATACTATACTCTAGCTATTTACAGAGGAGAGAAAAAGACGAATTTTAATATAATTTTTTTATTTTTCTGATGTATAATTATATATAATTTAGAGCATTTATATTTTATGTAAAAATAATTTCATCAAACCAATAAAATAATGCCATGTGACAACAATTGAGGGCATTTTGTTTTACAATCTTAGATTGGAAGACCAATCTAGATCATGAACTTTTGGTGGTGATTTATTATTTTTGCTATTTCTTGTCTTATTATGAAATAAATCATCAGAGTAGGCTTATCAGCATAAATATGGCAATCATGCATTTGATTCACTCAACTTCTACACTGAAAAACTTGTCAAATAGTTATACTGAACTCCTTTCAGTTTACTCAAACAAAACTTGTAGCTCATCTAAAAGTTCAAACATGACTATTCAAACAGTTGAATAGTGCAAAAAGCAAACACTATAAACATCTTGAGTTGACACTGTTATGACTTGAATTTTCAAATGATTTATGCATTAAAATGAAACTAAATTCAAATGAATGAAGAGAATATCAACCTACTAGATTCCCACCAAAGTATCATTCACTAACAACGATCATCTTATCCATTTTCTTGATTTCATCAAAAGATCAATTTAAGTAGAATGCGTAGAAATTCACAGAAAAATGCAGTAATCAGAACCTCAAGCTGGTAAAGGAAGTCACATTGACCGCTTATCATTCTAACAACAATCCAAAATTCACAAAAGAGAATTCAAATGAATCAAACTAATTTCCTTCTTAGAGTGCTCCAAACACAAACAGATATCATCTCAATCTTTGAACAGGAGCTCCAAAATCTCAAGAAATACTTTCCAATTCAGCAAAATGAGCAGAAGACAAGCCAGATTAATCAGCCGATCCAACCTCCTATCAAGATTCCGCGGCGTATCAGAGAAATCAACCATGTACTTCATCGTCATGTTAGGGTACATGATCCCCCATTCCTTCCCTCCGGCAATGCGGCCACTCATCGCCGCATCACTGGTTGTACCATTCGTATTGTTGAAGGTACTCTTCTGATAGCCCTCATCAAACAGCTCATAGACATAGGCCTCTGCCGCCCCTTCCTTCCTGAGCGGCGTTCCCAATCCAGATCGGAGATGCCTCAGTAGCCCTCTCAGGTACATCTCGGCGTAGTTTCCGCCGTCCTGCGCCTCCAACTCGCTCGGCCACCCAGTCTCCGTCACGATCACCGGCACGTTCTCCTGCCCTGCCACCGCCATGGCGGCGATGACGGCGTCGACCATCATGTCGAACAAATTACGGTATCTCACTCCGGTGATCACGTCGTCGCGGAAATTGAACGGATGTTCCTGAAATAGGACGAATCCGACGGGAATTTCGGAGTTGATTTTGAAGATGTTGTAGGGGTAGAGATTGATGAGGAAGGAAGAGTTCGTTTCGTCGAGGAACTGGAGCAATGGGCGGACGACGAGAGAGCCGATCGGTTCCTGGAATTCGGCGGCAGAGGGGGGAAACGACGTCGTCATGATGTCGATGAAGGAGAAGGTAGTGGAGACGGAGATGGTGCGGATGCCGAGGTCGAATAGGGCGAGGCGGAGGTTGCGCATGGCGGGGAGGAGGGCGGTGGAGGGGTCGAAGGTGGGATCGGAGGAGGCGGAGGCAGTGGTGATAACGTCGGAGCCTGCGGAGATTAGGGAGATATGAGTGCGCGGGTAGTAGGGGAGGACGTGGGAGTGGAGCCAGAGGGCGGCAGCGGAGCGATTGGCGGCGAAGGAGGGGATGAGGTGGTTGGGGACTGTGAGGAGGAGGGTGATGTTGGTGTAGGCGAAGGCGCGGACGGCAGCGGGGGACGGATCGAGGAGGCGGACGGCGGAGATGCAGAGGGATTGGAGCGTGGATACGACGCGCTCAGGCGGGGGGAGGTTGGGGCCGGAGGGATTGTAGGTGACACCTACGGTGGTGGCGTCGGCGGAGGCGGCAGAGAGGAGGAGGATGGAAGTGATAAGGAGAAGAGAAGCCATTTTCGCCGGAAGAAAGTGTTTCTTTGTTTGGGGTTTGAGTTGAAGAGAGGAGAATTAATGGCGGGTTTAGTGTGTTTGCGGCGTATGTTAGCTGGCCTGGAGCGCCAAATTCAGTTATTTTTTGTTTTGAAAGAGAGAGTAGAGAGCGATATGCTGTGTTACGGTGTAGGGGATGTGTGGTGAGCCGTCGTCTACAAAATGCAGTTTCTTGTAGATCAATTCACTAAAATACGCCGTTCTTGCACGTGTTGATTAGGTATCTTTTTCTTTTTCTGATCAAATTGTTAAGAGAGATGAGAGATAATAAGTCTTAACAAATATACAGTGCTCTAATAACACATTAACAAAGCAAATTATAGTAATTATTCTTGTATGATCGATAAAGTTAGTTAGAGACTTGAATAATTAGTATTAATTATTATATAAAATATATTTAGTCGATTATTTTATATTTTTAAAACAAATAAGTCCAGCACTGCAAATTATCAAGCTTGCTTATTTAATTAACTAGCTTCATTAGATGATTTTTTATCGAACTGATATCCAATAATTCACAAATAGCTCCATTTATTTGTAGTTCTCGAATAAATAAGAAAAGAGTAACATTATTATTTTTTTAGAAAAAAGAAACTTCATTTATTTTATTTGGATAAAATTCGCAAGTACCAATTGCACCTTTTCAATCTCAAATCAAAAGAAAAATGTCCAATAAACGGGGAAGAAATTTTACAATCTTTTTCAAACTTAAAAATAATATGCATGTCCGCCAAAATAAATTAAAATACCAACTCACATGAAAAATAATACTCCCTCCGTCCCACCCAAGATGGGCTCGCTTTCTTTTTTGAGCTGTCCCACCCAAGATGGCACGTTTCATTTTTAGGAAATAATTATCTCTTCAAAAGTTGTATGACCTACCTACTTTTTATCACTTTATTCACTTTATACCATTCTCCTAAATAATCGTGTCGAAAAGAAAGGAGCGGTCTTGGGTGGGACGGAGGGAGTAATACCCATAAAGAACAGAATTAGTAAATTATAATACTAACAAAATTTCCTCTGCCACCTTTTTCCGTTTGATTCTGTATTTCCTGCCCCACCACCGACCTTCTTCTACTCTCTCTCTCTCTCTCTCTCTCTCTGGTTTAATCCCAACAACTGCCAATTCGATTCTTTCAATCTCGTTGCCCAATCCACCAGGGATAACGATGTATGATAATTGGAAGAACACAAAGAGAGGCTCCATCACCGATGAACGCATCTCCACTCTCTTACCGAGGTGACATTTCATTCCCTATTGGTTACCCCAACATCATCATTGTCAAAAATCGGAGAATTCCTTCATCTCTTCATTGATCCTCTGTGTGTGTATGAGTGTGTGTCTTATAGATACTCAATCAAGACGGTGCTTCAATAATTACTGCAAGAAGTTGCGATATCCGCTACAGAGAGAATTGATTGGAATGCAATTGTGAAGAGCACTACCACTGGAATTTCCAATGCGCGGGAGTATCAAATGCTTTGGCGCCATCTCGCGTACGGCCAAACCCTAACTGATCAATTTGACGATACAAACCCATTAGTGAGTAATTTTGTGTTATAATGATATTTATTTGTGTAAGAACTCTTAGTATTGATTTTGATGGTCTTCATTTCGGATGTAGGATGATGATAGCGATTTAGAGTATGAAGTTGAAGCTTTTCCAGTTGTCAGCCGGAGATCTTCAGCGGAAGCTTCGGCATGTGTCTTTGTTGTTTATCCCAATTCTGGGTGGATTTCCAATTGATTTATTTTAAGTAATTTCCTTCTGGGTTCATCTTAAATATTTTCAGATTGTCCATTTCTATTGTCATTTGACGCATTTTATAAAATGTCTATTACGTTGTCTTTTTGTCTTGTTTTACCACAAATGCCCCTCCAAATTATTTGTTAGCCACTCCCACTCAGCTCAATTCACACTTATTTATTCTATATGGAACCTAGCTAATGAGTGCTCAGTGATGTTGTAATTCTGATTATGCTCCTTCATATATATATACTTTTTTGGCAACCATGACAAGAGCACAGGAGAAATGTTGTAATGTTGAATACTTTCTAAGAGCACTAAGGTAATTTTTTACTGAGTTTTGGAAAGAGTTATAAGTAAGAAATAGGACGCAACATAACCGGTGATTCTTAGGTGGTATTCATTGTTAGAGCCATGGCAGAGATAGAGCCACTAAGGATCCCATGCCCCCAAAAAAAAAAAAAAAAAAAAAAAATAAAAATTTAAAACAAATTAATAGTGCATAGTTATCTTAATAAATAAGAACTTTTATGATATCATATTTTTCATAATTTAGGAATTTAAATTTCGAATATATTGTTTGTTGCTATTCTTGTTTTGGTCCATATATTTCTTGCTCATCTCTAATACTGAATTTAGATTTAGGGTCAATGATAATTGTGATTGGAAAACAACATCAAGATTTAAACTATTATTGATTGATTAGTTATTTGTAGGTGATTAAATTATTTTATTTTTGCAAAATAAATATTAATGTATATAAGGGAACATAATCTAGTTATAAACAAGTACCTCTATTTATATGAAAGTTATTATGATATCACTGAGAGTTGACTGTATATTATTTACATAGTTGCTAGCTTGAACGAGACATTATTCATTATTTATTTTTCTTTCATTATTCCTCCTATATAAGAAAATATACCCTGTTGCATTGGTTTCATAAACTATCAGAGCATCACATTTATAATTTTGTTTTAATGATATCACTTAATTCAAACAATATTATGCCATAATTAAAATCGTTATTACTTTATAATTTTATTTTTAAAAAAATTCTTATTACTTGACATTATGATTAATGGGCTCCCCTACAAATTAATCTTGGTTTCGTCACTCCATACATACACATGCAAGTAGAAAATAAGGGGGGTCCTTCTACGGTTGTGATGTTGCCAAACTTTCTAGTTTGTCCTTTGCTTATTTAGTTTAACCCAACTTACAGGATGGGTATTACTAACTTTTATTTAATAGTTGAAATCATCTATTCTTTTCCAGAAACAAACCACTGTAGTGGACATGTAATATGATGGTTACAAAATTCTTTTCTGTAACTAATTTGCAAACTATCTCTTTTGTTGACTAATTCAGTCGATAAGCGGTGAATATTTCACATTTACGGATAAGAACTAACTGAAAAGGCAAAAGCTTGCTTAAACAGAGTGTTACAGCCAAAAGCATGGAGTAAAATTGAACAAAAAATTCCAGTTTCTGAAATTTCTAGTATAGTCAAAGCCTCAAGCTCAAAGGCAAGCAAGAAATTTACTAGGTACTTCTTGTTGATTACACTGATGAGTGATGACTGATCTAGTTTATACAATTCCATTTCCTTCTCAGACAGAAATGAATGATTTTTTATCCAGAAATTCATGTCATCCACAGTTTTGTTTTTACCTCCTTTTTGGTAGCTTCTCTCAACTGTAATATAAAGATGGTTTAGAAACACTAACTTGCTAAATAAATTTGCATATACATATTTATATTTGTAAAAAATGCCATCACACAACATGAAAAATTACTCAGAGTTGGAAAGATAACACAGCTAAAATATATAATTTTCTTGGATTAAAAAACTAAGAACTAATTTGCATACAATATATATATATATATATACATGTGTGTGTAAATGTATTTTCTTAATCGCCCAATGCTAATAACTAGAATTAGTAACTTTGAATCTGCAGGCTTTAGTTGCTTCTGAATATCCAATAGGTTCCCATGTGCCAAACAACATAACTATTGAAGCTCCACTGACAGTTAATATACCCATGTTCAAGGTGCCTTCAGATAGTTCCCTTCCCGCTAATGCTATGCAGCGGACAAATATTATTGTTCCTGTTTCTGTACCAAACGAGCCATTTTCTTCTGGGACATCTGGTAAAGAAAGGCCTAATCGGAAATCAGGAGCTGACGTTCCTCCTCGAAGAAAAAGTAAGGGTTGGTCAACTTGGTCTACAGAAGATAATTTGAAACTCACTGCTGCAGTGAAAAAATATGGTGAACAAGACTGGGCTAACATCGCAGGTGGAGATTTCAACAACGAGAGGACGTCAGAAGAGCTATCTCTGGTACCACAAACACCTGTGTTCTAGTCATGTTATTGGCTTTACCATTTTGATTAACAAAGGACTAATTGTTAGATTACTTATATATGATCATTTTGGGATCTACAATTAAAAGAAGGTTGACCTTGTGTTGGCACGATTAGTTTTAGTGTATACCCTTTTGGAATAAATACAAAGACAATGAAGGATGATGCAAAGAGGTCCTTTTCTTTGGGAAAGCATATATCAGTTTGTCATTCTTTTGTTATATTTTTTCTTACTCGCGGTCTCATTTCTTGGTAAGTGACTTAAATTGGCAAGTAATTTCTATTGTTTCTCCCCGGCTATTGGTGTAGAGTTCTATGTGTTCTGACATATCATAGTTGGCTGCATAAGATAAAGAATTCACAGTATGGAGCAATGCCGTACTTGAGTACATGAAAGACTCTCATCATATTTGGTGTGTATTCAGTATCCAATCCACCCATCATAAAATGGACTAAGTAATAATGAAAATTGTGTCAATAGGGAAAACTACACAAATGACATAAAAGGTATGAATAAATACCCAATCGTTATAAAAACATGCAACATCAGGAAGATATACCCCAAATAGCCTTGAAAAAACATCGTCTGATGAACGAGGTGACTAAAAGCTGAAAAAGCTGCTGTCAATGTTCGAAAAGTGGACTTGGAGTAGAATCCGATCGACGATCGGATTCGATCGGATTCTTCTCTACCGATCGGATCCGATCGGATTCAACTTTGAAAACAAACGAGTTGACATAAAGCTGCGCACGCTGCGCACGCTGAAAAGGCTGCGCAAATCCCAGGGAATCTTGACTGAGTGGAATCCGATCGGACTGAGTGGAATCCGATCGGACGATCGGATTCGATCGGATTCTACTCTAACCGATCGGATTCTTCTCTATCCGATCGGCTTCTTCCTCAATATATACCAGACACTCCCGTCTCTCTCATTTCACTCCCCCTCGTTATTTTACACGGAAAACAAAGTCAGCTTATGAGGGTATATTTGTCCATACAATATAAACCTACCTGATTTTGCATGTTTTTATCCCATTGGGTATATATGCATATCTCTTATGAGATCTGGGTATACGTGCATACGTCCCATGAAAATTTGCAATTTTATCTTACATTAGGTTTCCATTGTCTTATACGGAATTTATTAAAATACAATAAACATGTCAGAGATGGGCCAGTATCTGTTTGGAAAAGGGCAATTTTGGTACAAGAGACAGTGCAGAACATTTTGAAGTTTGCAAGGTTGTTGCTCGGGCTATGAATGCAGCTAGGATTTATAATAGTAAGTCTCTGCAGTAACTTTCTCTATACGGAGTTTTACTGATAGCTCTGAAGGATGATGGATTATATTGAGTTGTATATAACTGTCAAACTTATATATATGGGATATAGTTGACAGCATTAAATGGCTTTTGGTATATTTTTAGGCTTACAATACTGAAATCCTGATAAATAAGCATTCTGTAGCTTTTCATGGTTATTTCAATTTTCCTTAGTCTGAGTTAATTTACTTTCTTTTGACATTGCTGCTGTGGACTCGGGTAAATATCTAACTTTTATGGGAAACGAAGAAGTTTGTGATTGCCTGGCATCTGTAAAGTGTTCCTCAGTTGCTTCTTCCCATATAAGAATTGCATCTGTAACATCCTAGCTTAAATGCAATGTTCTATTGGATTCAGAACTTAGCCATTGTATGATTTTCAAAGCAAATGACTGGAACATTTTTGTATGTCTACTCAAAGTCAGAATAGCCAATGATGCTACTATTCTTTGCATGCTATATAACAACTATGATGACTTGCAATTACTGATAGATTTGATTGACATTCCAGGTAAAAAGAATGGTGATACCATAACTACGGGCAAAGAAATTCATGATGAGAACTGAAGAATGCTTAAAGCTTTCAAGGAAAAACTCATTCGCTACACTTAATAAGGTAATATGGCCCTTCTGTCTGTGTATATATGTGTGTATATTATCTGAAGATTGTAAGTTCATATAAGCTAGAGCCTGAAGCCTGAGTAATGAAAAGTTTCCTAGTAGTGCTCTGCTCAATAATTTCATGTAAGTTCATTTGCAGCTAGGGGTGGGTATTTGGTATTGGTTATTTGGGTATCTATATAACCGAACCGAACCAATGGATATCGGTTAACCGAATAACCGATATCATTGGATACGGTTCGGTATTTGGTATGTGCTTTTCAAAAATTTCGGTTATCGGTATACCCATTCGGTTATCGGGTATACCGATAACCGAAAATAATTATATAAATATATATATTTATTTAATTTTATAATTAATATTTTAAAAAACTGAATATATTTTAAAAAACTGAATATATTTATTTAATTTTATAATTAATATTTTAAAAAACTAAGAATATTTTAAAAACTGAATATATATATTTATTTAATTTTATAATTAATATTTAAAAAAGCGAGTATATTTTAAAAAACTGAATATATTTATTTAATTTTATAATTAATTCGGTTATTTGGTTAACCAAATAACCGATTGGTTAAACCGATCGGTTATTTGGTTAACCGAATAACCGATCGGTTCGGTTATCGGTTAGTATCCAGAGTTGCTAATCGGTTTCGGGTAACCGAAAATTCGGTTCGGTTAACCGAACCGAACCGGATACCCAGCCCTATTTGCAGCCAACAAGAAAATAGGACAGCACCGATAAGAAGATGAAAAAAAAAAATCTGTATAGTATACTTACTTTTGTTGGAAATCACGCTTATATATATATGTTTATTATATATGTGGTCAAGTTGCCAGGAAGCTACTTTGACCAAGATTTTGAGTGACGTAAGGTTTAATTTTGTGAAATTAAACGGCATAGGATCGATCTACGTTCCGAGTAGATGATCGTGGTGTATTCACATTCTCAAATCCGATTTCCGGTGAGTGAGAAATAATGGATCAAAGTTTGTCACTTAAACATGGAGTTATGTGATTAATGGGATAAGCATGGATTAATTAATTCTTATCCCACATTGATTAATGTACCTTCATTAATTGTCTATATAAGTGGTTCATTGAACACTTAGTATAATTATGTGCACAAGTGATGGGTGAAAAGCCCACGCCAAGCACGCCGCTGCCGCCATGCCGCCGCCGCCCGCCCGGTGCCGCCCGCCTTGCCGTGCCCGCCCGCCCGGCTCCGGCTCCGCCCGTGGTCCGTGGATCTTGGATCTTGGCAATTGATCTTTGGGTGGTCTTTGGGCTCGTTCGTGGGCCGGTTCCGTGGCCCATTGCCTCTTACATTTGGATCAACGTTTGATCGAGCCCAAAGATGGAGTTGGTCCGGGCCCAACTCGTGTGGCCCAATCCGTTGGGCTGCTGTGCACTTGAAGAGACGTCCGGATCGTCCAATGAACCTGACGCACGCGTTGTCCGATTCGTCGTAACCGCCGGTAACGCCCGACATGATGGCTCTGCGGAACGAGCCACGTTGTCTCCGAAACCGCCAGCGCTCAATAGGGGACATAACTCCGTAACACCGACATCAATGCGGTGTTGACTCAAAGATGCTCCCCATGAGGGGGCGACGCTATAAATAGGACATGTCTCCCAATTAGCACCCTACATCACAACCGCATTCGGCATTCCAAACTCTTTGCATACTTAGCTCGTGTCCAAGCTTTGTCCTCGCCTCCGTCCAGTTCGCCGGAGCTCGTTGGTCTGCGGTGCTGCCACCTTCAAGACGTTTGTCGTTTTATCTTTGGAGACGATACGCCAGAACCGAGAGCACTACCGGGGCGTATCTCGTCTTGCGGAAAGATGACTCCTCGACTCGGCATTAGATTACGGTTATCTGTAATTTTCTATTCAGCTTTCTTCTTTTCAAATTCATTGTTAGTTTTGATCTTCTACTTACATTTACATTTCGAGTTGTAACACGCCCGCAAGTCTGCATCGCTCATACACCTTTTTTTCCAACAATCGCAAGACGAGATAGCACTTGCCAAGGAGTTCAGACTCTTAATAAACTTAAAAACGTTCGAAACTTAATACCTTTGCTTGGAGATGTCGACCGTATCTTCCACCGACCGCCTCCTGCCGCTTTGCCGCCGCCGCCTCCGCTGCTGCTTTGCCGCCGCCTCCTCTTGCCGCCAATTACGCACAATGGCTTCGGTCATGTTTGGTTCGATGCCTTGGGGTCAACCATGGGACCCTTTGGGTCATTGTTGGTTCCACTTTTAGTGGTTCAACAATTGGTTCCACTTTTAGTGGTTCCTTTGGTTCGACGATCGCACTTTTCGATTGGGTCGATTGTTGGATCCATGGGATCTAACACCGGTGGTTCTCATTCGAGTTCCATGTTCCAAGACACTTCAGTGGTGTTGGTGGATCCGATTGGGATCGATCTCGGCGCTGCTCATACTGCGAGGATGATGCCGCCGAGAAGCCGCCAAAGTTTGGAGGATCCGACTTGAGATGGCGCAAAGATGTGTTTACCACGACGTTGGGCTTCGCCAACTTGGTGGAAGATGAGCCCGTCGTCATCGGGTGGTACGGACTTTCACGTCCGAAGCGATATGATAATCGGGCGCCTTTGGCGACTATCTTTGTAAAAACTTTATACTTGGTAGTTTAGAAGATAGTTTGTATAGTGTATATCTTGTTGTAACGACATCCAAATGTATGTGGGATGCGCTTAGAAAAGAAGTACCGTAGTGATGATGCGGTACTAAGAAGTTCATTGTAGCCAAATATTTGGACTACAAGATGGTCGATTCTCGACCGATCATGGACCAAGTGCAAGAGTTTCAACTCATTGTACACGAGGTTCAAGCCGAAGGCATCTTGCTTCGGACGGCTTTATCGTCGCTACGGTGATTGAGAAGCTACCCAGGTGGAGAGACTTGAGTCTACCTTAAGCACAAGCGAAAGGATATGACACTTGAAGACTTGATCGTCAAACCTGCATCGAGTCCGACGTGAAGAAACAAGATTTAAAAGCGAAAGGCTTGCTCGATGCGAAGGCCAACCTGTTGGAGAGAGGCGGTCCCTCCAACAAACGTGTTCGTCCCAATGTCCATGACAAAGGCAAAGGGAAGGTGGTTGCCCGTAAGTTTGACGGGGACTGTTACAATTGTGGCAAGCATGGCCACACGAGTAAGGACTGTCGTAAGCCAAAGAAGAAGAAGGCTAAACAAGTTACCAATGTTGTCGAGAAGGATTTCGACAAATGGGACAAGGATGACTTGGCTGCTGTGGTGACCGAAGAAGTCAACCACGTCGAGAATCAAGGTGGATGGTTCATCGACATCAAGAATCGCTAACGCGTCTGCGCCGAAAAGATGCGTTTCTCCACCTACAAGCTTTGTTGAGGAGGAAGCTCAACATGGGAACCAAGCTCGTCCGAGGTTGCCGGAGTTGGTGATGTGGTGCTCAAGATGTCGTCCGGCATTGAGATCACGTTGAAGGATGTCTTTGCATGTCCGGGACATCGCAAGAATTTAGTGTCGGGCTCTATTCTAGTTAACAAGGGTTTAGACTAGTTTTGAGTCGGACAAGTTTGTCTTGACTAAGTTTGGGAAGTTCCTTGGTAGGGGTTATCTTCTTGGGGTCTTTTCAAATTGAATGTAATGGTTGTCTGCTACTGTACCCAAGATTGCTATTAATGAAAATGCATCTACTTCCTCTTATTTGATCGAGTGCTTTCGATTTATGGCATTGTAGATTAGGACATGTTAATCTAAATGCAATAAAAGATTAGTAAATTTAGATTTACTAAAGTTAAATGAAGTTAATACACAAACGAAATGTGAGGTTTGTATGAGGCCAAAATGGCTAAGTTACCGTTTCATTCGGTAGAACGGAGCACTAAGCCTCTAGAACTTATTCACACCGATGTGTGTGATTTAAAGTTTGTACAAACTAGAGGTGGTAAAAGTATTTCATCACGTTTATTGATGATCAGACAAGATATTGCTATCTTTACCTTCTAAGAAGTAAAGACGAGGCTATTGAAGCTTTTAAAACTTCAAGAACGAAGCCGAGAATCAACTAAGTTGTCGAATTAAGGCTGTCAAGTGATAGAGGGGAGAATATGTAGCTCGCTTGAGGCATTATGCAATGAAAGTGGTATAATACATCAAACGATGACTCTTATTCACCTCGCCTAATGGCGTTCTTGAACGTAAAATCGAACACTTAAGGAGATGATGAATGCTTTGTTGATTAGTTCGGGTTGCCCGAACTTGTGGGGAAGCTATTTTGACACCCAACTACATCTTGAACAAAATTCCACCGAAGAGTAAGGATGTCACCCTTACGAGTTGTGGAAAGGAAGAAAGCCATCGTCA
The DNA here is from genome assembly GCA_036937905.1 of Salvia rosmarinus. Classification (NCBI taxonomy): domain Eukaryota; kingdom Viridiplantae; phylum Streptophyta; class Magnoliopsida; order Lamiales; family Lamiaceae; genus Salvia; species Salvia rosmarinus. The sequence goes on from CM072818.1 coordinate 12,127,133, forward strand.
AATATCTCAAAGTGTGGGGTGTTTGGCGAAGGTTGAGGTGCCTCTTCCAAACAAGTTACAATTGGACCTAAAGCGATGATTGTATCTTTATTGGGTATGCAATGAGCAATGCAGCTTATCGTTTCGATCCACGGTCGAGGTACCGGATATGACCGTGGGGACGACGATTGAATCAAGGAATGCTATATTCTTTGAAAGTGTTTATCCTCAGAAAGAAAAGGATAAAAGTGAAGCCACTCTAGCAATAGAGCGATGGTGAAGCTTCGAGTTCTAAACATTTGGAGGAAGAACCGATATCGCATAAGCGATCGAGGTCCGATCGGAGGGTCGGAACCGAGACGAGGCGAGAGTCGAACGCCAAAGGATTTTGGTCCCGACTATATTGCGTTCATGTTGGACGAAGAACCAACGTCGATCAAAGTAGCTATGCTCGGCGGACGGGATGCTCGGCGAGAGGTCGCTCAAAGTGAGATTGATTCTATTCTACAAAACCACACTTGGGTGCTGGTTGATTTGCCAGAAGGTTGTAAGCCCTTAGGATGCAAATGGATCCTTAAAAGAAAGTACAAGGCAGATGGATCAATTGAAAAGTATAAGGCCCGTTTGGTTGTCAAAGGGTTTAAACAAAGAGAGGGGTACGATTTCTTCGATACCTATTCACCTGTGACGAGGATTACGTCTATTCGGGTGCTTCTCGCAATTGCTGCTTTGCGCAATCTTGAGATTCATCAAATGGACGTTAAGACTGCGTTTTTGAACGGTGACCTCGAGGATGAGGTATATATAGAGCAACCCGAAGGGTTTGTAGTACCGGGTCAAGAGGGCAAGGTATGCAAACTCGTGAAGTCTCTATATGGTTTGAAACAAGCGCCATTCAGAATGGCACTCAAATTTGACAATATAATGTTGGCAAATGGTTTCAAGATCAACGAGTGTGACAAATGTGTCTACGTTAAGAACACTGATAATGGTTATGTTATAGTGTGTCTGTATGTAGATGACATGTTGATCATGGGTAGCAATACTCAAGTAATTAATGACACAAAGCGCATGTTAAAAAGAAATTTTGACATGAAAGACATGGGATTAGCTGATGTGATTCTTGGAATCAAGATTCTAAGAAGATCAGACGGAATTATCTTGACACAATCTCATTACGAGAAAGTGCTTAAGAAATTCAACGCGTTTGACGGTTTACTGCTAAGACCCCATGGAGCTCAATGTTCACTTGAGTAAAACAGGGTGAACCCGTTGGACAAGAAGACTATGCTAAGGTCATCGGGTGTTTGATGTATCTTACAAATTGCACCCGACCCGACATAGCTTGCGCTGTGAACAAATTGAGTCGTTACACGAGCAATCCAAGCAAGGAGCATTGGAAGGCTCTAGTAAGAGTTTTGAGGTACTTGAAGTATACTCAAAATCATGGACTGCATTTCACGAGATATCCCCCAGTACTTGAAGGGTACTGTGATGCCAATTGGATATCTGACATGAAAGATTCACTTTCTACAAGTGAGTACGTGTTCACGATTAAGGGAGGTGTTGTTTCTTGGAGATCCACGAAACAGACGTGTATAGCCCGATCCACCATGGAATCAGAATTCATAGCTTTGGATAAAGCTGATGAGGAAGCCGAGTGGCTCCGTAATTTTTTGGAAGATATTCCATGTTGGTCTAAACCTGTGCCACCGGTGATGATTCACCGTGATAGCCAAGCTATTGGAAGGGCGAAAAGTGGTTTGTATAATGGTAAGTCTCGACATATACGTCGACGACATAATACCGTGAGGCATTTGATCTCAGTGGGGTTATATCAATTGACTATGTCAAGTCAATAGATAATCTGCGCATCCGCTAACCAAAGGGTTGAACCGGGATCAAATGATCAAGTTCTTAGAGGAATGGGATTAAAATCCACATCTTAAGAACAATCATAGTGGTAACCCAACCATGATGACCTGGAGATCCCAAGAACTTGGTTCAATGGGAGAACTAAGCTATAGGAGTTCGTGTATAAACACTCGAGTTAGTCTGTTCCTATAAAGCAAACGAGTGTTGAAAAACTTGCCTAGTGGTGAGGTTGAGTCGTTGACTCTTAATGATTCCTAAGATACCTCGAGGAGGTTGAGTATGGCAAGATACTCGGTAAAGAATCACCTATGTAAGTGCGAAGTGGGGCCGCTTCAAACAAAACACTTATGAATCCAAAGTGGATGTCCATGGCCAAAATGGAATCAAACGTGAGAACGGATGAGGTTGAGGTGTTAAAGTGTTAATACCATTGTCTCAGTGCACGTTGTGGGGGAATAGTTCAAGGCATCGTGTCCACTAATCCGCCTGTGTACTCGATGGTACTAACTATGGAAGGTTCAAGGCCATAAACCACCTGTCCAAATATTTTAACATCTCTTGAGGACTGAGCTGTGTCTGCATACATGCATATGGCTATTTCCACTCATGTGGGGGATTGTTGGAAATCACGCTTATATATATATGTTTATTATATATGTGGTCAAGTTGTTAGGAAGCTACTTTGATCAAGATTTTGAGTGACGTAAGGTTTAATTTTGTGAAATTAAACGGCATAGGATCGATCTACGTTCCGACTAGATGATCGTGGTGTATTCACATTCTCAAATCCGATTTCCGGTGAGTGAGAAATAATGGATCAAAGTTTGTCACTTAAACATGGAGTTATGTGATTAATGGGATAAGCATGGATTAATTAATTCTTATCCCACATTGATTAATGTACCTTCATTAATTGTCTATATAAGTGGTTCATTGAACACTTAGTATAATTATGTGCACAAGTGATGGGTGGAAAGCCCACAAGACACGCCATGCCGCCGCCGCCCGCCCGCCGCCCGCCGCCGCTCGCCCGCCCGCCCGCCCGTTCCGTGGTCCGTGGATCGTGGATCTTGGCAATTGGTCTTTGGGTGGTCTTTGGCCGTTCTTTGGGCCTGCTCGTGGCTTGCTTCGTGGGCTCGGTTCCGTGGCCCATTGCTCTTACATTTTGGATCAACGTTTGATCGAGCCCAAAGATGGAGTTGATCCGAGGCCCAACTCGTGTGGCCCAATCCGTTGGGCCTGCTGTGCACTTGAAGAGACGTCCGGATACGTCCAATGAACCTGGACGCACGTTGTCCAGATTCGTCGTAACCGCCGTGTATTTCGACATGATGGCTCTGCGGGAAACGTGCCCACGTTGTCTCCAGAAACCGCCGCGCACTCAATAGGGACATAACTCCGTAACACCCGACATCAATGCGGGTGTTGACTCCAGCATGCTCCCCATGAGGGGGACGACGCCTATAAATAGGACATGTCTCCCAAAGATTAGCACCCTCATCGTCAACGCATTCCAAAGATTCCAAACTCTCTCGCATACTTAGCTCGTGTCCAAGCTTTGTCCTCGCCTCCGTCCGTTCGCGGAGCTCGTTGGTCTGCGTGCGCCACCTTCGAGACGTTTGTCGTTTATCTTTGGAGCGATACGCGTAACCGAGAGCACTATCGGGCGTATCTCGCCTCTTGCGGAAGAGGACTCCTCGACCGGCATTAGATTACGGTTATCTCGTAATTTTCTATTCAGTTTTCTTTTTTCAAATTCATTGTTAGTTTGATCTTCTACTTACATTTCTTTCGAGTTGTAACACGCCCTGCAAGTGCATCGTTTCAGACACCTTTTTTCCAACAACTTTGTGGTCGGAAATGGCATATTTGGCTTCTTAGGCGCAGTGGATGTGTTGCCTTCAAACGCGATGGTTGCATAGCATTACAATACCAGTTTTATAATTAATTTGGCTGAAAAGAAAACGAATCTCGATCGATATTATCGAATTGATATGCAGTTGCTATTTCAAGAATATATGGTTAGAATTTGTGCGTAGGTGATCGGAAAAATGTTGTTATTATCATTTGTACTCAGCCTTTTTTTCTTTGGGATGGTCTCACTGTGCGCACGGTGAGACCATCCCTTAATTAATTAATTTTAATTAACTAATTAATTAATCTTTAATCCTAATTAATTAATTCTAATTAATTAATTAATTCGAATTAATTAATTCTAATTATAATTAATTAGTTTAATAAAATTTAATTGTAAATTAATAAATAATAATTTTGAATTAGTATATCTTAATTTTGAATTAGTAAACTCGATTGTGAAATAATAAACCCTAATCATGAATTAATAAATCTTGATTTTGAATTAATAAACCCGATTTTGAATTAATAAACCCTAATTGGAAATAATAAACCCTAATTTTGAATAATAAACCCTAATTATGAATTAATAAACCCTAAATTTGAATTAATAAACCCTAATTTTGAATTAATAAACCCTAATTAAAATAATAAATCTTAATTATGAATTAATAAACCCTAACTTTGAATTAATAAACCTCACTTGTGAATTAAAAACCTTAATTATGAATTAATAAATCTCAATTATGAATTAATAAACCATGATTATGAATTAATAAATTTAATTATACATTAACAAAATCTAATTATCCTTACTCACCATAATTAATATATAATTATTTTTACAAAAAACAAGGGTGATCTCACGGTGAGGCGGAGCTCACCCAAGTTTTTGTCTTTTTCTTTTAGAGAAAATGTATATATGGGTCAGTGACTATCGCCTTCTATATTGGGTCCCTGTATGGTTGTTTCAACTTTTGAATTGGATCTTCGCATTGAGAAATTGTGCCAAAAAGGGAAAAAAAGTTTAAGGTTGTAAATCAGAGTTTTTTATAGAACCAAATTCTACTGCAAATGAATATCTTCTTCGTTTACAAATAAATTTCAACATTATTTCTAACATATAAATTATTGAAGTGTTTAAAAAGTCAATAATGATCATTTTGTAATTCGAGTTACCAAAACAAAGGAATTTTCCTCAAAAATTAAAAAATTAAAAATGAATGTATTTTTAAATCATTTGCAATACCAATTCTAATTTCACTTAGCCCTGGCTCGAAATTTCAATTGGCAAATTCAACATTGAAAGTCTTAATTTCGAATTGTGCAATATTTTTCAAATCAAGCTACATATAATAATAATAATAATAATAATAATAATAATAATAATAATAATAATAATAATAATAATAACCTACAAATGATTGAATCATCTATGGATAGAATGATAGAAATTTCATTTCTAATATCATATTCATACTGAAGCATTAGACTTATACTCTGATGGAGTCATGAATTTTTTCTTTGGGTGTAAAACTAATTGTAACTCTAAAAGGTAATATAATATAATTTTAAAAATAAAATATAAATAATTATAATTTAAATAATAGCATAATATTATTTGAATAAAGGTAATTGTTCATGCTAAATTTTTGTTTCATTTTGTTTAAATATATTGCAAAAATAAAACTATAAGATTTACTAAAAAATAAATAAACAATCAATCAATTATAGCTACAGAAATTAAAATAATAAGAAAACTATAATGTCAATATTGTAAATGGTATTATTTTACAAAACTCAAATCTTAATTTTCTTGTACCCATTACAAATCAACAATGAAATCTAAAATTAATTCAATCATAGGACAAAAATGAAATATATGAACTTAAAAAGGTAACATAAAAATAATATATTTGAGATTTATAATTTTTAAATTCTAACAATTATGATAAAAAGAATAAAAAAAGAAAATTACTATATTAAATTGACAGTTATCCCTTAGAACTCATTTTTTTTTGTATGAAATTCATGTCCCTTAATATAACAACAAATTATTATTCATTTTAAATTTATAATTAATAAATAAAATATTACCTATATAATAGTAAAACAAATAAAACTTAGGTTGATCATATATATATATATATATATATTATTATAATAAGTTTAACGTGAGAAATATTTTATGATTGTTAGAATAAGTTTATCATAATCATTTTAGAAATTGAAAGTTGATGAATCAATTAGCAAATTAAATTTTATCCAAAAATATAATTTTTATTTTATGGGATTCGAACCCGGATAAAAAAAAAAAAAGGAATTCATTAACTTTCTCAGGATTCATCAACTTTCATAACGAATTCATTTGGTAAATAGCAGGATAAGAATGGTTCTTATTTGAAGTAAAGAATATAAATATATATATATATATATATATATATATGCCAGGTGAATCACGAGAATCATAACAAATTGATAAGCAATAAGTCTTTAATATTTAACGATATAATACTCTATGTTCCATATTAAACAGATAAATTTTCATTTTTTTTACCAAATTCAACTTTATAAAGTATAATATTGAATATAAAATTATTGCATCCATATTTTTACAACTCTATTTATATATTTAATATAATTCCTATAACATATCGCTTAATATTACATTCTTATTTTATATTATTTATAATTTACTAGAATCATCATCAAATATATTAATGTTTTTCAAGAAAGTTGCAACCAGAGCCATGTAGTTTCGTCACTGCTTATGCTTCACTTTTTCCAAGACCCAAGATATCAAGTTGATTTACAAATTGCAGAAATAACAAAATGACTGCGCACCCATATCTCAAGTTATGCTACACCAATACTGCGCCACAAATTAATGTGAGATAGAAATCAAACCTCCTCCAACTGGGCTGGCGCCACGTGTCAGCACATTGTTAGCTGCTTATCTGATATCTCTTCACTCCCAGTGCTGTAACCCAAGAAAAAAATATCAGTTTACTTGCTCAAACAACATTACTTTTCCTTGCAATAAATCAAACATGGAGGCTGGTATGGCATGCTGCGCACGTGTAGCAATCTTGCCCAATGTTTCTTCACAGCAATACTCAGCTGCACTCCCATCAACGCGCTCCTCTTGTCCATCTTTTAGCTCCAAGGTTTGTTTGTTGCTTGCAATCTGATTTTCTTGAATTATATTATGACAAAATCTTATGAGAATGTAACCATGAAAGTAGTAGATTATGTAGATGGTGTGTATAAAAATCATGATTAATTTGGTGAATAAAAAAATGTTGGCTGCAATATTTGTTACAGAGCTCGAGAGGGAGCTCCATATTTGGAGAGTCGTTGCGCGTGGCTCCAAGATCATCAATGAAGGTGTCGAAGGGGAAGAGCTCTTCCTCCCTTGTGACTAAGTGTGAGATTGGAGACAGTCTGGTGAGTAAATTGATGGATTCATTCATAAGTGAAGAATTGATGATAAAATTAGTGATGAATGATATGTGTATATTGTTTCTGTTTTTGTTTTTGCAGGAAGAATTTCTTGCGAAATCTACGTCGGATAAGGGGCTGATTAGGCTGATGATGTGCATGGGAGAGGCGCTGCGAACGATTGCATTCAAAGTTAGAACAGCTTCTTGCGGTGGAACTGCCTGTGTTAACTCCTTCGGTGACGAGCAGCTTGCTGTTGATTTACTTGCTAACAACCTTCTTTTTGAGGTTGGGTTCTTGTTTCCCACATTCTTTAATTACAGTCTTAATTAGGTGTATGTGTGTCTGATACAGCCTCTAAAATGGAGGCTGGTTAGAGGCGAACGCTTAACTAGGGGTGGGGTCGAGCTGAGTATAGTGTTGAGCTCAAGTTTGACTTGTTTCTTATCGAGTCGAATATGAGCTTTCGACTATGATTGAGCTTAAACAAACTTTCTAAGTTAGATTCATCAGATTTAGATATTAATCATTTTAAAAAGAAGCTACTCATTCTAAAGAATATTTGTAATGTTTTTTCTTAAATTCATCATTTTATTATATTTAACTGAAGTTAATTAGATTATTAATACACTATTACTATTTAGGGTATATAAAAAATTAAGTTATATCATGTTAATATTTCTTTATTTTCAAGTTAGTTGACTTCACAACCTTGCTCACGAGTTAACAAACCGAGTAGTGTCAAGCTCTAGCTCGAGTTGTTTAATTAAAGAGCTTTACTAAACGAGCTCAAATGAGCTTTCACCGAGTCAAGATCTAAGTAGCTCATGAGTAGCTTGGTGACAGAATTTGGATTCATTTTGGCTAACTTGAGCTGATGAACTATAATTTAATACTTGTGTTCTACTAACAGACTTATACATTAAGCTCTATGATTCAAGTAGAGGTAATATATTTTGGTTATTGATAACGCACAGGCATTGCAATACTCTCACTTCTGCAAGTATGCTTGCTCTGAGGAAGTCCCAGAGCTTCAAGATATGGGAGGGCCTGTTGAAGGTCTGCATTACTGACAGTCTCGTATTTTATTTCATCAACTCTTGAGCGTGATTTTTATGTCGAATTTGGAGCAGGGGATTCAGTGTTGCATTTGATCCACTTGATGGCTCCAGCATTGTGGACACAAATTTCACTGTTGGCACAATCTTTGGAGTGTGGCCTGGTGACAAACTCACCGGAGTCACCGGAGCTCAACAAGTTGCTGCTGCCATGGGAATTTTCGGGCCTCGTACCACTTATGTTCTTGCCCTCAAGGATTGCCCAGGAACACATGAATTTCTCCTACTAGATGAAGGTTTGAACATTTTTTTGTTTAAATTCATGAAACATTTTTCAAATATGATGTTGAAAATCTCTGTTCTTGAAGGAAAATGGCAACATGTGAAAGACACTACATCAATTGGAGAAGGAAAGATGTTTTCACCTGGTAATTTGAGGGCTACCTTTGACAATGCTGATTATGCCAAGGTCTTTTTCTGATTTTCCTTTTCAAAATTTTCATGTTTGGATGATTTAATTCTGTAGAATTATAATACATTTTGAATCCGCAGCTGATTGACTACTACGTTCGTGAAAAATACACCTTGAGATACACTGGAGGAATGGTGCCTGATGTTAATCAGGTATATATATGCCTTCATCCTCCTCTGCGTTCGTGTAACACGGATATATTTGTTGAGTGGAGATCTTAGTCTAACTGGTGTGTTTTTGGGGATCAAATTTTGTAGATCATTGTGAAGGAGAAGGGAATTTTCACAAATGTGATATCACCAACTGCCAAGGCCAAGCTGAGGCTGCTGTTTGAGGTGGCTCCTCTGGGTTTCTTGATTGAGAAGGCGGGCGGGTTTAGCAGCGATGGTAAGCAGTCTGTGCTGGACAAGGAGATCATCAATCTTGATGACAGGACTCAAGTTGCCTATGGATCCAAGAATGAGATCATCCGGTTCGAGGAAACTCTCTACGGATCCTCCAGACTCAAGGCTGCTGAGCCAGTCGGAGCTGCTGCTTGAGCACGTCGAGCACACAAAATTCGTCACTTTTCTGCCTTCTTTTTCTTGTCTAGCTAGCTAGAGCAAGATGCTTTTGTACACAGACTCATAGCAACTATGCCTTGATGAAAATTGAAGATCCAAATATCTTGATCATGAGTTCAATTATATCATCGAGTAGCAGCATTGTCATATAGCAAACTGTTTTATTTGTTTGGTTTCCATTTTATATGGCCAAGAACTATGCCTTGCTAAGTTGTCAATAGCCAGAGAAAAATAATGCAAAAAACTTTGTAAATTCCAATTGGAACTTTGTCATTGTAGTATCCAAAGCATTTCTTGTGCTAGCTAGGAATCATCCTTGCAATCTCAGATAAAATTGCTACTTAGGATACGAGAACAAGGAAATTACAACGCTATCTCACATAAATCTGCATCAGTACCACAAAACCAAGCTGTCCTAATAGATAGTTGCAAGAAGCAATGTTTTCTTGAGCTATTCCTCAAATGCAACATCATGGAAAACAAGGATGAGCAATATAAGGTATGACTCGAGCAACATTTGATAAAAATTATAGTTTTCTTTTGCCTTTTTCAAGAATTTTAGAACATTTTTATGGCTGTTTCTTGAACAGGGAAATGAGGTGATGGATAGCCAAAAGTGGCATAAATCAGTAGGAGGCATTGTTGATGCACCAATAGACAAGGTTTGGGACATTGTTTCTCGAAGCAGTCGACTACACGAATGGATGCCAATGGTGGAGAAATGCACTGATTTGGCTGGACATGATGGCGTTGCAGGCTACATCCGGTTAGTCTCAGGTTTCATGTTTCCACAGAAAGACGAGGACAGATCATGGATCAAGGAAAGGCTCGTAGTCATTGACTCCTTGTCTCACAGTTCACGTATCGTTTGGAAGCAAGCAATGTAGGCCTTGATGGATCTTCAAACTCACTCAAACTCATGGACTATGGCGATGGCTCAACTCTAGTTGACTGGAAATTCGAGATTAGTCCAGTCGAAGGCGTCTCCGAGGAGCACATTATGGACTACTTGGGATATCTGTACAAGTCTTGCATCAATAGAATTGAGGGTGCTATTGAGATCTCATCTAGAAACTCTTGTCTCATTCTTGAACCAAGACAATGATATGTAACTTCTCAACATTATGGAAAATGCCGTTTTGTTCGAGCCATGCTTTTGATGTTGTGGGAAATAGAAAGCTAGAAACTATATACTGTGGAATTGGTCTCTTTCAGTTGCTGTTGCTTATATATAACTTCATCTATGATCCATTTAGCTTATTTTAAAAATGTGATGATTTTACATTAGTGCATGCATGTTTTAAATGAAAACTATTTCTCAACTAATCATCTTTTCCTTTTGTTTTTGAGCCCATTTACCAACTCCTGCACAGTTCAATACCCTTCTGGAAGCATATACATGCTACAGAGATTGCAGCTAAACAATCAATTCATGGAAAACAGTCACCTCCTCCTATTAGTAATTTTCTTGAACGAATTTCGAGTTTTGCTCTTATTTTCAAGATTTTCACATGTAATATTTGAAAGTTGTCAGGATTTATCAAACCAATCCATCTGAAACTCGTTCTGCAAAATGACAGAAATTGAAGAAATAAGGGTTAATTACCCAAGATACACGAAATTTGGGTCATTTTTTTATTTTGCACATGAACTTTAAAACTTGTCCCATAATACAAGAACATTTACTCTTTATTTTTTTTGCATATAAACTTTAAAATTTGACTGAAAATACATGAATTTTACTTCTTTTTTTGTATGTTCTCACAAATCTCAAATCGAAACTGATAAGCTAGATACGTGAAAAATCAAGATTATTTCTATTCGAGATTTGTGAGAAAATTAAAAAAAAGTTCATATTCATGGACAAGTTCATAAAAAAAAAAGAGTAGAATTAGTTTATTTTGGGATAAATTTAAAATTTATATGCAAAACCAAAACCGACCCAAAATTCGTGTATTATGAGGCATTATCCCAAAATATTTGGAATTATAATTGTTGATTGCAAAATACTTAAAAGCATGACACAAGAATTTCACAAATGACAACCACAACAATCAAGTAAAGTACGGAAACAAGTACGCAAAATTCATGTCTAAGGTATCCAAATACATAGGATACATACCTTTCAAAGAGGCCTTAATCACATACAAAGTTGCACTCAATCAATCCCAAGCCCTATATGCATATTTTTGACATATAACCACTTTGTGTGTTACGCAAGAAAACTTAGAAATATTGCATGGCCTTCTCGTGCTAATTCACCTAACTCATCTAAAACGACATATGTCTTCCCCCTTATAACGTTCCAATCTCGCTGCTGATTACTCTCTATCCCAAACAGAGACTTCATAGGCTAAAAGAGGAAGCAAGCAGAGCCAAAAGCTATGGGAAAAGATGGCGTCGCTCTAGCTCTCATCCTGCTCACCCTCTTCTACTCTTCCTCCTGCGTCCACTCCAGAATCCGACACTATAAGTTTACAGTAAGTGATTCATCACATCATTTTACGAAGACTCACTTGTTGAAACGATCATGATCCGTCTTCTTCCTCTGTGCAGGTGGTGAGGAAGAACACGATGAGGCTATGCGCGAGCAAGCCCATCATCGTGGTGAATGGAAAATCCCCGGGGCCGACTCTCTATGCGAGGGAAGATGATACAGTCATTGTTAGAGTCGTGAACCATGTCACAGACAATGTCACAATACACTGGTCTGTGTTTTTTTTTTTTTTTTTCATTCCTTTTATTGATGAGTAGTCAAACTGAAATGGTGGTGGAATTTAGGCATGGTGTTCGGCAGCTCCGGACGGGCTGGGCCGATGGGCCGGCTTATATCACGCAATGCCCGATTCAGACGGGGCAGAGCTACATTTACAACTTCACGCTCACGGGCCAGAGAGGGACTCTGCTTTGGCATGCGCATATCAACTGGCAGAGAGCCACCGTGCATGGCGCCATTGTCATTCTGCCCAAGCTCGGCGTTCCTTATCCCTTTCCCAAGCCTCATAAAGAAGAGATCATCGTATTAGGTTAGGTTGTTGTTGATTTCTCGTGAAAAACATAACACGATTGGTAACAGAGGATCTGGTCTTGTGTGTGTGTAGGGGAATGGTGGAAGGCGGATGTGGAAGCTATGATCAACCAAGCTATGCAAGCGGGCCTACCGCCTAACGTATCCGATGCACACACCATTAATGGCCATCCAGGGCCCGCTCCAAATTGTTCTTCTGGAGGTCCTAAAATAAACTTGTTTATTTTGAATTATAATTTAGATAAATAAAAAGAACGGTAAATATTCATTTAAGTCTTAAACTATTTTTCGAAAATATCCTCAACTATTGATACTATCAGTTAAAGCCCTGGAAAACTGACATGTAACGTTTAATACCAACGTCGTTTTTGTTATGTCATTTTTATTACAATTAATAAAATCTATATACGTTGACATCCTACCATATATGTCAACTTCTGGGGCCTGAAACCCACCCGCAAGACATTTTTATTCATTTCAGAAATAGTTTAGGGATTTAATTGATATTAGTAGAACCTTTTTTTAATTGTTAAACGAAAATAAGTGATATTAGGGTGGGTTCAATTCTTACACAAAAAAGAAATAGATATTATTGCATTAATTTTGTGAAGACACTGAATATATGTGATCATATAATCCTTCCAATATTCGAATGATTATGGCCAAAAAAATGTAGATTATCTTGGTATAAATAGTTTGCTCCATTGTGCAATTTGTAGGCTACACTCTCCACGTAGAAAGCGGGAAAACATACCTCCTACGCATAGTAAACGCAGCCTTGAACGAACAGCTCTTCTTCAAGATCGCAGGCCACCACCTCACCATAGTGGAAGTTGACGCTGCCTACACAAAGCCCTTCAAAACCGACACCGTATTCATCGGGCCGGGCCAGACCACCACGGCCCTCCTCTCCGCCGACCAGCCCGTCGGCAAGTACATCATCGCCATCTCCCCCTTCATGGACACCATCGTCGCCACCGACAACCAAATCGCCACGGGCAGTCTCCGCTACAACGGCACCGCGGCCTTCCCCCCGACCACCCTAACCGCCGTTCCCGCCAGGAACGCGACACCCGTCACGTCCGCGTTCATGGACGGCCTCCGGAGCCTCAACTCCAAAGACTACCCGGCCGCGGTCCCCGCCACCGTGGACCACTCGCTCCTCTTCGCCATCGGCGTCGGGCTGAACCCGTGCGCGTCGTGCGCCAACGGCACCCGCTTGGTGGCGGACGTCAACAACGTGAGCTTCGTGATGCCGAAGACGGCGCTGCTGCAGGCGCACTACTATAATGTGAGCGGAGTGTATACGGAAGATTTCCCCGCGACGCCGGCGATGCCTTACAACTACACGGGGGCGGTCCCGGCGAACGTGCGTACGATGACGGGGACGAGGGTTTACAGAGTGGGGTATAACGCGACGGTGCAGATCGTGCTGCAAGGGACGGCGATACTAGCGCCGGAGAGCCATCCGACGCATCTGCATGGGTTTAATTTCTACGTGGTTGGGAAAGGAGTTGGGAATTATGATCCGGTTAATGACCCGAAGAGGTTTAATCTTGTTGATCCTGTTGAGAGGAATACTATAAGTGTGCCTACTGGTGGATGGACTGCTATAAGGTTCAGGGCTGATAATCCAGGTACTATTCTATTTATAGGGCTCTCATTGCTTCGTCTATCTCTAGAGATTTGTGGAGAACGTGAATCGACGATGAAGGAAAGAAAAAAAGAATTAAAAATTTAAATGTTTGACTGAAATTGAATAGAAATTCAAGTGCATGAATCGATACTATATTAATTGATGATGATTTTGATGCAGGGATGTGGTTTTTGCATTGTCATTTGGAATTGCACACAACATGGGGGCTTAAGATGGCGTTTTTGGTGGAAAATGGGAAAGGCCCAAATCAGTCAATCTTGCCTCCTCCAAAAGATCTTCCAAAATGTTAACCATTAATTCAGCAATTATTTTTATATTATTTTGAGGACAGATTTATTAAATGTTGAGAGGGAAGAGGATGGTGATGATGCTGCTCATGAAAATGCACTTCCATAACATACACATATATACCAGAAAAAAGGAAAAATAATGTTTTTATGTATTATTGCATGCATTTGATTTGTTTATGATCTTGTATATGGTTATACCCTTTAAATAATTAATTTCATGATTTTTTAGATCCAGATTTGGACAAAGGAATAAAGTTTCAGCTGTAACTTTAGCATATCACAGGTGGTGTAATTTATGCTTCTTTTTTCATAGGGAGAAAAAATAAAATATTTGTTGCCATGTTTATCATTTTGTTGATTACAAGTTACAACTCAGATTTTTGCTTAAATTGGTTTCGTCATTGTTGCTATAAGGTGATTTTTGAAATAAAATTAAACCAAGCTACATTAATACGATTTGATACTATTTGATTTGTGGTTTATATTTATTTATTATTTACTTCTATGAGTTCATTTTATGCACCCAAAACCCTATCATTTGTAGACATGGGAGAGGTAGCTTGGTTCATCTAAAGTTATTTATACCATCTCACGAAATAAGAAAACTAAAATCTAAAATAAAATTACAAATTTTGTTAATGTACTATATTTTTTTTTATTTTTTATCATTATCAGAGGTACACCGAAACTTGCTCATAAAGATTTTATTTTGTTAATGTACAATTTTGTTAATAAATTATGAATGCTGCATATGTTAAAAAGAAAGATTCAATATTATTTCTTATATTAGCATGAATAGTTTTTATCTTTACTATATTATAAAGACTATTTCATTAATTTACTCTTTTATATATTTGTTATTTTAGTAAGAAAAAAAAAGTATTATTCATCATTTAAAAAATACATAAAAACTTATGTGTGTGCATGCGTAGATATGTGTAGGGATGTCAACGAATGATTTTAACCCAGACCAAAACCAATAAATAAATAATGATTCTGGTTCTAGAACCGATCCGTTAGATATTGGATCCAGAGTACCCGGACCATCAACTATTGGTCTTAGACGGTCCGAATCTGAGCGGGTCTGGAATCAAAATCGGATCAGAACTGGAACCGAAACCGTTACTTTACAATTTAATGGGCTATGAGTGATTTCAGATCGATATGGATAAAACTAGCTCATTGACAAGTCTATTTAAACTTAGGTTTGTCAATAAACGGGATTTAATCAGACCAGAACCAATGAATAAGTATTGGTTCTGGTTCTGGAACTAGAACCAGATCCGGACCGGAACATCAAGCTATGGATCTAAACGGTCCGGGTCTAAAGCGGGTTTGGAACCGGAATCGAAACCAGAACCGCTGCTTTAAAATTTAATTGATTTTGAGCGGTTCCGGATCGGTTCGGATAAAACTCACCCATTGACATTCCTAGATATGTGTAATGAAATATATTTGATATTCTCATATATTTTGAAAGTTGATGTATGAAATATCTCTGCAACGCATGGCATTGGTGCAACTTTATTATTTAAATTTCAATGTAGAAAGGTGCTTTTGTAATTTATTATAAACGTGCGTAGCATTTCGATATATTTTATTACTTCACAAGTTTCTAGTATGCAATTGTTTGTCAAACGTTAAATTTGATTACTCAGGTTTAATAAGGAAGTAACAAATTGACTACTCACCCAAAATCTTTTATTACTAAATTAAAACTTAATCCAAGTGCCAATCTAGCAACAACCAACTCTTTATTATTCTTTGTATTTGCATTATCAATTTGACACGAATTAAACAACTGTTCTGAGAAACTACGCCAACCTTGAAATTAATTAAAATTTATCGGAACCAAATGACAAATTTACTTTTTTGACGGTTAATTGGGTTTTGACATTAATTTCACTCAAATCTCTTGTTTCTATATGTTCATGATCTCGGTTAGGAAGCAAGAAAACGGAGTATTAAAGTGTGCGAAAACGGAGTGTCAAAGTGCGCAATGAAGAAACGAAGACAAGTGACAGATATTACAGCGCGGAGGGGCAGCGACCACGCCCCTTTGTGAAGAAATTCCAACAAGACAGGCGTGCCCGCCGCCTTTCGGACGCTGCCCACCGCGCCGGACAACGATCACTACCCCCCTAGCGACCGCTGCCTAGGCGGATTTTTCTTAAATATAAATGCGTTCTCGCTCAGACGGGGAGGACTTCTTTTTTTGGCTAGGGTTTTAGGCGATAGCTGCTGTTGGGAGAAAGAATGAAGTTTAGCATTTATTTTGTGATTTTAGATGTTTTACAATTCTTATCCTTTTGATTGTCAACATTGATTCTACTCCGGGAGATTATCAATTTCAATTCTATCGCTTTTATTTCTCGATCAGTGAGTTCTCGTTGTTCTTTAGTTGTCAATTCATTGTTATTTTCTTTCCGTTATTTCTACACTTTGGAGTTCATTCGAATTGATAATTTTCATGATCCATGTTCTTCCATTATTAATCTATCTAATAACATTAGGGTTTAATCGTATTTAATTCATGTTGCTGTTTTAGGTTTAGTTATTGTTTGCTTTTTATTACTTTGCTTTCGTTATTTCCGTCTAGTTAATCGGTAGTTAAAGAGTGACGTCAGTCCCATACTACGGTTAGAGTGTTTAGTTTTTCTTTCTGTTATTGTGTGCGATGTCGATAGAGCCCTGTTTAGCCTTCCTTGTGAATACGACTTGGGTTAGCTTATTAATCTAGAATGACCTCGTTCTATTGCGAGGAACTTAGATAAAAATAAGTTGGAACAAATTTTGGCGCCGTTGCCCGGGAAGGGCTTTAGGCATCTATTTGCATCTTTTTGTGTTTTTCTTTTCGTTGTTTACCCATTCTCTCCCTCAGGTGCGTTTGATCTATAAGGTTCAGAGCTGATAATCCAGGTACTATTCTATTTATAGGGCTCTCATTGCTTCGTCTATCTCTAGAGATTTGTGTAGAACGTAAATCGACAATGCAGTTGAAATTATAGCTTAAGTTCAAGTTCGTGCCACAAGTCGCTTTTTTGATGATAGAAAGAAAAACGAATTAAAAAGTTAAATGTTTGACTGAAATTGAATAGAAATTCAAGTGCATGAATCGATATTATATTAATTGATGATGATTCTGATGCAGGGATGTGGTTTTTGCATTGTCATTTGGAATTGCACACAACATGTGGGCTTAAGATGGCGTTTTTGGTGGAAAATGGGAAAGGCCCAAATCAGTCAATCTTGCCTCCTCCAAAAGATATTCCAAAATGTTGACCATTAATTCAGCATTCAGCAAATATTTTTATATTATTTTGAGGACAGATTTATTCAAGGGGAAATATATCAAACTACACACATTTCTAAAAGTGTGTACAGCTCACGCCCATTTTACAAAATCAATACACAACATACCCATTTATATTTTTAATATATATTTCTAGTGAGTTTCGCCATTTGGTCGTTGAAATGACATAACACCGACTCAAAACATAACAAATCAATAAATGATTGGGAAATTATTTTCATGTATTGATATTATTATTATTTTAAATTACTTTATATATGAATGATATCATTAAATCATTAAATTATGTTAAAAGCATTAAATTATTAAATCATGTATCTCGACCGAGAGAGGATTTAATTAAAATCGACCGGAGAGAGATTTAATTAAACATTCAAATTTTGAATAGGTCGATTGGATGCATCTCGACCGAGAGGAATTAATTAAAATCGATCGGAGAGAGGATTTAATTAAAAATTCAAATTTTGAATAGGTCGACCGAGACAGATTTTAATACAATTTTAATTAATTCAGATCGAAACATCAAAGAATTAATAATTAGTATTAATTCATGTTGAAATTGGTCGACCGGAGAGAGGAATTATGAAATGAAATTAATACTAATTATTAATTCATGTCTCCGGTCGACCGGTAACATCAAAGGTCGACCGAATCAACGATTTTCGATCGGAAACAAGGCTAATTAATTTAAATTGAATGTATGATATTTAAATTAATATTTAAAGGTAATCTATGGAAATTTTGTAAAATATTGAAATGTGAAATTATAACACAACTTATGAATTTTGAAATATTTAATATTGAAATTATCCTTCATATTTACCAGAATTAATAGTGTACAAAATAGTACTACGAAAAGTAAAAGCTTACGACTAAAATTGCGTAAAAATTGAAGAAGACAAATAAATTACAATTAAAATTGCGTAAAAGTAAACCAATAATTGAACCAATTCTTCCTATTTATACAATTCGATAGAACAAATACAAATCCAACAAATTGCTATTGCTCTTGCTCCTAATTTTCGTTCTTCATTACATTGCTATTGCTCTTGCTCCTCCTAATTTTCGTTCTTCATTTCGATCCACAACCCAAGAGTGTGTCTCAACAAGTAAGTTATTCAATTTTTATTTATTTTCTACGTGTTTTGAATTTATTGTTGTTTATGATATTAATTTGTGTTTAGATTTATTATTGCTATTTTTGTTTAGATTTATTATTGTTTATTGGATGGATAAATTATTATGCTTAGATAATTAAATTAATTGGATAATTCATTTAGTGTTTTGAATTTATTGCATAATTCAGATATATAATTTAGATAATTAAATTAATTGGATAATTTGTTTAGTGTTTGGATTTTATTGTATTATTAGTATATATAATTCGATATAATTCGTTTAGATAATTATTTATAATTATATAGCATATAATTAGTTTAGATGAAATTAGATGTTTTATACGATTTTATGGCTTTTTATATGAAAAATAAATGAATTAAAGGAATCCTCTCCAATCGATGAATTAAATGAATTATATGAAAAATAGATAAATAAATGATTTTATGGGTTTTAAAAATCATAAATGAATTAAAAATTAAATTACATTAAAATCCTCTCTCCTACGACCATTCCTTGATTCCTACGACCGAATCAAGGAATTGGTCGAATTGGAGAGGGATTTTAATGTAATTTAATTTTTATTGATTCTCAAACATAATTAAATTAATTATTCATTCGAAAACATAAAATTGGTCCACGGAAATTATCAATTAACATCGATTCCTACGACCGAATCTTCGAATTGTCGAATCGGAATCTTCGATTTGTCGACCGGAGAGAGCTATTTTCAATCGAGAGAGCTTATTTTCGAACGGAATCTTCTAATTATCAAATGAATTTAATACTAATTATTAATTGATGTCTCCGCCGATCGGAAACAAGGAAATATCGACCGAGACATAAAACTATTCAATCGAGAGAGATTTTTTGTTTTAGAAATTAATTTTAAATTAAATCAATTAGGATAATTTTAGATTTATTAGGATAATCTTCGAATTATTGTTAGGATAATTTTAGATTTATTAGGATAATCTTCGAATTATTGTTGTTGTTTTAATTTTAAATGAAATCAATTAATTTTAAATGAAATCAATTAGGATAATCTTCCAATTATTGTTGTTTATGATATTAGATTTATTATTGTTAGTTTTATTTAGATTTATTATTGTTAAATTTTTTTAGATTTATTTTGTTTAGATAATTCGAGCAATTTATAATACTATCTTTAGTTTTATTTAGATTTGTTATTATTATTTTGTTTATTTTGTTTATTATTCCTATCTTTAGATTTATTATTATGTTAGATAATTCGAGCAATTTATAATACTATCTTTAGAATTATTTTGTTAGATAATTCGAGCAATTTATTATTTTGTTTAAATTCTAGCAAATATCTTTAGATTTATTATTATTTTGTTTAGATAATTCGATTGTTTCTGCAATTTATAATTATTGGATAATTCGTTTAGATAATTGCCGGCATAATTGCTTAATTAGACTTAGATTAGATTGCTATTTTTCTTATTGTAGCGATAATTTTAGTGTAAACATTAAGACATTAGAAAAATCATGTTAAGATCGATATTTCGTTAATGTAATCTTGTATTTGTTATAGATGTCGGGATGGAAGAGCATTATTGTTCGATATGGAGGCGTGGGATCCTTCTTTATGTTACATCATGGCGGGTATCACCAAATGCCTTTGTTCGAATGGACAATGTAATTTTCCGGGAGTTCATAGAGATGATTAATGAAATTATGTTGGGAAATTCGTTGAGTACAACCTACCAACCGCATTATCTATCGAGATCTCGGAGTGGTAGAATTATCAAATTACTTTTGAGTAATGATGATCAACTTTTCGATTGGCTCATGATGCCCAAGCAGAGGTCTATGTGACTCACGATGCCGACACATCCCAATCGGAGCAAGAACTATATAGACCTTCGTTTGAGATACCATCCTCGCCAACATATGACTACACTTCCCAAAACATATCGCTCGACGCGTCGTTGACACAACAATTTACATCATCTCGATTGGTTTGATGTCGATACATCTCAATATATGCCGCAACACATGGATCCATCCAGAATTGCTTTCCCAACATATGCCGCAACCACAACCGTGGGTGATACACTTGTTGAGGACAATGATGACGACGACTACGTTGAAGAAGAAGAAGATGAAAGAGTCGGATGAAGAGGAAGAAGATCGCGAGTTCGCTTGGTGAGCTATGGCTCATTTGTAGAGTTTGACGCATGGATCCGTCGAGAGGGTGGATTCGGGAAGCTTCTATCTACGATTATGCAGAGTAACACGCAAGAGCACGTAGGAGGCCTAGAGCCAGAAGAAGTTGAGGAGATGAGCAACTGGCTAGTCCCTGTTATTCCTCATGATGCTTCAGTTAATCTCTTTGCTCGTCCTCCGACTCGGTTCCTGCACCCGACGAGTGAGCGAAGGTTCCATCTTCGACGCAAGGGTGAATCAAGATATCCGGGGCTATGGCATTTGGAACGTCGAGTAGAATTTGTTATTCCTCGATCCGATAATTCGAGGATTACATTCAAATGTCGATATCATAATCGCGTCCTTTTCTACTACGTGCATCGCAGCAAAGGTGGATTTTGGTTTGTCCGCAAGTTTGATGCTATACATACTGCGCACGTAACCCAGTGAATATCGGAGTAAGGAAGGTTAATGCCCGTAATTGCAGCATACATATCACGAAAAATACGCCAAGACGGTGAAGTGCTAAAGCCGAGGTCCATTATGGCTGATTTGCGGCGAGAGTACGGTGTACATGTTACATACAAGTAGCAATGCGAGCCCGTAATAGGGCGATCGAGATGATATACGGTGGACATGAAGAATCATTTCAGCTACTACCGAGTTATCTCGTGATATGTTATGGATGAGCAATCCCGGTTCGATGACCGACTTGGATATTGGATCGATGGTCGGTTCCGCCACCTCTTTGTCGCCTCGGTTCATGCAGATCATGCACACATTGTGCCTCCGACCGTGATTGTAGTCGACGGCACGCACTGAAGGGCCGCAATAAGGCATATTATTCGCTGCCGTGACAAAGGACGCAACGAGCAAGTTTTTCCATTAGCTTATGGAATTGGTCCGATCGAGAATGATGTCTCATGGACTTGGTTTCGCCTCGACTACAAGTCGCTTATGGATCAAATCCAGATGTTGATTGTTTCGATGCCCATGTCGAGATAGTGAACGCGGTCAAGTGTGTTCACCCCGATGCAACACACGGATTATGCTACTACCATCTCGAAAAAATCACCCGCTTGGGCAACCATCCGCAGTTATTTCGTAAAGCCGCTTATGCGTACCAAGATGCACACTTTGAAAAGCGATGGCTATGTTAAAGTCTCGTGAAGGCTGATGGTAGTGGCGCATATACCAAGTTGGTGGAGGTTGGAGTGCGTATGGGCTAGATCACGCGCCCTCGTTAGGCGCTACGCTTTATGACATCGAACATTGCCGAATCATTCAATTCTCGAATATTGTGGGCTAGACGATTGCCAATTTGCTCAATGATTGAGGCAATCCGTAACATTACGTAAAAATGGTTCATGAGAGACATGAAGCGGCAAAGAGGTACGCGGCTGAATTGACCCAAGCAACGCGTAGATGATGGTATCAATGGAACTATCACGCAGATACGATGTAGTGCCCTCATCGACTCCACTTTCAAAGTCAAGCACGAAGCAAAACATTCGAGTCAATCTCAATACGCAATCGTGTGCGTGTTTGGAGTGGGACATGGATATGATACCGTGTTCTCATGTCACAAACTATATGGTACAATTTAAGTTTAATTATGTTAATTTTTTGATCAAATTGATTTCACTTACATATAATTGATTATATAAATTTTTAGTCATAAAGGTCACCATATATCTAACTATGTGAGTACTACCATTCTCGCAAAGCTAGTCAAGCATACTCAGATCGGATCAATCCTGCTCACCACGCCTACTTGGACTGCTCCTCCGGATGTTGCCGGAATTACGCTTATGCCTCATAATAGAGTCCGTCAGTCGGGCGCCCAAAGTGGGTCGATATCGTCATCCAATGTGGGATCGAGTAGTAGAAGTCGTGCACTACGGACATGTAGCTTGTGTGGTAATGAATCTCATACGCGTCGGAAGTGTCCTTACTTATCCAGAGACGAGTGACATTGTAATGAAAGAAAACATTCATGTAAAGATATTATTAACATTATTATTATTTTAACTTAATCAAATTGAATTGAATTGAATTGACACTAGAAAAAACATAACAATGACGGAAAAATCCGTCGCTAAACATCAACAATCCGTCGTAACACATATATATCTCACTAACTAAAACATTAATCTTTTATCAAAAAAAAAAAAAGAAGAAGCTTGAGCGATGAAGTTTGTTTGTTTGTTTGAATAGCGGTGAAAAACTTTGATCTTCACGAGTTTGTTTGTTTGTTCGAATAACGCCTGCTTCATTTTTACTGTGTTATGTAATACTTATTTCATTGAGCTATGATTCTTCAAAACAAAGACACAAATTCATTCAACGATCTTAGCTTCGAGTTAAATACTAAGTTGTTGTCACGAGGATTAATAACTATCGATAATCAAATATTCGATAAATAATATGAACATCCATTTGCATCCAATATACCAATACATACCAATATACAAATACATACCAATATACCAGTACATGCTAATTTCTACCTCTTCCTCTTCCTCTTCCTCCCGGCTTCTTATATGGATCACATATCTCATATATATTTCCACCTACTTTATGTCTATATGCTACAACATTAGACATACCCCATTCGATGCTCGGTGAACCGAAATAAGACGCCCACAATCATGCACGCAAATGGACCATCATCAAATCGTCTTCCGGTCAAATACCTCAAGAGGCAACTGTAATAACCGCATCATTATTCCATGGTGGTATCCGTGGAGTTAGCCTCGAACCATCTAGTGAAGAGAAGAAACGGCCGCAATAATCTAGTCAGCACACGAAGTCCATCATCCTCGCATCCACTTGATCCTGGTCCATCCTCCAAATACGCGAGTCAAACAAAGACGCAATGACCGTAGTGCATATCCACGCGTACTATCGCGAAACGCCGATGACGCAAGGGATAATGATCTATAAAATTAATATTTAGATAAAATAAACAAGGACACGTAACCATTTAGATAAATTAATATTTATTAGATAATAAGGTTACATGCGTGGCACGTAACCATGATGTATAACCCGTCATGCCGAGGACAATCGCTATCCAATGCGATGGTGGCTGCCATGTAAAGCAATGCTCGGGGTCATGATCAATGGTGCCTCACGCTGGTCTTGAATGTAGGACTAAAGCATCATGTGTACCTCGGACCATTGATTTTGCGAAACATCTATTCAACATTGAAAATTAAGTAATTAGAGATACTACACATATATACTATATATTGATTGATTAAAGACTTACGAAAAAACCAAGATCGAGGATGATTGTGTTTTGATAATCCACCTCATCCAATACGCCGATCCGGCATCGAGTCTCATCCTCAAATACACCATGAATAGATCGACGACCGCAAAATTATTTTAGGATACATATCAATATAAGTAGATGTACTTAAAAAACGAAGCATATTGTATAAAACGCACCAACATCAAACGCCTCCGGCATTTCGATATTCACGAAAATGCAACTCGACTTGTCGATCAAGACTCAACAACCACCATCGCTTTATTTGTGTTCAAGAAACGCGGTAATTTATCAATGTATCATCGGATAATGGACGTGGCATCGGGCTATTCACGTATGGTGACCTCATTACACCGAAGGTCTCCGTGCCTGCTCACCTCTCCGGATCCCGAACTACAAACATTTAATTTAGAGAAATGAAAACATAACAAATATAATGAAATATTATAAACCGCCAAATATGAGACTTAATAGTTATCTGTTCCTCCAACCGCCGCTGCACGGGCTCGAAAGTCCGCCTCACGACGCCCCGAGGCGCGGATCACTAATAGGTCCAGCCTCATCATGGAATGATGAGATGTAGTTCCGGATCGGTACCATGGATCCGTGAGAGTAGCGGGAGGGTATCACTGGTCGATGCGCGTCGCCACCGGCTCAATATGTCCACCGCCTCGGGGACATCCGATCGGGCGTGATGTGGTCTCGATCTTCACCTCTCGTCGCCGCCGCCGCCGGATGACGGGACATGAGGTGCATGTAGTCAGATCATCCCTATGTGTACAACCACATCGAGTCTTCTAAGAGGTTTTCAAACCACTTTTTATCTTTGGAATAAATTTGTCTTCGATAGACCTCTCGATGCGTCGCACCGCTCCTCCCCTCCTCCGGACAGATTCCCGGATAGATTCTCGAATCCAACGACGATCGGCGAACTAAGACGCCTGGTGCCGACCACCACCGCCGATGAAGCCGCCTCCTCGGTCTGCATCTTCCCGTATCCCGCCTCTCAGCGGATGGACGGCTATCCACATATGGCCGCAGCTCATCAACGATCGGAACCTCAACGAACCCAACCGACGATGTCCTCCGGCCGGGTATCGGGCGAAGGCTCGAGGCTCGCTCGATGGAGACCCCGAAAGATCGGGATCCTCAACAAACCGTGGAGCCCTCCTCGAACTCGACGTCTCGCCGAGGCTCATCCACCTCCGGTGGATGAGACACACCACGACGAGAAGGGAACTGCCGTCCTCCTCAAAGGATTTGACGGTATAACAAAAGTCACACCGAGTGGAGAGGGTGTGAGATGACACCCAAGAACGGTGCTAACCTCGAATGAGTCCGCTCGATGGATGTGAGATGATAACCGACCTACAATAAATTGAAAGATGTTATTTAATATTCTAATAAATACAATACCTCATACATGATTTAAAATTATAATAAAATTCAATACCTCTTGCTCAAAAGTGATCAGAAGTCACGGTGAGAGCCTACTCAACTTCCACCTCAACACTCTTGATACGCTGGGATTGATGTCGTCCCACTATACTTCCCAAGCCCGGTATGATCTCGAGTGACCAAGCATATAGTGCCCAGATCGTCCGTAAAAGTGGTATTGAGCATTAGGTCGACATCGCATCGTATAATATCTCAATATCTCGTAACCAGTAGGCACTTACGGAAATCGGCAAAATGCCTCCGGATCGTCAACCAATGCCCAAACCCAATCGCTATTATCTTCCCCGATCGTATCCAAATACGAACCCATAGAGGGTAATAA
Organism: Salvia rosmarinus; assembly: GCA_036937905.1. Classification (NCBI taxonomy): domain Eukaryota; kingdom Viridiplantae; phylum Streptophyta; class Magnoliopsida; order Lamiales; family Lamiaceae; genus Salvia; species Salvia rosmarinus. Next base: position 12,153,008 of record CM072818.1, read on the forward strand.
CGTGGCCACACGTAAATAGTGACGAAGATCTACATCATCACTAAAATCACTACTACAAAATCTATCTACTAGATTACGAATGTAACTGTGTGCCCCGCAAAAAGACTATAGACCTCAACGTCGCTCAAGTCGTAGTCTAGTGTGGGATCAAATGATGATGACCCAAATTGCAGGCCGGTGACTAGAGCATAATCTTTAATCGAAAAACATATATATCTTCCATTGATGAAAAAATACATCTCCGGATGCGTAGGCTCTATCTGACGGGAGACTAAATGGTGCAAAGAAAAACTAGACTTAGGCCCGGGAGTCCAATCAATCAGATGACCAAAGCAACCCCCTAAACATATCTACCAACTCTTCACGCTCTTATCTAGCAAGACATTCTTAATATATTTAAAATAATCACCCTATAATAAGTCTTTACATCCGCCACCACATTTATCGTGGTAGGCCTCAAGAAAACAGGATCGACCTACAATTATATCAATGTCACATATTACACAACGTACAACAAACCAACAAACTACTACAATAATTATTTCATTTGTATATAATTCGCATCAATAAACATCCTATCATACAAATATAAAAAATAATTAGAACTACAAATCACCTATCAAAATCGCCATAATTAAGTAATACAATTTAACCATTCTAAACCATAAATGAAATATTATTCAATCATATACCATAAACGCTATTTATTCAATCATATTCCAAAATGATATCTCGAAACATACAAGCCATAAACAATATTAACATACTAATAACATAATTCATATTCAATTATATACAATCATATTATTCAATAACATTTACCAACATTTATCCAATCTCAATAACATAATTCAACTACTCATATTCAATCATATACAATCATATTATTCAATCACATCTACCAACATTTATCCAATCTCAATTACAAAATATATTTAAGGTAAACATACTAAGGGTTCACACGAAAACATACCGTAAATGTGACATATTGCCTTCAAAATAATACCGATCATTACAAAATTCAATTAATAATTTCAATTAATAACTAATAATTATTTCAATTAATAACTAATAATTAACAACTAATTATACAAAATTCAATTAATAATTTCAATTAATAACTAATAATTGAATTAATACCGCATCATTACAAAATTCAATTAATAATTTCAATTAATAACTAATAATTAGAAAATTAAATAATTCAATTAATAACTAAATATTAATAACTAATTAATTTGTTGTCTCGATCGATTAATCGAACTTTCCGATCGGTGAAGGCTTCTCTCCGACGACCGAGAAGCCTTCACCGATCGGAAAGTTCAATTGGTACAACAAATTAATTCAATTTTGAATTCACCTACTTTCCGATCGGAGACAACAAATATATTGAACACTGTTAGCTTCGATCGATTCACCTTTTCCGATCGGTGAAGGCTTCTCTCCCACGACCGGAGAGAAGCCTTCACCGATCGGAAAGTAGGTGAATTCGATCGAAACAACGAATAACCAACAAAATATTTCCTATATTTCCTAAACATTATTATAATCTTACAAAATCAAAAATCATCAAAATCATCTTAACATATCAAAACAAAATCGCAAAATCGCATAACTATATTTATAGCAAATAATATGGCGAAAACATAAAACATACCAAATATTCTCGCCGATTCGAATAAGCAACCAAATATTCTCACTTCCTTTCTTCGATTCGAATAAGCAAAACCCTAATTATTAGAAAATTGAGTTAATACATAATTATTAAAAATTCAAATAAAACTCTCCTGTCGACCGGAAACATCCCACCGAAACTTCAATTTTATGAAATTATTTTGGCGTTACCTCTTGTTCTTCACGCCTCTTCTTATCTTCGACGGAATGGGAATGGTAATGGAAATACAAATCGAAATTCACGGAATGGAATGAAAATTGAAGAAAATTATGAAGAACGAAATTCAAATTTTTGAAGAAGAATTTGAATGAATTATGTGAATGTGGGTGAGTTTTTCAAATTTTTGAAGAAGAATTTGAATGCGTGAATTGAATGCGTGAATGTGGGTTGTTTTAAGAGAGTTAATAGCACGAAAACAAAAAGGAATCGATTCCATTTCGCACGTAAAAAGAGATTCCATTTCGCACGTAAAAAAGAATAGATAAGACGCCCGCAAAATTTCGCAAATTTTTCACCGTGTTGTTCTCAAATTTTGACTGTTTTCAACAAGAATATAGTTTTTAATAGTTTTGGGTATAGGGTGTAGTTAATTTTAGTTTGGATATGGGGTGTACATAATTTTGATAGTTGGTGGGTATATAAGTTGTACCCCCTTTATTCAATGTTGAGAGGGAAGAGGATGGTGATGATGCTACTCATGAAGATGCACGTCAATATCATACACATATATACCAGAAAAAGGAAAAATAATGTTTTTATGTATTATTGCATGCATTTGATTTGTTTATGAGCCTTTAAATAATTTAATTTCATGATTTTGTAGATCCAGGTTTGGACAAAGGAATAAAGTTTCTGCTGTAACTTTAGCATATCACAGGTGGTGTAATTTATGCTTCTTTTTTCATAGGGAGAAAAAATAAAATATTTGTTGCCATGTTTGTCATTTTTGTTGATTACAAGTTACAATTCAGATTCAATAAAGCTATGCGGGCCCCATTATGGTTGGCCACATGAGGATATTTTAGTAATTATTAATATAATTATTAATAAAATAATAATATTAAATTAATTTGTTAATTATTTTTACATAAAATTAAAAACCATTTTCCACCTATTTTGAAGTGTATTAAATTTATTAATTTTAAATTTAAATTAAATTTTTCATTCAATAGGGGCAAAATTGTACCATAAGATGGTTTTATTATAAACCAATTTTTTAATTGATAAAATATTAAAAAAATGATTTTTTTAATTCAATAAAACTGATTATGTCTGATCACATTATGACCGAATAACATCACTCACTCAGATTCAATAAAGCTATGATTGGTTTCGTCATTGTTGCTATAATACAGAGTTGTTCGGCTTGATTTTGGTGTTGTTTGGCTTGGTGATTTTTGAAATAAAATTAAACCAAGCTATAATAATACGATTTGATACTATTTGATTTGTCGTTTATATTTATATATTATTTACTTCTATGAGTTCATTTTATGAACCCAAAACCCAATCATTTGTAAAGGTAGCTTGGTTCATCTAAAGTTATTTACCATCTCGCGAAATAAGAGAACTAAAATCTAAAACAAAATTACAAATTTTGTTAATGTACTATATTTTTTATTTTTTTATCATTATCAGAGGTACACCGAAACTTGCTCATAAAGATTTTATTTTGTTAATGTACAATTTTTTTAATATAAAATTATGAATGCTGCATATGTTAAAAAGAAATATTCAATATTCTTTCTTATATTAGCATGAATAGTTTTCATATTTACTATATTATAAAGAATATTTCATTAATTTACTCTTTTATATATTTGTTATTTTAGTAAGAAAAAAATGTATTATTCATCATTTAAAAAATGCATAAAAACTTGAGTGTGCGCATGCGTAGATATATGTGTAATGAAGTATATTTAATATTCTCATATATTTTTGAAAGTTAATGTATGAAATATCTCTGCAACGCATGGAATTGGTGCAACTTTATTATTTAAATTTCAATGTAGAAAGGTGATTTTGTAATTTATTATAAACGTGCGTAGCATTTCGATATAGTTTATTACTTCACAAGTTTCTAGTATGCAATTGTTTGTCAAACGTTAAATTTGACTACTCAGGTTTAATAAGAAAGTAACAAATTGACTACTCACCCAAAATCTTTTATTACTAAATTAAAACTTAATCCAAGTGCCAATCTAGCAACAACCAACTCTTTATTATTCTTTGTATTTGCATTATCAATTTGACACGAATTAAACAACTGTTCTGAGAAACTACGCCAACCTTGAAATTAATTAAAAATTTATCTGAACCAAATGACAAATTTACTTTTTTTTACGGTTAATTGGGTTTTACATAAATTTCACTCAAATTTTGTAGAAGAAACTAAAGCGCTACACATAAATTGAGCCATTTCCAATATTCAATATGTGATACATCATTATAATTTATTTATTTTTCTCCTGTACAACTTAACTATAAATATTCAATTAGAACTAATAGTAAACTAATACTTTGTATATGCACAACTGCACATCATCGGCAATCTAACTACACACTTAAGGATTATTTTTTGTTCCAAATCTATCAACTGAGCTAAGTCTGTTGGGACACTTAAGTACCTCTCTCGAAAGACCATAAATAATGTAGGAATAAAATCATGAAACTTGCTAGGGCAATATTGTGTTAGCTTATATAACTATATACAAGCTTTTAAATTTGTTCTATTATTTAAAATTGTTTTAAACTTGCCACGGTGGCGTGTCCAATGCCGTACGTAGTTCGAATTTTTAGAAATAAATAACTATACAATGTGCTTTGCACAAAATCTATCTGTTTTGCATAAATATATTGTTTTAAATGAGTAAAAGTAGTAGTTTAAATTTGCCAGTGTAATATGTCATTAAGGGGCCTTTACTGTGTAGGAATAGTTCTAGATATATAAATGGGTAGTGCTAAATAGCACCGTTCCTGATATTTTATAGGTCCTAGGTAAAATAAGGAATATAGGTCCTCATTTTTTAAAATTCATATAAAACCCTCAGTCATTATCTTGTGTACGTACTAGGTAAAACTTATGTTTTTTTTACAATAGCTTACAAACGACACAGACGATCGACTAAATCACACTTGAAAAATCGGGTATGACTGGCTTGAACCTATAGAGTCGATAGTGAGGTTTGAACTCATGACCTTTGGCCACATGAGCTCACTTAACCATTAGACCGTCCAAAAGGGTCCTTATATTATACTTATAAAATAAATCAAATTTATAAATTTAAATAAAATTCAAGTGATCTACAAATAGAAATAGATAGTAAAAAATTGTCAAAAACAAATAAAACTTACTTGTCACCCTTATATTTTTATATCTCGACTCTTATCTACGATACAATATCATAAAAAATAATTTATTCGAGTATTTCCAGATACAAAATGATTAATAATCACATCAACATCAATATTTTCTAATATATTTTGGGACCAAATGAAAACATATATCTATAAGTAAAATATATAAAGATTTAATACTTTGGATATTAAAATAAAATAAAATATTTAAGTGATATAATATCTTGATCCAAATAAATATATATATTTATAAATAAAATTAATTTTTTGAAATAATTTGGGTCCCTGAGGTGATGGGTCCTGGGCGATCGCCCAGGTGGCCTACCCTCAGGGGCGCCCTGGTGCTAAATATACATAATATGTACATATAGATACCCCTAAAATTTTGACCAAATTAGTAAGGTTTTTTTGGGGTGGTTCTTGTATTAATTATTATATTGCTTGACTAACCCCTCCTATAATTTAGGGTTTGAAATTGGTATGAGTTGAATTGTGATTTTATTCTTTTACAAAATAAAATTAATTAATTTAACAAATAATTATTGCTTTCATTCCATAAAGAAAAGCGTTCAATTTCATTCTCAAAATTAATTCATTAATATTTTTTTCTGATTAATCCTCTCATTATCCAAAAAAAACACTCCTAGAGAGGCACTCGATTTCTTAGTTCTAGCCAAATTATATTTCAAAATAAAAAATACACATCATACATATATAAACTTTCTTTTTCATGTATAATTCATAGAAACTCATGTTCTAAACAAGAGTTATATCTTATACTACTATTGCTAATATAGATTAATATTAAGCTTGAAAATAGATTGAAATGTATTTATGTAGCAATATTTTTCAATTTTTGATATATTAAATGATTATTTAATATAGATGAATATTGCATTTGAAAATAGATTGATATGTATTTATGTAGGCATATTTTTTTCAATTTTAATATATTTTAATATGATTGTTTAATACTCCCTCCGTCCCCAAAATTTCTTTCTAGTTTTTCTTTTTGGGAACTCCCTCAATTTCCTTCCTATCTATTTATGGAAATTATCTTTCCAACTTTATCCTCAATAATATTCTTTATTTACACATTTTACCATCCATGGTCCACAACTATTTCTCTTTTTTACCCTCAACAACCTATTTATTTACACATTTTACCACATATATCTCACCACTAACTAATTTAATATTATATTAATGTGGGACTCTTATTCCACTCACAATACACTAAACAATTTTCATTAAAACCCACACCCAAGATTCCAGGAAGGAATTTTGGGGACGGAGGAGTATTTTGTATGTATATTTTAATATGTTTTGAATCTTAATGATCAAATAGTGTGACATGTGCATTCATATTTTAATTTGAGTACGTTTAATGAATATTTATTGATTTATGTGATATAATTCTGTTTTCTTATTGCAAAGTTACAAACTAAAATATTTGATTCTATGGATATATATTTTAATTTTAAATTGTCTAATTAGTATTTTTTTAATGGCAATATCACACGGATTACTCGAATGCTCAGAATTATTTTCATTGGATTCAATATTATGTCTTAAAATCATTGTCAAACCATGCTTTGAACCTTGAAAAATTCTTTTGGTTGTTGAAGCATGCTTGAATATGTATATTCCCGATATTGTTTATTCCGTTTGGATTTTATGTCCTCCACTATTGTTCTTCATTCGATTCTTTATTGTGGTGTGAGGTTTTAAAATCATCATTTGTTCAGTTCCATTTTACCTCTTTATACCATAAACATTTGAATCCTTCTTGTGAAAAGCTGGTATCCTATCTGTCTCTCGAGATATTTTGATCATTGTTGATGTTATTAATTATCAGAATTTTCTTCTTAACCTCAAGTCACGGCCTAATTACCTGATTAAGTAGTTGGGCTGTGACATCATCTACTGAATAGAAAATATTTGCAGTATTTGTTGTTTACAGTTCAATAACATGTAATTTAAAGAGTACTGAAAGTAAAGAACAAACTTAGTTTTTATGAGGTTCGGAGAGATTAGCTCTTATGTCCACGGACTGATAAATCAAACAATCCACTACTTGGGATTGCCCTTTCTCACGGATGCAAGATACAGAAATTCACATTATATGTACCTCGACTAACTTGTCATATCTTCCTTCACTTTCTGGTGCAACAAAACCACTGATTGTTTGCAGGTGCAATCGACCTAACATTCTTTCTTACAGGTGCAAGAAAATCTAGCTTTTAGCAACTAACACTTCGTTACTTACTTGTCTAACTAATACTTCTACACTTTACATGTATTTGGGTAGAAAGACTTTCCAACTTATGATTAAGTTGTTACAAGCAACAACTTAATCTTTTCTAGGCGTAAAATATTACAAGATAAAGCCTAGACTCTAAGGGAATGTATGCTGAAATCCTAAGTAAATAACTCTATTTGTATTTTTATGATTTTTTATAACACTTTGAATTCCTTTCTTCGAAAATACGATGTTCGAATGCTTTGCAGATATGAACTTGAAATTTTTAAATATTTTAATGCTCAATATTTTTCGGTTAACCTTAGAATATTCTAAGGCTAGATCTCGCTGGTATTTTTAGGAGAGATGATAAATAGTGTCGTTCGACAGAGCACCAATCACATATGTTTCTTCTGTCATTTGAAATCTTCCTTTTATAAACCTATATGTCGTTTTCAGCGTCTGCAATATGGTACAAAAGAAGCTTTGCAGGTCATGTACTTTGCTCTGGTGTGGCAGGATTCTAAGCAGATATGCTCTGACACGTTGAAAGTCAAACACCAACGCTTTAAAATATTCCATGTTTCTTCAGTAGGGTTGACTCCATGTTTTTTCAGTACGGTTAACTTTGGGCCCCTTCAGTAGAGTCAGCTCCTTGTTTCTTCAGTAGAGTGGACTCCACGTTTCTTCAGTAGGTTAGACTCTGAGTCTTCAGTAGACACTTCAGCTGACGTTGTTCTTCATCAGCTTCTTCTTCTCTTCTGCTAAAATGACACTTTGTTATTTCCTTAACATCTTTATCTTCAGTAGCGTTGAGTTTATAGTCTTCTGACTTCAGTCTTCGAACTTCAATATTTAGTAGCATTGTACTTTAGTATCACCGCTCGCCTTCAAGAGCACTACATCCTTCAAGAGTGCGCCTCATCAAGAGTAATCGGTATTGAAACTTCTATCGGTACGAATGGCTTCAGTACTGCTCTTGAACTCATTCAATATTAAACATACATACTGATGATTTTTCTGTTGAAACATGTAAACATAAAAAAGTCGCTCCCTATATAACACATGAGCATCACTATGTTACGTCAACAGGGCAAACATCAAAGTTTTTGAAATTTAATCAAAACACGAAGTAATGACATAATTTTTCCAACAATTAGGTTCGATATGTAAAAAACAATTCTATTACAAGTGGTACCTTTAATTATTTGTTTCCAGAAATCATAATATGTTTTGTGAAGTGCTAAAGAGGTGCAATATAAGTCAGAATTCAAGTGATTGAAAGCTCAATTGGGAAGACCGCTTCTCCTACAACCAATAAATAGGAGGTTCAAATTACTTAATTTGCGCAAGTGTGAGTGAGATGTTACTCTGGAAAAAAAAAGACGCAACATTAAAAATTATGCTATTTAATTAACTCATTTTACTTAGTTTGGATTCTCAAATCCAACATTTTTGTGTTTCACATGTATCTCATTATTAAATTTAATAATTTTTAATAGTATTTACTTTAAAAGTAAAAACTATATTATGATACAATTAACCCAAATGTCAACTAAAAATTTAAGGTTTAAAAATTTATTTACCCTAGTTATAGAATAATATCAACCCTAATAATCAATTACTAACTAAGAAAAGAAAATAAATAATAAAAGTATACAACTCTAATTGGATATAATCCATCACAATTTATAATTGTAAAATTAAACCAAAATACAAGAAATTGTAATTGAAGAAGAAGATGAATAAGTTATTGCAAACGTTACTGCAGATCTAGCATGCATGCACATGTGGGTGATCGATTTTCTCTAATAGCACATGTGCTTTCACTTTCTTCTTTTTATATTTGTTTGTCTTGTGTAGCTGTGTAATATCTTCAACTATAGTATTTTTGACTGCCATATGTAAATAAAAGTTATATTTAATTGAGGTTAACTGAACATTTCTGATTGTATATGAAAACTGTTGATATGTCAATTTTTGCTTATGAAAATAAACAAAAATAATAACATTATTTAACCACAATTAGTATGTATAAATACTACTTATCTTTTTCATGAAAATAAAATGTTCTCTTAAGTGCTAAGAAGACGTATTCCCTTTAAGGATATCCAAATAGTAAACCTCATTTCCATTAAAAAAGAGGTTTGAGGTTCAATCCTGAGTAAATACATAGATGGTGGACGTCGTTTACCACCAAATAATTCCTGCTAAGAATCAAGATTAGTATAGCAATAAGCAGGGTCGAACCACAGAGAACGAATTACTGAATTCAATTTCCTAAAGATCGAGTTTGGTGTAGCCACCACACCTTAAATCGGAGAGAATATGAATTAACTAAGGAAACAATTAAACAAAGAAAAGAAATAAGAAATAAATCAAGATAAAAGGGATTCGGTTCGAATAAATCCACACTAGTCACTACCTCTGATCCGACGCAAATATATATTAATTCTCATGGACCAACTAGTTATAGGGTATCGTGAATGCAGCGGACATACCCCAATTCCTACGTGCTTTATCGATAATTAGCAAGAAACGCTGAACTAATTATTTCCCTTATCAAAACACAACCTAGTTGGAAACGCCAAACCTAGATTTAATGTCCTAATAGCTTTAAGAATTGAAGGAACCCAATTTAGACAAATTACCCAAGAACGCAAGTAATAATTCGTCTACCAATTTATTTCCTACAACCAATACGATAGCTTTGCCACTAATTAGCCCTATTCCAACAATTACGGATTGGGGGAACCAATTGACACTAATCTAAATTAACCTAAGGTGATCAGGCTTAAGAAAATCAGATTAAAACTCTCTACTCAGGGAACAAATAATTAAGCAACAAATTAGGTCTCACAGATATTGAACTAGCGTTTTATTATTCTACCCGAATCAAGAAATTAGCTACTCATGCTATTGAAATTTAACTCAATAAAATAATAAAAAGAAAAATAATACGATGAATTGAAATAGAAAGGAAATTGTCACCGAATAATTCCAATCTGAACAATAAACGGACACCAATCGCAAAGAGGACGAAAACTTGATGGAGAAAATAACAAAAATAGCGATAAAGATCTCTATTATGTTCTGCCAACTATCAAACGTCCAGGAGCAAAGAAAAAAAAACTCTAATATAAAAATGCTCCTATCCCTAATCCTCCAAAAGCTGCCGCCTTCTCTGTCCAGAAAAATTCTTTTTATATCTCCCTCAGCAAATCCCATTTTCTATTCTAAAACCTAACTGTCCATCAGAACTAATGGGCCGAGAACAAACTCATCAATATCCCATTTCTCTTCCTCCTAATGTTGCGCCACTTTTGTAGTTTAATACCCCTAATATAATAATAATAAAAGACTTCTTCTAATAATTGAATTCTAAAGAATACTATGCAATTATAAATAATAAAACTACATTCTTCTTTTGATTCCGACAGCTCTTAATCTTCATCTTCTCGGATCTTCCAAAAAATCACACAAAAATTCTTTCTTTTCTGCTTTCTTTTATTTGACTCCATCAATAATGATCTTTTTAATTCATATATTAAAAAGCACCTAAATAATGTGTATATTAAATCCAAATAAACATAGAAAAATCCAAATAATATGAACAAGATGGTGGAGATGGCTTAGTTGGTGGGTTACTTAGTTAGGATCATCGTATCCTGATGGGATATGGCCCAACCGACTGGGCCACTAACAGGCCCAAACGAGCTGGGCCTAACGTTGGTAGCAGGCCCACGCGGTCGAGCCCAAGGCGAGACTTAATCATTGCCCAAAACCCTAGCCCCGTGACCGCCACCCGGCCAATGGAGAGACGCCTGTAACTGGTCGCGCCACCTCCACGTGGCGCACGTAAGGCGAAAGATCCCGGCTCCGGCCAATGGAAGGCATGCCAGAGGAAGAGTCACACCACCACCAATGGAGAGGTCGGCGCGCCTCGCCAGGCGATTCGAGTCAGATAAATAGAAGGAAAACTGATGTTAGAAGGGTTAGCAATTTACTGAATACAAAGGCTTGTAATCAATACTCTCTGTACTAAAAACTCTAGTAAAAGTATTGAGGAATCATTCCTCCGTGGACGTAGATCTTATTAACGATCGAACCACGTAAAAAGCCTGAGTGTTCTTCATTGCTTTACATAAATCTCGCACACTCACGTAGCTAGATTCATCATTGGCGCCGCTCGTGGGAAAACCCTGAACAAGAAAGCTTTGTTTCTCTACAACTTAATGGCGAGAACACGCACAACCACCGCCAACGCTGGCAACAACCGTGCCGAGAAGACCAGTGGTCACCGTCGTCATGAAGGAGGTCGCAGACGCCACGGCGCACACACTCGAGGGCAACATGGAAAACGTCTCCATACACCCTCAGGACCGCCTCCCCAACGTAGGGGGAAATGCCGACCTCAACGAGGACGAACAAACAGCTCACTCGTCCCACGAGGTCCTCGGCCGAGCCGTGACCGAGTTCCTCCACGCCACCCGCCAATTCCAAAGCTTCTCAACCGAGGACTAAAGGAGCTGGGCCCTCGAGGCTCCCTGACTGAACACCACGGCCGCCCGAGGCCGCCTCCCCATCCGGGCAGCGGGCCACCTCGGCGTGATAGCCGAGAACGCGCATCACGCCCGATGCAGGGGTCGCCACCGCGACCGAGCCCGCCTCATTCTCGAGCCGCCACCGCGGCGAGCCGCCACCACCGCCGCCTCGCCATTCGCGGAGCCGCTTCCACCGCCATGCCGATCGAGAGCCGAGCAAAACAGAGGAAGAAAGGCGAGTCGAATCCTCGCAGGACGATAGTGAAGGGAAAACGATGTTAACCTCGCCCGAGGATCCACCTTGGTTGTTTAATTCACCATACATTGATTATAAACCTAGCATGCGCTATATAATTAAATCGCAACACGCTGGGGTTTTCACGTGTTTACCTTTCGATCCAAGAGGTCGATGAAACGAGATGAACGGATCGAACGGATCGGACTCGTGCTTTGACCTTCCGGATCTGTATCCCGATTGCCCAATCTCCAACGCCGAGTGAGGACGATCTATGGAGAATGCTTCGAAAATCACCCAATGACTCTCTCAAACTCACGAAAATTCTCACAAGCAAGGACGTAATTTCTAAAATAGTGTAGATTAATGAGCATTAACCTAGACTTTATCTCATACCTTATATTTATAATGCACTACCTTAATCCTATATGGAATATTACCATAATCCTATATGGAATATTACCATAACCTTAGGATTATTTCCATACTCTCGTGATTATTTCCATACTCTTATTTCCATACTGATTATTACCATAATCTTATATGGAAAGGATCTATGCATATACCATAAATATAATAATATCCTCAAGGATAAAGAGAATAAAATCTTTCCTTTGAGAGCACATAGGGCCGATTTTCTTGTAGCTATGGGCCCGGATGGGCCACCCTGGATCAAATGCAAGGAATAAAGATGGGCCTCAAATAAATTAATTATCTTATGTTCACCCCGTAACATAAATTAATTTATAAACATTCGATCATGCCACTAGAGAAAGAATGTCGACTTACCCCTTTATTACCGGGTTGAGTCGGGCTTGCACTTAGACATTACGAATCCTCAGATTTAAGATATCGAACGTCCATTAATCATTTCTAGCAATCTGATCGCTTAAAACGATTAATAACTTCATTTCCTTAAGTAGTACCACTCAACCTTATTATTGTACTTGAGCTAACTCAACCTCGCAGGGTTTAGTACAATAAACCTTTGAGCTCCTTAAGGGACGCCATCATCCTCAACGGATACGGTGACTGACACGATAACTAGCGTGACATACAAGATCGCCACCACCCAAGATGCGAGAATTGGTTAGAACATATAACCTCACTCATAACAAGTCAAAGTGATGGTCAAGAACTCATACTCACCTAATACCTTATCGAGATTTAGATCATCGTAAGTCACCGAGATCTCGGTTCTTCACGACGGTCGAAGAAGAACTCATCTCACCGTGATCCTTCAATACGCCGTAGACGCATCAAAGATAGACAAGCAATTAAGTCAAGTCACTTCTTATCTATACCGCAGCCTAAACCGACAACTCGTCCTTAAGTCGCCTCACCAGGAAACTTTTATATCTCATTAAGCTTCGACCAATCATACGACTTCGTGATCTTCTACACACCGTATGATCTAACTTATATATGAGATAAGGGACACGATATATGCAATCAAGTATTCAAATCGATAGAGATTGTAATAGTGGTAACAGAAACATTGTATACAAGCTCAACCAAACCGCTTTCAAGATACAACCAACAATCTCCCACTTATACTAAAGCAAACTTTAGTATACAATGTGTCTCTACTAGCTATTACAAACAACCATCACTTTGCTTCTCCCACTTATACAAAAGTTTTTTCTAAGTGGGTGCCATCAAGCTTAATCCAAGTCCTCTAACGTGTCCATCGTAGACTTTTTGGCGCAGCTCTTCGTGAATGGATCCGCTAGATTTTCCGTCAGATCAATCTTTTCAATCAAGACGCCACCGCCTAACGATTTCTGATGACATGGTACTTTCTCTATATGTTTAGTCGCCTTGTGGGTCCGTGGTTCCTTCGAGTTTGCCATCGCACCGAAAGTTATCACAAGAACTATGATACTCTGGGCAAACCAGTACCACACCTAGATCCACGAGGTAGTTCTCGAACCATACAGCCTCCTTAGAAGCCTCCGCCGCTACATATTCGGCTTCCATGGTAGAGTCCGCAATGCATCGCCGCTTTGCACTCGCCAGATACGGCCCACCTCCCAAGGTAAACACATAGCCCGAGGTCGACTTTTTCTCATCACGGCCACTTGGAAACCGAGTCCAGATAACCCAAAGGCATTAGACTATCTCGCATGGTAAACCAGCCTATAATCTCGAGTCCTTTTCGTGTACTTGAGTATATGCTTTATCGCAATCCAATGAGCTTGTCCAGGTTAGATCGATATCAGCTACTATGCTCACCGTGATAGCGTATATCGGCCTGCATAGCATTGCGTACATGAGACTTCCTACGGCGGAAGCGTAAGGAACTTGTCTCATTTCCTCTATCTCCTTTGCAAATATAGGTGATCGTGTCTTAGATAAAGGAACGCCATATCCGAAAGGTAGCAATCCTTTCTCGCGGTCTCGCATACTAAAACGAGTAATTACAAGATCAATGTAAGACGCCCGAGATAAGCTCAATATTTTCTTCTCGCGATCTCGTAAACCTCGATCCCAAGAATGTACGCCGCATCTCCTAAGTCTTTCATTTGAAACCGATCGGATAGCCAACTCTTTACGCCTCGATAATGCCTTCACGTTGTTGCCAACTAGAAGGATGTCATCTACATAAAGTGCAAGAAATACCACATCACCGCTGACATCTAACCGATACACACAACTCTCGCTAGGCAACTGGGTAAATCTATAGGACTTTACCACCGCCAAAGCGTAAGTTCCATGATCGAGGTTCGCTTAAGTCCATAAATGGACTTCTTAAGCTTCCATACTAGATGCTCTTCACCCTTTACCACATAACCTTCGTGTTGTCGATATAGATGTCTCTACCTTCCTCAAGGTAACCGCTTAGAAAAGCGGTTTTAACATCCATTTGCCAAACCTCTAGTTCAAGTGGTCTGCTATGGCTAGAAGAATTCGATGGACTTGAGCATTGCTACAGCGAAAAGGTCTCATCGAAATCGATGCCCTCAACTGAGTGTACCTTTCGCCACAAGCCCGGCTTTAAAAGTCGAAACCTCTCCATCGGAATCTCTTCCTCTCAGATATCCACTTACTACCTATGGCTTCCTCGCCATCCGGTAGAGGTGTCTTTCATATACATCCATAGCCGCATGGACTCCATTTCTAAGTCCATAGCGGTGTGCCATGATCTTGCATCAATATCTCAGACGCCTCCTCAGATGTCCATGGGTCGATTATCGCATGTTCGTCTCACGACTAAACCAAGATTCACCCACGAACATAAATCGCCGGGTCGACGAACAACCCTCCCACTACGACGAGGTTCTACAGCACAATGGCAACGGTGGGTGCAGATACTTGTGGTTCTCTAACTTGCACAACTTGTCGTGTAGGTACCACTTGACGGTCGGTATCTCCAATGAACTCGACCCACTTCAATTTCTTGAAGTATCCGTGTCGATCCTCCCACTAGACTCGACATCTCGCACCTTCGCCTAATCGGTGGTGGAATACGATCATCTTCTAATTCTCAAGAATGATTTCAACTTTGACTTATGATTTTCATATAATCCTCTTCTAAGAATCGGGCATTAGTGCTAATAATGACCTTCCGATCCTTAGACTATAGAATAAACCACCTTCGCTCCTCTAGGATAGCCAATAAACAACCTTGTGTCGATCTAGCCTCCAACTTGTCGCCTTTTCTTGTTCAAAGACGCGTGCCGGATCGCCCATATCTTTATGTGGCTTAAACCGGCTTGCGCCCAAACCACAACTCGAAAGGGTGTTTTCGACCGACTGACGGTACTAGATTTAGCAAGTATGCCGCCGTCTCTAAGGCATATCCCCAGAACGAAATAGGCAATGTAGCATAACTCATCATAGATCTAACCATTTCCAAAAGAGTCCTATTTCTTCGCCCGACACACCATTTTGTCGTATGTGCCCGGTGAAGTGCTACCGGATGTAATCCCACACTTCACTAGATAGTCCATAAACTCGTTATCGAGGTATTCGCCACCGCGATCAGAACGCAGTGACTTGATACTTTTACCTAGCTTCGTCTCCACTTCCGCCTTAAATTCTTTGAATTTCTCAAAGCATTCAGACTTGTGGTGAAGCAGGTATACGTATCCGCACTTGAGTAATCGCCAATGAAAGTGACAAAATACTGCATTCTCCACGAGCTTGTGTGGACATCGGTCCACACAGTCGAATGGACTAACTCCAACATTTCTTTGGCTCTATAACCCTTCGCTTTGAAGGGTCCGGTCGACATCTTACCTTCTATACAGATTCGCAGATCGAACGGAGTAACCGTGAGATTACCCAACGCCCATTCTTAGCCGCCTGATCCTATTTAGATTGATGTGACCTAATCTAAGATGCCAAAGAAAAGTAGAGTCATCTTCATAAGAAAACTTTCTTTTTAGGGTTTGATGAAGATGCAACATAGTTATAGGTATTATGTTTTGCGTAAATAGTATAAAGCTTAATTATATAAAGTGCCAACACGTATAACTTCGTCATTTCTTATGATAGAAACACCACTATCAAAAATAATGTAATATCCATGAGTAAATAATTTCAAATGAAACAAGGTTCCGCCAAAATCCGCACATATAAAACGCCTTTCAAAACTAAAACTGTTGTCCCAAAACATAAAGAAACATCTCCAACTGCAACAGCCTCGACTTTCGCCATGCCCATGGAGATCGTTATCTCGCCATCAAACAGCCTCCTTGTCCGCAGAACCCCGCAAGTGTGTAACAAACATGATCGGGCCATACCAGATCTACTACCCAAGAACGGGTAGAACAAGTCGCTAAACATGTTTCCGCATTAAAGCAAACGGCGACTTGAGCCTCGAGCATAGGGCACTTGGCCTTCCAATGCCCGCCCACCGCACTTGAAGCACTTCGCCTTCTCCTTCGCTTCTTCAAGCCTCCGTGACAACCATGTTCTTGCTCCCATTACTCCCACTATTTCCTCGCCTCTACCACCTTTGGCACCCCTTTTCTATTTCCATTTTGCAACGAAAATTTTGGGCCCTTAGATGTGCTAGCAAGAGCATGTGCTCCTTTTCCCATAACTCCTTCCGCAAAGAACGAGATCATTAAGCAACCGACTAAGAGTAAACTCGGTCTTGCTCATGATCGCATTCACGCCGAAAGTTCTCAAAAGACTTGGCAGTGTGTTGAGGATGATATCGACCTCGTCACACAATACCTCCTCCCAACCGATCAAGACTATCCATGAGACGAGTCATGGGAGACATGTTCATGGACCGAACTTCCTTCTTCCATCTTACACGCCAAGATTTCTCTCATTGTGTGGAAGTCGATCGTCCGATCCGATCGCCCAAACTTACCTCGAGACTCGACCAAATATCGTCGCGCTCACCATCGATCGATGTCGCACCGCAAGCCTTTGACATCGTAGTCATCATATAGCATTTAGCCATATTGTTTGACTTATTCCAAAGTCCGCCGACTCTCGCCATTAGTCGACGCGCGAGAAGGGCATCGGGTTTAGGAGTAGTGAGAACAAACATGTGTTCTTCAATGATAAGAACATATTCCATGTTTCGCTTCCACTCGATGAAATTTGGACCGATAACGGATTTTGTGCGAGCATATTGATAATCGGCGTAAGAGACATATCTCAAACGATAATGTAAACACATAAGCATACGATCGCAAATAATTGTAATAATAATATTGTAACCTTTGATAAAACAATATTAATTGAAACCTCCAATCGCCCAAGGAATTCCACATGCAAGCCACGCGTGTGAACGCTACACATGAACCCCCACTGCACTAAAATATACCTTTAGTCGCTTAATTTCAATCCATGTCAACTTATCCTTACGACAAATGAAATTAATGATCGACCTTACTGACCACATCACTATCGCAAGAAGGACTTCATGAAGTTGTACTTGAGGTGATGTCTAAGCAATGACCACAATTTTAACAATAGAAAATGAATTTTAGAATTGGTATACTCACCTGACCATACCGCCCAATTCAAATTCTTTTGTTATCTCATTTTATATCTATCTCTAGAGAACTTATGAAAATCGCACATGCAAGCCACGCGCGTGGACGCCACACATGAAACTCCCACTTCTCAATAGATTTAAAATGTTTTATTTAGAAATCTCATCTAACAAACTTATGATAAACAAGGCAAGCAAGCCACGCTGTGTGGATCGCCACTCACAGCAAGGCCTCACTTTGTTTAGAGATCAAAAGGTGGAGGTCTCGACATTTTAATTTGAAAAATTAATTTGTCGGGTTGCTTGCTTAGTCTTTTTATTCAAAAGGTTTGTCCATGCAGATCACGTAATCCTAGCATGCTTTTCTATAGAACTCAACATGTAAAACATGCTCGCAGTAATTCTAAAATATGCTTGATAAACGCGATAAAACCTAGCATGCTTACTATGCGCATCCAATTACGTAAAACACATAAAGGTTTGTCAACGTAATATAAACATACATAGCATGCTATCGCATTATATAAACATCCACGACATGCATATGAACGATAAAATAAAATAAAACGCTCATCGCGCCCAATCGTGAAACCCGCACATTTAAATCTAATCTATTACATAGATTTACAAAGCACGTAATTAAACTCGAAAACGGGCTCGCGTGCACCCGCACGGACCGGATTCAACAATTGGGCCTCGCGTGCGGGCACGGACCGGAAAACTGGAAAATGGGTCCGGGCCGGTCGGCCCAAATGGCCGGGCCGCGCTAGGGCAAAGCCCACCGCCGCCACCCACCGTCCGCCGCCCGCCTCGCTGTCCTCGCGGGCTACCTCGCGGTCGCTAAGGCGATCGCGACCCGACGAGCGCACGCTGCGTGGCCACCGCCCGAGCGCCGAACGCTCGCCGAGACGCGCCGCCGCCGTCGAAACCGCGATCGCGAAGTTCGCCGCCAAGCGCCGGGTTTCGCGCGTGAACGCGCCGCCGCCCGCTAGCTCGCTCGCCGCTTGCTTCGCGGCCGCTCATCTCGCGATCGCTAGATTGCTTGCGGGCGCCAGGATCTCGCGCGAACGCGACGCCTGCCGCCGCGCCTCGCGATCGCCTCGCGATCGCGAGGCTCGCCGCGAGATACCGCCCGTGGACCGCCGAGATACTGTTTTTCCGCTGCTTGCTTCTTCGCTCTTTCGCTTCGTTTTCTTTTACGCATAAGATTTACATAATAAAATCTAATCTAACCACGGATTTTCTCGTGGTGAAAACAACAACATCCGACAAAATAATAAACGAGCCACGATGAACGACGGATCCACAATTAAATAAACGCACGTAATAATCAAACGTGAATTAATCCAACAGAGCCAAGATTCGATCCTGTGCTCGATACCAATCAAGGAAAACGATGTTAACCTCGCCCGAGTATCCACCTTGGTTGTTTAATTCACCATACATTGATTATAAACCTAGATGCGCTATATAATTAAATCGCAACACGCTGGGTTTTCACGTGTTTACCTTTGATCCAAGAGGTCGATGAAACGAGATGAATGGATCGAACGGATCGGACTCGTGCTTTGACCTTCCGGACTCGTATCCCGATTGCCCAATCTCCAACGCCGAGTGAGGACGATCTATGGAGAATGCTTCGAAAATCACCCAATGACTCTCTCAAAACTCACGAAAAATTCTCACAAGCAAGGCTTGTAATTTCTAAAATAGTGTAGATTAATGAGCATTAACCTAGACTTTATCTCATACCTTATATTTATAATGCACTACCTTAATCCTATATGGAATATTACCATAATCCTATATGGAATATCACCATAATCTTAGGATTATTTCCATACTCGTGATTATTTCCATACTCAAGATTATTACCATAATCTTATATGGAAAGGATCTATGCATATACCATAAATATAATAATATCCTCAGGATAAAGAGAATAAAATCTTTCCTTTGAGAGCACATAGGGGCCGATTTTCTTGTAGCTATGGGCCTGACGGGCCAGCCTGTGGATCAAATGCAAGGAATAAAGATGGGCCTCAAATAAATTAATTATCTTATGTTCACCCGTAACATAAATTAATTTATAAACATTCGATCATGCCACTAGAGAAAGAATGTCGACTTACCCCTTTATTACCGGTTGAGTCGGCTTGCACTTAGACATTACGAATCCTCGTATTTAAGATATCGAACGTCCATTAATCATTTCTAGCAATCAATCGCTTAAAACGATTAATAACTTCATTTCCTTAAGTAGTACCACTCAACCTTATTATTGTACTTGAGCTAACTCAACCTGCAGGGTTTAGTACAATAAACCTTTGAGCTCCTCAAGGGACGCCATCATCCTCAACGGATACGGTGACTGACATGATAACTAGCGTGACATACAAGATCGCCACCACCCAAGATGCGGAGAATTGGTTAGAACATATAACCTCACTCATAACAAGTCAAAGTGATGGTCAAGAACTCATACTCACCTAATACCTTATCGAGGTTTAGATCATCGTAAGTCACCGAGATCTCGGTTCTTCACGACGGTCGAAAAGAAGAACTCATCTCACCGTGATCCTTCAATACGCCGAGACGCATCAAAGATAGACAAGCAACTAAGTCAAGTCACTTCTTATCTATACCGTAGCTCAAACCGACAACTCGTCCTTAAGTCGCCTCACCAGGAAACTTTTATATCTCATTAAGCTCGACCAATCATACGTACTTCACGTGATCTTCTACACATCGTATGATCTAACTTATATATGAGATAAGGGACACGATATATGATACAATCAAGTATTCAAACCGACCTAGAGATTGTAATAGTGGTAACAGAAAACATTGTATACAAGCTCAACCAAACCGCGCCGAGATACAAAGCCAACCAGATAGCCATTCATCGCTATCGGTCCCCGACCCTCCGTAAAGAGATCGGCAACGATCTCCTGGGTTCGACCGCACGGAGGATCATTTCCCTTTCTCCGTGGAGATTCTAGACACGCCCGCCCCCCACAGCACGGCACCCAATATAGCGGCTCACGATGGCCCTCGAGACCCTCCGACTTCCTTTTCGCCACACCACCAACATGGCGATCAAGGAATGGAAGATTTTCACATGTGCAAAATCTTCCCGAGGTGTTGATCTCCAACGCACGGCGCTGGTTCACCTCGCCCGCCGTAACAAAGATACACCGCCTGTGACCTCATGGATCGCCTCAACGGCGCTTATCGAAGACGCCGCCCAGCAGCCTTCCTCCGACCTGCTCACGATCCGCCAGGCGGACGAGACGATGTCAAACTTCGCCTCGAGGTTCATCAAAGAGTCGCCAAAATCGACGACAACAACGACCTCTACATCATCAACGCGTTCAAAAACGGGATCCGACCCGGCGCGCTGAACAAAGAAATCACCAGGGAGAAACCAAAGACGGCGAGTAAGCTTTGGAACCTGGTGGACAACTTCGTCAAGGGAGACGAGTCGGACCGGAAGAAGCGGGAAATCTGGGACGAGCAGAAGTCCGAGAGAAAAAAGCCGGATGACCGAAGTCGAGGCGCTGATCGCAGGAGCGCCTTCGACAGAATCAAGAGAGGCCACCGAGTCTGTGCTCGACTCGCCCAACCCCTGGCGGCAGCCCCCCTGCTCAAATCAAGGGCGGAAATATTCGAGCTCCACGCCGAGCTCTTCCCGAAACCCGCCCCTATGAAAGGGGGATCCAAGAAGAGGTCCACAGACGAGTATTGTGACTATCACCAAGGGTATGGTCACGATACCGAGGATTGCGTAAACCGGGCTCACAGATCGACGAGCTCGCTAAAGGAGGGCCTCAACAAATACCTCTGACGAGCCGGTCCGAAGAATGCGAAGCGAGAAGGAATGGAGGCGGCAACAATCAAGGGCCGACCCCAACGACGACCCAACCTCGAAGACGACGAGGACGAAGGTCCCAACGCTATGGAGCAGGTCTATGTTGTTACCGGATCGCCTCGGGACGACGAGGTCGCCCTCAAGAACGACGCCGAGGCCGCCTCAAGAGCCAAGAACAAGCGACTCCGGATGGTGAGAACATAACGTTTCCAAGGAGGACCCGTGCCCAAGATCATGCCGCATCAGACGCCATCACGATACAGCCGCGGTGGGCAACAAAACGCCCACCGGTCTATATCGACATCGGAGCCTCCGTCAGATCATCTTCCGTAGCTGTCTCGATAAGCTTGAGGTCGGAGGCATTCTGTACTCCCGCGCCTCCCGCCACGGAGCTTCACTCAAGAGGCAGCCCACCGGGGGGTCATTACTCTTCCGGCCACGGTAGGCGGGCTCCTGTGCCGGTCACCAAGGCCATCCGATTCTTCCCGGTCCGAGCTCCCTCTCCATACAACATCATCCTGGAGAGATTGGTCAGACGCCACCAAGGTCGCCTGCTCGGTCTACCACCACACCGCAAGATTCCCATCCGGTGGGAGTGCTCAAGATCCGTGGAGACCAAACGGCAAAGAAAAGAACGCCACGACTCTCAACTCAAGACGCGGCCTCGCCCTGTGCATAGCAATTACCGAGCCCCTGAGACCGACACCCCTGGACGAGCCGACCGGGCCTCCAACTATACGACGACGATCCTCGAAGGTCATCCAGTCGGCACCTGTGGCCCAACGGACGTCCGACAAAGACGCCATACGACTTCGAGAGAATATAGGACGTGTTTGCTGGTCCCCGCCGACATGACCGGAGTGTCACCCGAGCTCATAACTCACCGCTTCAACATCGACTCGCTACCAAGCCATCCCGTAAGAAAAGGATATTCGCGGCGAGCGCAACCAGTCATAAGGGACGAGGTGACTCAACTTCAAGGCCAAGATCTTGTTCGAGTCAAGCACCCGACCGGATGGCTAATCCAATGCGTGGTCCGAAAGCTGTGAGGAGGGTGGCGCGATGGCCGATTATACCGACCTCAACAAGCACCGCCCAAAAGATTGCTACCCTCCCCGACATCGATAAAAGGTGGAGGCATTGGTGGGCCACGAGATGTTCACCTCGGATCTATACAAAGGTACCACCAAACTCGATGAGCCCGGAGGACGCACCAAAGACCGTGATTCATCACCGACTTCGCATCTTTGCACAGATCGAAGATGCCCTTCGCCTCAAGAACGCAGGGCTACTTACCGTAGGATGGTGGATGCAACATTCAAAGACCACATCGGGAGATCGTCGAGGTCTCACGCCGACGACATAGTAGTCAAAAGTCGAAAACGGAGAGTCGCACGACGACCCCGGCACCATCCTCCAACTCCTCGTGTCGGCCAACCTCAAACTCAACCCCGTAAATGTACATTTATGGTGAAGACCGCAAGTTCTTGGGATGCTGGTTTTCGTGAGGCTCAAGGCCAATCCCACCAAGGCGAAGGCAAGGTTTCGACATGCAGTGCAAGGACCATCCGTGAGATCCACAAACTCACCGGTGCCTAGCCGCCTCAAGAGATTTCTCTCGAGCCGAGAAGCAGCTCCCATTCTTCAAGATCCCGAGGAGAGCTCCGGACTCGCCTGGCGGAAGAACACCAGTCGCCAGACAACACACGAAAGAGACTGCCGACCGCCGACCCCGTCCGCCCCAAAACAAGGTGAATCTCTCTCTATATTTGGCCACCTCGGACGAGGCCATCAGCGCGGTACTGGTACGAGATGAGGTGGGACGACAACTCCCCATCTACTTTATCAGCCGAGCTCTCAAAGGACCGAGACAAGGTACTCCGCCTCGAAAAGTAAGACTGCCCTCGTGAACGCCAAGCGACGCCCGACCATACTTCCAAGCTCACTCCGTCCAGTGCTAACCGACTTACCTTGAGACAAGTCTTGTTGAAACCCGAGTCGTCCGGACGATAGCTAAGTGGGCACTGAGCTCGACGAGCACGACATTTCGTACTCACCCAGCCGGCCATAAAGGGCAAGCTCGCCGACTTCCGGTTGAGGCCACCACCGAGGTAGGCTCTCGCCAATGAGGTAACTCCAGCCCCGCCCCCACGGCGGAGGAGGCCGCCCCGACACCACCAGATGGTTGCCGGCGATGTACGTGACCTGAGCATCGTGCAAGACAGCAACGGGCGGGCATCCTCCTCCTCGCCCGTATAAGCAAGAAGTCACCCACGCCCCGGTTTACCTTCCCAACCACCAACAACGAGGTGGAGTATGAGGCCCTAATCTCCTGACTCCGCCACTGAGCCGAGGGTGGATAAGATCCAAATCTTCTACGATTCCTGTGTCGTCGTGAACCGTGTGTTAGCAAATACGAGGCCAAGGAGGACCGAATGAAACAATACCGAGAAGGCAAAGAGATGTTGACCTCGCTCGTACTTCAAGATCCACCGAATCCCCGAGGAAAATAATGAGCCGACGCCCTCAAGAAGTTAGTCGCGTCGTCAACAAGTCCACCAAAGGAGGAGGTCCGTTCCGTAGCATAGCGGAGTCCCACGACGTCATCATCACCGAGATAGAGCCGAATCGATGTCTCCTCAAGGCCTACCCGAACACGGCGACTACCTCAAGATCGCCTCAAGCCAAAAGATGATGGCGAAATCCCGTAAATATCTCATGCACGAGGCGCTCTACCGAAGTCTTACCTTCAACCCTCCCGAGATGCCTCGGCCGTAAGAAGCCGACCACGTGCTCAACGAAATTCACCGGGGTCTTGTGGAAGCCACATCGGTCGCGAGCCCTTTCAAAGAAGACGATGAGGTCGGATATTACCGCCCACCGCACAAGATTCGCCGAGCTCGCCAAGAAGTGCCCAGTGCCGATTCACCCACGGTCAAAAGCCGCCTCGCATCGATCCGAGTAGCCGCAGAGTCCGTGGCCTTCATGCAGTGGGGATCGACATCGCCGGTCTGCTCGACCGAGCACCGTGTCGCCGATACTTAGTCGTAGCCATAGACTACTTCACAAACGGGTCGGCCGAGCCACTTTCGAGCCTCACGAGCGTAAGATTCGCACCTTCGTGGAAAATATAGTCCGCCGCTCGCATACCGCACATCCCGGTCTCGACAACCGCACCCAATTTGTCGACAAAAACTTCAAGGAGTGGTGCGAAGAGCTTCAGATCGATCAACGCTTCACCTCGGTCGCACACCCGCAGCGAATGGTCGACCGAGGTGACGAACCGCACGATCGCATAAGGATTGAAGAAAATGCCGGACCGAGCTAAAGGCGATCGGGCCGAAAATCTCCTCAAGTCCTCCGGGTCCCACAGACCACACCTCGACGACGCGACGGGAGACCCTTTAGCCCGTCTACGGCACCGAGGCCGCCATACCGGCCGAGATCGGCGCCAAGCCCTCGCACTCTTCACTCGACCGTGCCGAACGAGGAAGACTGCGGCCAACCTCGACGCCTCGAGGAGAAGCACGAGCTCGCTTCATAAACGGTTAAGCACAAGGCCCAGTGTCGCACGGTACCACAAAAACGGGTCAAAGCTTCCGCCCATGTGGGCGACTCGTCCTAAGAAATAATGAAGCCGAGAGCCGAGCGCCTTAACAAGTGGATCCGACATGGGAGGCCCGCACGCTGCTCACGAGGACCTCGGCAAAGCGGGCTTACAAGTCGGCTCACTTGTCCGGGCGCTTATCCCTAACTCGCACATTATGCATTTAAGGAGGTATTTTACATAGCTTCGATTTAAAGTCGGCATCATGTTAGTTCCTTAATTGTTTTGCCAAAGCACGATGTTGATTACATGTTCAATAAAACACCGCTTTTATAATGAATATTTCACTTCGCTTCATACATATGTGAACATCTGCTTGGATACACCACATTTAAACCTTCACGGGACGCCTTACGAAGATGAAAATCCCACCAAGTAGGGTACGACACAGATTACCCATTGTTGGACGCCTACATGCAAAGCGCACAGACACCCATTAAGTTGGACGCCTACACGCAGCGCATGACACCCATTAAGTTGGACGCCCACACGCAAAGCATACAGATTACCCATTAAGTTGACGCCTACATGCACGCGACATCCGCACCGATCTCGCCATCTCACACCCCTTTATTTGGGAAGATATGCACTCGCACAAAGTCTAAATGCATTAACGACTATCGACCAAGTACCAAGCTATATACGAATCAACCCAAGCCCGAGCTCGCTTATATCCCTTTATTTGGGAAAATACACATCAGATACAAGGTAAATGCATTTACGACCAAAACGAAGTCCTGTTATGTTTATACCTCTCAAGGAGGAAATATACACTTCAAACGAGTCTAAATACATTTATATCTACATACAAAGTTTTACACTATACATGGCCTCATCCGGCCTCCGGCCCGCCTTGCCAGACTTGTCAAGCCGCACCAATTCTCTACAAAATCTCCCGCCGACGGTGTATGCCTCGAACGAACTCGGTGCCTTCAACCCACCGATAAGGCCGGAATCACCACGGCCTCTCCCGCGCTCGGTGCGGGCTCTGAGGTAGCCCAACGTAGGCGACCTGTGGTCATCTTCACCCGCCTCCCGACACTTCAAGTGGCGGGCGCCAAGACGGGCATTCCGGGAGTGGGGACGCACCGAGGTCACACCCCACCCCCGACCGACACCGGAGTACGACTCGCCCCACCCGCCGCCTCCCCGCCGACTGAGGTCCTCGGTCGCCGACCGCCTCCCGGAGGATCTCCCTCGACGATCCACCCCGCCGACCCATCAACCCGAGCACTTCGCATGATCGGAGTAGCCTCCTCCTACGGGTTCTTCTATGATCGGGTCGGCGAGCCCGGCCGTGGCTCGCCGCGTCGGGCATGCGACGCTTATGGATGATATCATACATCTCCATAAACTTCACCACGGAGTCGACGCAGCTTTGAACTTCTTGCCGCTGGGCCCTCCTCATCCTCAAAGACCATGCCCTCCGCCAAGAAGCTCGACTCGGCCGTCGCCTGGATATGGTAGTCCCACCACTCGGCGACCGCCTCTCGTGACTCTGCATGCTCCTCCGACACCCGAGCTAGCCTCTCGCAATCAATTCGAGCCGCTCTCACACTCTATCAAACGCCTCGATAGCGTCGCAGATGAGTCCGCCCACGGACTCCGTCCCTGTGACCCTCAACTTTAGGGCCTCGCTCTCCAGAGGCGGGCCACCTCGATCATCCTCGTCCAACTTCCTCTTCGTGTCGGTAGACGGCCGAGCCGACCTCCATAGTGGCCAAAACTGGGTCACCAAGCACCGGCCTCCAGGAGAGCACTTCTTCGTCCTTCTCGGCAAGGCACCTCGGACCTCTTTAACTTGGTCAACAATTCATGATCAAGTCCGAGCCATTCAGTGTGAGTAATCAGAATAAAAAGATAACAAAAAAATCTTAAAATGTCGCGTTTATTACTCAAAAGGGGAAAATTATTACAAAGACCTGTGGTCCTATCGACCCGCGGTTCAACTATTACAACAGGCCCACTAACCTCGGCCCTCTCTCCGAACTCGCCGGCCTCCCTGCTCCTCCTGCCGTCCTCCGGCCGCTCCTGCTCTGCCTGCGGCGCGGCCGACTGAGCCGCCGAACTTGGCTCCTCCTCCTCCTCCTCCCCGGCCCGTACCTCGGCCAAGCTCTCAAGCTCGGGATCTTCATCCACCTTGCATTGGGACACAGCCTCGGCCGTCAGGAGCGACGAAGAGGAGGCTAAGGCCTCCACCACGGGGAAGGCGGCTGCTTCGGCAAGCACCCGGGCATACTGCAAGTTCACCGCCCTCTGATCAATCTCGGCCCAACCGTGCGCGCTTTGTCAAAATCAGGCATCGTGGCCGCCAACCCTCCGGTGGGTAGATATCACCGCGCCTCATCACGGCGGCGGATCGAGATAAAGGCGGAGAAGGACTCGACTGATAAGTTTGTTTGGCGAGGCCTTCAAGATGGGTCCTCGCCCGCCAAAGAAAGCACTTGTCCGATCAGCCGCCTCTTCTCCGCATCGGCCACCTCCTCCCGAGCGCACTCCACTCTCGGCCAGCCTCCCTCAGACAAGACGGCCCTTCTCCCCGTGGCGGCCTCGGCCCGCCCTGCAACCTCCACCTCCTTCCTCTCACCAGCCCGGTGAGGACTCACGCGACCGCCTTCCTCTCAACTCCTCGTCGGGAGGCAACAACATCGCCATGCGGCGATCTCGCTCATGATCAAGGCAGTCCCGCAAATCAAACGGTTAGTAGCGCGTAAAAAAATAAAAAATAAAATAAAAATAAAACAACAACATGACTAGGCAAGGGCAGAAGATCGCTGGAGATCGGTACCTCGCGCGCATCATGGGCACGAGCCTCTACCTCAAGGCCCGAGCTCGAGATCGGCTGCGGACCCTTCAGCAGATCGCTGAGGTGTTCCACCACCACGGGCTGCGGGGTGGGCCCAGCCAGCCTCGCCCTCTTTTTAGAAGGCTCCTGTCGTCCAGCTGGTGCAGGGCGAGACGAGGCCGGCTGCTTGACCTCCTTTGTGTGCTTAAGCTTCACTGCATTACAGAAGAAAATCGCGTTAGTCAAAGAGAGGTCGGACCTATAAGAATGAGAAGAGAGGGTGCCCTCACCCAGCTCGGACCCCGACCCCGAGCTCATGACCGTGCACACCTCAAATTTCGGCATCATTAAAGGGCGCCCTCGGTGAATTCTAGAAACTTCACCCAGCGTGTTGAGCTGATCCTCTACCCAGCCGAGGGGTTTAAGTTTTATATCCGTCACTTTACCCGTCCCCCAACCGTAGATCGGATGCCCATCGGCCCTCAAAAAGAAAAACTTATTTTGCCACCCCGACACTTTCGAGGGTTGACTCACCCTAAACGTCTGCCGAGGCGAAAGATAGTACAGCCCTCTTGAGTACTTGACGCTAAAAAATCGCATCAAGAGCTCAAAGGAGAACTCCTCAGCTACATTATAGCAAGTTAACCCCATCTCAACTACCGACCTAATGGAGTTTGGGGTGAATTGGCAGATGGGGATTCGGAAATACCCACGGAGGCTCAAAAGATGGGGCTAACGGAACCCAAGACCGCCCTCAGGCGTCTATGTACATAGTTATGAAACCCTCCGGAGGGGCTAATGCTCTATCAGATGGTTGCGGAACACACCACCAGGCGTCGGCCGGAATGTGACATTCCCTTCCTATTTTTATCACATCGTCGAAGATTAGAGACGATCTGACGTCCCTGACCTTAAACCCATCCCACGCAGATGATATTGTTGGGACCCTAGCGCTAATCTTCCTGCACCTACCCGATAAGGTATAGCAGGTATAATCCCTAACCTCGATTTCACTATCGGGGGTGGATGAGCGGTTCGAACCAGAAACTCCCGCGGGAGATGATCGGGCGGACCCTAAACAGTCTAGGCGCGCATCGAAACAGAGGAAGAAGACATACTTACTTTTTTTTACTCTGAGTGCTGAATTCAGAAGATGATCAAAAGCTTCTCCAAATCGGGAAATTCTCTCTGAGTATAGAGGAGATGAACAGTTTTTAGTAAAGGGAATGAACAGTTTCCCGACCTCCGCGATTTAAAGCACAAACCGGCGCCTGAAGCTTTCCACGTGCTCACACGTGATTGGAAGTGGAGCACGCAGCTCGAGTGCACAACTACCGCTGGCAGTATGACGACGCTAGGCTAAGATAGACCGCCATCGACCTAGAAATCATCATACGGACCCCGCATCCTCCGGATGGTCGCGCCGATCGCACCCGCCTTCCCACAAATACCAAGGAAATCCACGCCGACCCGGCGTCATGCCATCGAGCCGCCTTTACGGAAAGCCTACATCCAGATCGGACCTCGTAGAACCAGGCCGCAGATTCGGTGCGGCCCGGGGCGCACCACGAAATCCCCGAAAAAGACTGTCTCTCAGGTCGGACACCGGCAGCCACCACAGGAGTAATGCCACTTCAGACCGAACCTCGGCATAATCAACGCAGAGGCGCGTTATCCAGGTCGGACTTCGACTTCCTTCGGTGCCACATCTTTCTCCAAGCGACGGACAATAAACAACCCAACTCAGATCGGCACCAGAAGACCCTCACATCCAAGAAACAACTTCAGCCAAGCCACACCTCACCTCGGGCGACTGTCTTCACTCCACCTCGGCCTCATCGTCCCTCGGCTATTCGGGGCTATGATGGGATATGGCCCAACCGACGGCCCCACTAACAGCCCAAACGAGCCGGGCCTAACGCTGGTAGCAGCCCACGCGGTCGAGCCCAAGGCGAGACTTAATCATCGCCCAAAACCCAGCCCCGTGACCGCTACCCTCGGCCAATAGAGAGACGCCTGTAACAAGGTCGCGCCACCTCCACGTGGCGCACGTGAGGCGAAAGGTCCCGGCCCGCCAATGGAAGGCATGCGGAGGAAGAGTCACACCACGACCAATGGAGAGGTCGGGCGCGCCACTGATGGCGTATCTGAGTCGTATAAATAGAAGGAAAACCGATGTTAGAAGGGTTAGCAATTCACTTGAATACAAAGGCTTGTAATCAATACTCTGCATTAAAAAAACTCTAGTAAAAGTATTGAGGAATCATTCCTCCGTGGACGTAGATCTTATTAACGATCGAACCACGTAAAAGCCCGGTGTTCTTCATTGCTTTACATAAATCTCGCACACTCACGTAGCTAGATTCATCATATCCATAATCGGTAAATTAAATGTGATCTCAAATCTTCGCGTTGAATTCTTTCTTTTGAACCCAAAATAATCAAAGAGAAATATTCAAATTCGACCACCAATTCAAGCAAAAAATATAACGTAAACTAAAGCGGTTCGAGGCAAGGTAAAGAATGAGTGCTCCTCTCTCACGTCACACATCTTCTAGGGAAGGTATTTACCTCATTTATCAGATAAAAGCGAAGACAGTGGCCATGCAAAGCAGTGAAAAAACATTCGGTGTTTTCCGTTTTACTAGTAGATGATACATTGTAAGTGTAACCCATTCTTTTCTTTTTTATATGTAATAGATTTATAGAAATTTTGAGGTATTAAAAAATATTTAAGCCTACTATCTTGTGCTGAATGTATGCCTAAATTGTATACAAAAATTTTGTACAAATTTGTAGAGGTACACAAACAATAATCTACTTAGTTTGGTCACATGCCGAACAAATAGTTACAAAGACGTGTATGAAGTCTATCAGGTTTCATTTGTGTAAGGAAGATCACATCTTTCCATCTTAGAAGTGCGCCCATTTTGTAACATTCCACCGACCATACAAGTCGGATAGTACAGGATGCTACCGTGGAATGGAAATAAGGCAAGGAAAAGAGAACGTAAACTGAATTAAGAGGGGAAAAGCTTTATTAATGAGAAGGTTTAGTACTTTGTTTTCAAATAGTAATTCAAGGCTGCCTAGTGGATCAACTAATTGAGTACATTGGAAAGTTTGCCTACCAAAAATATAGCATGCTTGTTCCATGACGTGAACTCCCATGCATGACCGGTTAATGTCTAGGTGTCGTAGTAATCTCGCTCCATCATGCCAACTGCTCAACCTGAAAACATTTGAAAAAAATTTGTGTTGAGTACTAGCATATTCAGTGGGATCTTATGCCCATTTTTTCAGAAGAACAGTAGTCCATAAACAGTTTAAGAAATGTCATGAACGTACTTTGCTAAGGATAGTTAAGCCGGGAAATAATTACCAGGGATGGGGAATTAGGATAGGGGATAGAAAGGAGATGTACTTGCTTAACTAAAAGCTGAACTGATAGATGTAATTAAATGTATCTCGGGGCATTCTTTAACTATACTCAACAAATGCTCGGCGCTGCACTTCACCATTTACATCACAGCTCAACATGCACATTTAGAAATATATGCAAGGCTGAGTACAAAAGCACTCAGTGGTCACATGCCGAAAGATATATACATATATACATACATACATACATGTATAAACTATAAATTGTCGTGACATCTCAACAGTAACACAAGGGGTTTTATCTTAAAATGCTCAAGCTTACTAAATTCTTTTGTGAAGCTAAAGTTCGTCTGCGCAGACTAAGTTATCTTATAATCTCCATATTTGTAACTGTCGTGCCAGAGAAGTGGCCATGGTCACATACAACTGTTGTGCCGAAAAGGTGACCACCTTCCACGGACACCTGACCGGCGAACCCGCTAAGATGACTCACGGTCCTTGTGTACACTAGCCCTGAAAGAGAAACTGGCCCGCACAGGAGACGAATTTGTTAACTTATAAAGTTGACATTGCCAACACAAATAGATATCATACATAAATCTCAAAACATTTATAGCAAGACAATACTTCAAAGAATTTTCAGTTCGAAGATTTTGAAAAGAAAATAATTGTTTGAATGAAACGCTTAACTTTGTTTATATATAAGAAAACCCACCTATTAGCATTATTGCTCACAAAATCACAGTCTTTTCTTGCTGCTTCTTTGTCACTCCGTCACCCAACCTTTATCGTAAGAATTAGAATAAGAAGTCCGGAACGAGTGACAATTCTTATTGAAAGAAATTCATGATTTTAAATAAATGAGATTTTATTAAGGATTTTACATTTATTAAATAATTGCTAGAAATTCTAGCTCATTCTTTATCTCTTACAGATTAAAAACACTTCTTTTGGGTCTTAACTCGTAATAAGTGTAGTCTTGATTATTAACAACTAGAGGTCCAATTAAATAGAATTGAAACCTACATATAAAGCCCAATTATTAAAAGACCCATTATAAATTTAATTAAAGACTATGGCCCATTTAATATAATTGGACAATTGGGTCAAATAACCAAAATAAGAATATTAGGCTAAGAAAGAAATCAACCCATACATTTACAAGAATGTTGAATTGGGATATACCCTAAAAATAATTCCAGCCCAACATCTAAATTAAGAATGGGCTAGATAATTAAAATCGGGTGATTCTAAACATAGCCCCCAAATTTCTCACCATAGCTCTTTACTAAATAAATAATATTATTAAATATATATTTATACCCATACAACCCCAAGTTTAAATATTAATAACTAATCCCAAAAATTGTTGGGCATAACCTTTAGTAAATATTTGGTAACCTCGAGTCGTCGATTAATCCCGAAAATTGTTGGCCATAGCCTTCTTTAAATTGCCCGCCTTTAAAAAAAATTATGTATAGCCCCCTTTCTGTGACACAAGTTTGAGTTTCCAAGTTATTTTTAGTAACGTCGATTTGTGCCAAATTGGAGTTCATGTCCAATAATTCCAACGAGGGTTCGTAAAGTTTGTTATTGAATAGCTTCAACTCATTAAGTTTTGGATTTAAAGATAAAATCTCTGGAATTTCACCTTCTAAGAGATTGTCATTCAAATTGAACGACTCAAGCGGCAGAGCTGCCAGATTTTGGAGATTTTTTCCTGTCAGATTGCTCTGCGACGGTCGAAACGTAGCAACAAAGTGAGACTAGAATATCTGTTCGGAATTTCGCCGGAGAGATGAAACTGGAACAACTCGATTTGATTGCCATTTTCACTCCACTGATGCTCTTCAGAATCTCTTCAACCAAGACGTCGAAGATCGTGATCGAACCAAGATTTTCGATGGATTCAGGAATCTCACCTTCTAGGCTTGCCATTTACTTGCTCTCACAACCACCACAATGAAAATATGAAAAGTTACATAAGTTGTAAAATAGAAAAGAAATGAAAAGATAGAAAAGGAAAAGCTTTAAAATCAATTTGTCTATCATTGACTGTTGTGGTGGATGTCGACGGCGGCCAAGGAGCATAAAGCGGGGGGGGGGCTGCGACGTGAGGCTGAGGCACTACTCTTGGTCGAAGGAGAGGCAAGAAGGGCAACGTTCAACTCCGGCAGTGACAGATGGAGTAGAGGAGTTTATGCCGGAAGAGACAGAGGAAGAACAAAAGGAGATGAAGAATAAGTAAGGGAGAAACGACGCCCTCGCAATTAGCGTGAGAAAAAAAAATTGAGGTTTAATTTGTATTATTTTATTAAAATTTAATATTGGATGCTATTAGGGGTGTCTAAACGATTTTCGATTTTCGGTTAGAACCGAAACCGACAAATTTGGTTAATCGAAAACTGACAAATTCGGTTATCGGTTCGGTTTCGATTCCAGAGTTGAAAAAAATTTCGGTTATTGGTTAACTGATAACCGAACGATTCGAAATTGAAAACCGTTTTCTATTTTTATTATTATTTTAATTATTAATTAATTAATTACAAATTCTAATTTTTTTTTAATTATTACTTTATTAATTATTTTTATTGTTTGTTAAAATTTTATTTATTTTCAATAAGTTTAGTTTTATAAATATTATTTTATTTATTGTATTTATTATTTTATTTATTTTTATTATTAATTAATTTTAATTCGGTTTTTCGGTTAATCGAAAATCGAATCGTCGGAATCGATCGGTTTTTGGTTAACCGAAAATTTAAAACGGTTCGATTTCGATTCCACTTTTTCGGAGAAATTCGATTCGATTAACCGAAAATTTCTGTTCAGTTAACCGAAACCGAACCGTTTGACAGCCTAGATATTATGAGGATATATTAGTATATTTATATTATTTTTACTGTTATTTTAAAGTAAGAGGTTATAATAAGTAAATTGGGGGCTATGTTTAGAATCACTCTAGAAATTTAATTGGGACTGTAGGGGCAATACGATCTGTTTATTAATATTTTTATCATTATTTTAAATAGGGATTATAGTGAATAAAAAGGGGTTATGTATAGAATCTCCCATTAAAATGATGTGTAGCCCATTACCCCATTTTTTCGGCCCAAATTGTTTGACCCAACACCCTAATTAAACAGTGAACCCCTAGCCCCCTTCTCTAATCTCTATTTCTCCCTCTCTCTCGCCTCTCACAGGAGGCGCTGTCTCCTTTTTGTTTCCGGCGCATCCGCCGTTGCCCCATGACCGGCCATCGTTGCCGTCGTTTCCTCCCGTCTCCATCTCTCTCTCGCTTCTCACGTCTTTCACGCACACATACCTCTTCTCCCTCTCGCTTCTCACGTCCCTCACGTACACAGACCTCTTCACTCTCTCTCTTGCCGCCGCCACGTTGATCCCTCCGGCGAGTATCGCCGCCGGTGGCTGCGACCCAGATCTATTAACGTCCATCTCTAGGCTCTCTCAGCCCAACGATAGTAAATGATCCCCCCCTTCAAATCTATTAACGTCCATCTCTTGCTCAACAGATCTGTCGCCGTCGTCGCTTCTCTCCCGCCGGTACTTCTCCGTCGGCGACAGCCACTATGGTTGGCTGCTACTCTCGACTCCCTCATTCGCACGCAGTCGAATGCCTTCCTCCCTCTTCAAATCTGCCACCGTCGCGGCCTATTTCTGGCTACATCGCCGTCGTCGACGCTGCTCCATCCCTTCTCTCTGTTTCTACTCGATGCTAACACACCAGACAGAGACAACCTGTCTCTCTTTCTCTATCGGAGACGCCGTATGCTGCCTCCAGGACCAACGATCCTCTGCCGTCCTTCCGCCGTGGAACCCACGCCGAGCAGCAACCACTCATCGACCGTCGTCTCCCCGTTTCCCCTCTCTAAATTGCCACCGACAGCAGCTGAAACCTCCTCATCGCCTGTAGACCTCTCCGTTCCCTGAAGACCTATCCGAGCTTCTATTCCTCTACCTTATTACGACGAGCAGCAACCGCCAATCGGAATATAATCAAAGAGAAGCATTCAAATTCTGACAATTAATTCAAGCAGCGAAATATAATGAAAACTAAAGCCGTGTGAGGTGAGAAAAAGAATGAATTTGGCTGGAATACCTGCGAAAATGATGAAAAATAGTTTATTCTTAAGGCAAATCCCTAGCTGCGGTGTCTTGAAGCTATCAATTTGAGGTATGTTGTGTGGGTTGGTCTAATGGTATGTTGGTTAGTGATAGAGTGATTAATCATTTTTAAATTTTTGTATTAAATTGACTAAAAAAAATATATTTAGAAACATCTATATCTAGTTTTTCTTTTTCATCTTTTTCCTCAATTTCAATTTCATATATTCTGGTTTAACTTTACAACTATCAGTTAAGATTGATTATATATAATTAAGGGTTATAATTATTTTTAGTATTTCATTTCATTTCTTAGTTAATAATTAATTATTAGGATTGATATTATTCGATAATTAGGGTATATAAATTTTTTGACTGGTGAACTATATCATCATAGTTTTTATTTTTAAATACTGTTAAATAATAATTTTAATAAGGTGAAACACAAAATTGTTGGAATTTGAGAATCTAAACTAATTAAAATAAATTAAATATCATCTTGGGTATATCAATGTTGCATCTCCTTTTTTCCTGGGTAACAACTCATACACACCTACACTCACATAAATTAGGTAACTCAAACCCATAACTTATTGGTTGTAGCGGAAACATCTTATCAATTCAGTTATTCAATTACAACTCTGAACTATGTTGGATATAAAAGTTGCATATCCTTAGCACTGTAGTAACATAATTATTTTTGACATATCGATTCTAATTATTATTGTTAACTTCCATAATAATAATAAAATGGCACATCAAACTTCTCAAATAAAATTATAACACGTATAATTAACGAGGATATTTTATCCAAACATTACAATCATCAATACATTTCATATAATACAAATATGAAATGCATATATGCATGCCCCACAGTAGTACATTGGACAGAGAGAACCTGATACACAGTAGACGACTATTTACAACGGGGTTTGCAAGATAGTGGAGATGGCTTAGGTGGTGGATCCGATTCTGGCATATATACTGTCTGCAAGGAACGATTTTTTATTTTCGTCGGAGGAGGGCTTTTAGGCGAAGGTGGCATAGGCGTCAGCTTAGGAGTCGGAGGCGATGGTGGCCAACGTGGGTCGTGACGAATGCCTCTCTTGGTTGTAGGCGAAGGTGGAGTAGGCGGCAGCGGCAGCTTAGGAGTCGGAGGGGACGGTGGCCAACGTGGGTGGTGACGAATGCCACTCTTGGTTGTAGGCGAAGATGGAGTAGGCGGCAGCGGCAGCTTAGGAGTCGGAGGCGACGGTGGCCAACGTGGGTGGTGACGAATGCCACTCTTGGTTGTAGGCGAAGGTGGAGTAGGCGGCAGCGGCAGCTTAGGAGTCGGAGGCGACGGTGGCGGCAGCGGCAGCTTAGGAGTCGGAGGCGACGGTGGCCAACGTGGGTCGTGACGAATGCCTCTCTTGGTTGTAGGCGAAGGTGGAGTAGGCGGCAGCGGCAGCTTAGGAGTCGGAGGCGACGGTGGCCAACGTGGGTCGTGCCGAATGCCTCTCTTTGTTGTAGGCGAAGGTGGAGTAGGTGGCAGCAGTAGCTTGGGAGACAGAGGCGACGGTGGAGAGGGTACGCTTGGATTGTCATGAACAAGAAGAGCTGTGTGAGAAAATAATGGCTTCCTATCTAGAGTTTGAACCGAGAAAGAAATATCATTGGCAGAGAAGGGTTTTCTCACACATTGTGAGAAAATCACTTCATATATAATCAACAAAAACGTCAAAAAGAAATACATTGAAACTCCTTCTACAGCAGCTGTTAGGGTATAATAGCTAGCTCCCGAAGTTACAAGCATATATTAATTATAAGAAAAGAAGTGTTCAGCCAAATATATAGAAACATATTTGACATTAAAAAAATATAAATCGGTTGCAAAGTTGATCTCAAATTCACTCTTTCAAGCTTCCTTACGGTATAAGACTGATAATTATTACGACTGGTTTCTGGAAGAAGATCTGCGAAAGGAGAGCTCAAGAGAACTCAGAAGAAGAAAAAAAACAGCTTTTCGTGTGATCTAGCTTAATGATTACGATGGGTCGTGGCGAATGCATGTACTTTTTTGTTTGTCAAAGTTGGCGGCTGGATCTGCAATCTAATACCATCTATACTATACTAATTGTGATACACTTTGTGTTCTAATATAGTAATAGAAAAAGAGCCGTGGTGACAAAATGTAGGTTGCCATTATATCCCTAATATATATCTAATCTAAGGACAAAGTGTAATATATTATATTATATGTATAAGATAAACAATTTATTAGATATAAAATAAAATATTTAATTATTATGATAATAACTAATCATAGATATTTAACCTCAGGATTCCTATTGATCACAGCCGGATTCCTATTGCTGTATACGTGTGTTGTATATATTTAATACTTATCAAATTTAGTATAGTTCATCATATTTTATGTTATTATTATCATATTTATATATTTAGTTTTGTATGTTAATGTAAAACTTAAAAATATCTCTTAAAGAAAAAAAACTACATATTATATTTCAATAAAAATGTTGTGCACTTGAATTTAATTTAAATAAGGCTTTATCTATGAAATATTGCACATGAATGCACATATTACACTGTAGTATAACAATTCAAAAAGGAAAGTATAGGGTATTAAAAAGCTAGCGATGTTTCATTAGATATAATAGGAGTATATGCGATTTCGATCTTCATCCACTTTCTTAATGTTGAATTATTATGTATATGAAAATTATTAAATTAATATTCTATTAGTTTAAAATAAATATTGTATTCACTTATTTGTGAAGGAACATGGTCTTCAAGTAATATATAATTTTTCAGATATACCAAACTACAAATCTATCATAAGGTACCATAATCTACAAATATGATGGTAGGATCCAAATTAGAAATTTGTCTAAAATTTATATACAAAAATTATTTTTATTCGCTAATAGTCATTTATATAT
Source organism: Salvia rosmarinus (assembly GCA_036937905.1). Taxonomy (NCBI): domain Eukaryota; kingdom Viridiplantae; phylum Streptophyta; class Magnoliopsida; order Lamiales; family Lamiaceae; genus Salvia; species Salvia rosmarinus. Next base: position 12,191,737 of record CM072818.1, read on the forward strand.
ATCTGTATACTTATTGCAACTATGACGTGATTAGAATCAAATTAAGAATAATTACCTAGGTTACAGTAATTTATGAAAATAGTATCACTTCAAAATGAAATTTCAATAGTGGAAAAAAAATCTCAAATAATAGTTGAAAGAAATAACCGGAAGAAATTTGTAGGAGCATCAAAAGAAAGAAAATTCCTCGAAACATATTTCATGATGAACTTCGTATGAAGTATATGTTTAATAATATTTTTTTCCTCAAATGTTTCTTTGTTAGGCCGAATAGTGAGTTTAGGAATTCTGGGAATATAATCATAGAATAAATTTAGTAGAATTTAATTAAATGGTTAATTTGAATGTATTAAAATGAGTTCAACTTAATTCGACCCTATTAAAGAATTACTGTATGCACATATAAGCTTATAGGAGTAGTTTTACAAATTTCCTAATATTAAATTAGTATTATTGTAAAATTTCTTACAATATTTAACTCTAATAGTTAATTATTGTGAATCTCATGAATTGTGTGCAATATGTGTGCGCATCATATTTTGATAACAACAACAAAGCCTTAATCCATTATGTGTATCATATTATCCATTGTGAACACGATGAACCATTGACATTATATCATCAATATTATAATTCAAATAAAAATAAAAATAAAAAAGAACAATATTCTTAAGACACAGGCAAGAATACAGTTTCTTGGTTTATCCACCTCAAATCGAAGAAGCTATTTGATCATGGATACAAATCTTTGTGACAAAATATAGATTATCTATTACATCCCTGTTACATATTTAATTTAAGGTCAATTGTGTAAATTAAATATTATATGCCTATTATATCCTAGACCTTCGAGCGCTTGAATTCTACATTATGATCTTGAGCCACGAGGTTTCTTTCGGTTCTACTTTATATTTTTGCTACGACATCTTCTGTTTATGCATGCAGACTCCTCTATTTTTGGATGCGCTGAAACCTTTTAGTGGCCTGATGATAATCAAGTCTTAAAAAATAATATTTTTTGCGAAACCAATGGTACCCTGATTTCACCGTCAAACTATCTTTGTAGTATGTCACTCTTGTTCTGCTATCTTTCTTATTAGGAGTGAGAGCTGTATCTAAATCTCAAGCCAATGAAATTAGGATTTTTGAAGTATTGTCATAAGAAATCGTTTAATACTCCCTCCATCCCGTTTAAAACGTCTATTTTCTTTTGGACACGGTTATTTAGGAGAAAAATATAAAATAGTTAAAGTGTTAAAAAGTGGGTAGGGTCCACAACTTTTGAAGGGATAATTACTTCCTAAAATTGAATGAGACATTTGTAATGGGACAACCGAAAAATGAAAGTGAGACATTTTAAATGGGACATAGAGAGTATATTTTTATGAAAAATGGAATTAGTCATATAACTTTCTGGAATCAAATAAATTAATCCTATTAAATGACATGTTACACGTGCTAGTACCTAGAAAACGACATAACCATACCACTTACAAATATTGTTATCGAAGTAAACTTCACGAATGGTCGTCATGTTTCCAATTTCTTTTGGGATTGATCTATTAAGCCTGGTGAATAACATGGTTATTGTCTGCAAATTATTAAGTTGGCCAATCTCCTTCGGAATAACACCTATGATATCAAATCAAAAATTCATGAAGCATAATGTAATAAAAAATCATCAAGTTTAGTGATATGCAATTGGATTATTAGCGCATAAATACACCAACTTTGGACTCATTTTGGTTTTTCACACGAACTTTAGAAATTGTTATAAAATACACAAACTTAATCACTTTAGTGATTTTACCACGATTTTAAATTCAAGCCAAATTAAATCTGACTTTACATCTAGAAAATTTACCATAAACAAAACAGTCAGTGATATAAACGACATAGTAGAAAGAAGATATCGATTGTTTTGATCCCAACTAGAACCAGACGATGAAACAAACGAGAAGACATAATTTGTGTAATGAGAGTTGACGCGATGAATCCTAAGTTAAAAAATCTGATTTATTTTGATGGAACGACGATGTTTTATGTTCTCTCTCTACGATGTCCTTTATATCACTAACCGTTTTTTCTATAGTAAATTTCTGAGATACCAAGTCACATAACTAATGACATATGACAATACTAATAATTTAGAATTTATGATTTATATTAAGAAAATATACATCCTAATACTTCTGTATCCTAAAAATTTAGGATTGTCACATGTCCTTCATATACTGCGTAATAGAGAATATCATAGAAATAGTTCATTGAGAGAGTGTTTACTTTTCATGATTAGCATTTGAAGGATTGATAATTTGATGGATTAAATATGTGATAAGATAATTTTTATCTATCAATCTCTTGTTTACTACAAAGGATTAGTGAATGATTAAAATTTGGATAAATAATTCTCCCTTTATTTGGAGGATTATTTCAATCCTATCTATATTGGTTGGATAAAAATTAATGGAGAACAATTCAAAGGATTAAAATAATCTCAAGCTTTGGGATATCCTCAAATATTAATCCTTAAAAGTAAACACTTGATTAGGTTGGATTAATTTTATCTATCCAACCTAATCATGCAAAGTAAACACCCTGAGGATCTTAAATGCACTTCATAAGCTTAATTAATTCTGTACATGTGGAAGAATCCAACTTTATTCAGCACAAGCAAATATCAATGACTTCATGCAACTCACGTGGATGAACATTTTTGGACACGAACAATGGTGGGTTCTTAAATCTATGTGACATTGACATATTAAGAAGTTGGGTTCTTGTTTTCTGAATCATTCTAGCTCAAATTAATAAGAATCCAGGGGACAAAGAGCCGATTCTTATTTAAGAACTCGTGCTCTTATTTTTATTTTATTTTTTCTCTATGGCAGGTGCATCTCACATGCTCATTTAGCTGTACAAATGAGTGATGATTGACTTACGCTCAACAGACGTGCTTCTTTTTCCTTTTCTTTTTTTTTCGTTTTATTTTACATTTTGTTTCTTGTATATTAAAAAAATGACACAAATCCTTTTATTTTTTCTTCTATTACTCAAAATGTAGAATCTTTTTTATTAGTATTATTTTTTGTAATTAAGATTTATTATTACCATATTTTTACTTGGATTTAATTTTTTTTAAATATGATTGCTTTTTTCATAAGACTTAAATTATATCCATTTTTTTAATTTTTACTTTTTTAGGTAAGCACTTTGATTAATGTTGATTTTAATTAGGGTTTATTGATATTTTTCATTTTCAAAGTTTTAATTTTATTTAATAATTGATTATGTACTATATCATAATTATTTTTAGTTTATAAAAATAATTACAATTATAATAGAATCTTAGTATTTTGAATAGAATCTTAGTATTTTTTAATAGTACAAAAAATGTGAAAAAAAGAGGAAAAGTGTGCCAAAAGGCACAATTTAGGTACAAAAACAGCACAGTGTGCCAAAGTGTTGTGTTCCTCTCCATAGTGGATAGAGCTTGTAATTTTTGACACAACACGAATACACATAAAATTAATGAGTTAGTATTCAGTCTCATCGTATCCGTGTCCTTATCGTATTGACATGATAAGAACATGATAATTTTGTGTCGTGTTCATGTCATATCTGTGTCGTGTTCATATAACACGATAATTTTCATGTTGCATTCGTGTCCGTGCTAGATCATGTCGTTTTCATATAATCCGATAATATTTATACATATGTAATATTAATTTTATTATTATTATTATATATTTTTTATATTAATTTTGATTTGAATTCAATCGTTTTATGTCGTATCTTGTAGTTATTGTGTTGTGTCAACACGAAAAAAAAATTGTCATATTTGTGTTCGTATCGTACTCGTGTCTTATCCATGTCTGCACATTGTGTGTCATGTTCGTGTTTGTGTCAAACAAGTCCTTAACGTGTCAGGTTAGTATTGATCTTATCATATCATGTCGTTATAACAACCCGACAAACACAAATTAGCAATCCTAATAGTGGATCGTACTCCTAGTCATGCAAATAGTACCCATGTAATTCTTTCATACTATTTAGTGATTATTCTATGTTTTATTTACTAAATATTCATTCAGTCTTTCTTAAGTGTTAGCTCACAATGTTGACCATATTTTGTTATTTGTAGACTAATGAAGGTGAGAAATGAAGGTTTACGAAAATCGATTTTAGAGTTTTTCTATTTTTGATACAAAGATAAGATGTGCAACTCCTACATCTAACAACTCTACCACAAAAATGTCGGAAAAAAAAAACTCTTACCTCAAAAGAGATCGTGGGCGATCTGAAAAAATGAGAAATTACATTCATTCATAAAAACTCAAGTCCAAGATGGCACAACATCTACAAGTTTTTTGAGGGAAGGGATACACACACATAGAGAGAGAGAAGCACGACACACACTGACCACAAACCACAAGCCATCACCAAAAGCCAGCAACATTTTGTTACGCGGAGCGGTTTAAATGCTCAACTCACACCTTCAACTCCTGATTTAGAGCCCCACTGCCCATCACATCAGACATCAAGTTACAATGCTAGGAGACCATAAAACAAGAAAGAAAAAGCATAGCAACAATGACATTGGCAATTAGTGACTTGCTTTTCTACAACAGCAAACAGAAAAGGAACAAGGAACAAAAAAAGTTAGATTTCTAAGATAGAAAGCAGTGATTTAAGAAAGAATAAGTGAACGAGCATGAAAAACCATAGCAGATTTCTTATGGAGTTCTTGAAATGCAAGTACTAACAACTCAATCAAGACTAAACAGAAATAACACGAGATGGCACCAAAGAAACAAGAAATTGCACAGAATACACCATCGGTATGTGCAAGGAATTCATACTGGTGTTCTGCTACCATCTGAAATATCATTCCCTTGTAAGAACAACTATGAAGCTACAACCATACAGTCAAAGACAAAGCACCCTATTTGATCCCTCCTGAATGAAAATGATCCATGTTAGTTGCTCCACTGTCATACAAATAAGTATAGAGCATTTTCAACCACGTAAAAATCTCCCAATTTAGTGCTAGCATATACATTAGAAAAGACCATCAACTACATATAAAGGCAGCAAGGTCCAAGAAAGGTGTTTCCTAATCAGATGTTAAATAGCATGACAAAACTTGATGCTTCTTACTCACTTAAGCATATATACAAATGCAAGTCCAAAACGTAAATAACATACCATAATATAATTAACCAGTACTAATAAACCATATCTACTGCCTATTTCTACAAATCACATGATAAATTCGTGCAGACATACACTTGCTCTGATTTTGTACACTGTCACGATTGTTGGCACATCCAGCTTCAAAAATACATCAAACCCTTCTTGATCCATGAGCGTTGACAATACGCTCCAGCAATGCAGACGCTTTGTTGATTGGAGCCCACCCTAAGTACCCTGGCAAGACAGTAAGTAGAACAATAATAACCGGTACTATCTATCAGCATCATCAATCGACAATCAATTATAGCAAGACTGCAGTCATGCTATCAGATTCTCAAATTGTTACTCTCATTTCAACTTGCTAGAGTAAATTTATATTATTCAAAATAGGACTAAAGCCTTCAATTATGAGTGAGCAAGACATCGTCGCAGATAAATGAAAACCACAAGCAACTAAGATAGATCCACTCGCCATATGCTTACCCACAAGCTAATAAGCAACCTGCTACTTCTAATAGACACTAGTTCTTCATATTGTGCAACCCTACCACTGAAATACGAAAATTGAGATTACACCACAATGAAAATGTCAAAAATACAATTACTGTTAAAAAGAAGTGTAAGTTGTCATGTTGAAACAAGAAACATAAAACAGAACAGACATACATGTGTGAAAATTAAGCTCATCATAAAATCTAAATGTACAGCAATGATTTTCTCCTCCGTTTCACTCTGCTAATATTCGCCATTATCCGTTCCGCATAGCCATAGGAAGGTAAAGCCAAAAATCACGTCTCCTCACTACATCCCACTCCCCAATCTCTAAAGCCAAAATCACAAAACTATTTAGTATCCCATTGCCATGTCAAGAGCCTAGAAGTAAAGTGATATCACCTAGTCAATGTCACACCAACAAAAATGTTTCTCGACCTAATGTTAAGTTTTTCACAGAATCAAATAAACATATTTAACAGTGATATATAGGAAAACCACATTTGAAGGCAACAAAATCGTATAAAAATTAATACCTTTACATTGATCTAAAAATTGACACTGGTGATTCTAGTTGTGCTAGCTTGATTGAATACGCTGCAAGATCTGCTCGTCTTCAATTGACGATAAAATATCGTTTTCAATGTACACAACAGAACTATCATTCATCCATTCATCTCTCAGGTTACACAAGCCCGTCTTGATAGTCTCCATAGCAGAAAATGCTCTCTCGACAGAGGCCGTGGCAATTGGTAAAACCAAAGCCAACTCAATCATACGATAAACCAATGGGAAAACTGAATTTTTACCAGTTTCAACCATTTTCCGGGCAAGACTTTCCAAGTTGCCAATTTCGTAAAATTGAGAATCATGCCGCATGTTAGCAATGAAGTTACTTAGTTGTTGCGGAAGACATAAATAATCATTTGCTGAGAAGTCCTTTTTATACAAAGAAGCAAAGTGCATGAGATGATCAACATTGAATTGAGAAAATGAATTTCTCGGATCAAGACATGCTATGCAACTAAGTAATTCAGTGCTAGCTTTTGAGAAACGATCATTCATCTCTTGGATAACCAAATCAACAACCTGACATTATAACCATGAAAAATGAATATGCAATTAGATTCGACAAACGAAATAAAACAATATACTTAATAGTAATACCTTGCAAAAGATCTCAACATAATAATAATGAAAATTGGTGACGAGTGGCGCTCCTTTCCTTTTATATCCAGGCTTTGTTACACTGCCATCCATGTCAATCAATGGAATATGATTCAAGTCACAGAATTTATTTACTTGGTCCAAAATTATGTTCCATCCGTCTTCCCTATATCTTTGTAACTGATATTTCACAGTGGAGATCAATGAGATCAATGACACACCTTGAATGATATTTTTCTCCTTTTGTTGTAAGACCAGAGACAACTCATGCGTAATTCCCAATAAATATTTCATCAAGTGCAACACAAAAACAAATTCATACTTGTCCATCTTTTCAATCAAACCTTCAGCAATCATCCTATTTTCAGAACAAGTGGCATTATCACGTAGATTTTCCAACACTTGTTCAACTGAAAGCCACAAAGAACATAGACGAAGTAATGTCAGGTAATATGGACCCCAACGTGTATCTGCACTCTCCCTTCTTCGCCATCGAATTGCTTAACTAGCCTCTCATGCTCTGACTGCCTAAGTTCATCTCTCATTTTACATGAAGCTCCAGTTGTATTCACTATCATGGAGACCGAGCTAACAAACTCTCTCACAACATAAAGTTCCTTACCAAGAGCAATAACAATTGACTGAAGTTGGCAAGAAAAACAATGACTATACATTGCATATGGATTTTCTTGCAATATTAAGGATTTCAACCCGCTGAACTCACCCCGCATGCTTGAAACCCCATTATATCCTTGACCTCTCAATTTTGATAATGATAAATCATGCTTTGCAAATAAAGCATCAATAGCGCCTTTCAAGAAATGGGGACTAGTATCAGCCACATGCACAATTCCAATAAATCGCTCAACCACACATCCTTCTTTGTTCACGTATCTTAGAACAATTCCCATTTGCTCTTTCATTGAAATATCTCGAGCCTCATCAACCAAAAGAGTAAAAACCTTGTCTCCAATATCATTGACTATGGCACGTGTGACCTCTAAAGCACAAGCATGGACAAATTGTTTTTGTGTTTCAAGGGTAGTCATTTGATTATTTTCAGGAGCACTTGGACTTAATACTTTAGAGATGTCGGGGTTTCTTTGAATGTACCATTCAAGCAATTCAACAAAATTACCTCTATTTAAGAGACCAACTGACTCATCATGTCCCTGAAAAGGTAACCCTTGCTTCAAAAGAAAACGAGTCACATCCAATAATGCAGTTGAACGTGCACAACAAATAGCATTCATCTCCCGGCTAAATGATTCCAACATATTTGTATTATGAATTTGATCTTGGAAAGACTCAAACTGTATTCTAGCATTGTTGTGACAACTGTTTGCAGCCCCAACATGAGCATTGAACTTTTCTAATGCTCTTTTCCAATTACAAAATCCTATTTTTGTAAAAGCATCCACTGCATATCGACCCCCTTTATCTGATTGTTTGAAAAGATAACACCAAAAACAAAAGGCGGCATCTTTTGCTACGCTATACTCTAACCATGGAAACTTTTTATACCAAACTTCCTGAAAACTCCTATCATGAATACCAAAGGTACTTCTAGGATACATGTGACCAATTAATTGGCAAGGCCCCCTAGCCATGTACTCTCTCCGTACTTCATCTCGAATACCCACATCAAATTCATCAATTGGTTTTCTTAATCCCGGGTCACTAACAATATCATCCAAGTCCAGTTTTACTTCTCCTCGAGGTTTGATTTCCACTATTTCATAACCAGTTCTTACATTGGAAGAGGAAGATGAACCACTGCGAATTCGTTTAGCATATCTATCCATATTCTAGATAAAGACAAAAAAAAACAAATTAGTATGAATAATGACTTCCATATATGAAGTATGACAACACATGAACAGTTAACATCTATACCATATTACTATTCTTACAGAAAATGAACACATTGCTGAACTTATAAAGTGAGAAACCATATATAAAAATTACTGTTAAAAATAATCATTTAGAACTTTTTGCTAATGAAAGAACCAAAAGAATTCTTCGCACAGAAATTTTGTAAATATGCATCTAATTTGGTAGAACAACGAACCAAATTCTTCAGATTCTGCAAGCTAACTAGCCTTAGTATACTAATTCACTAGTTTATTTATCCCTACACCAGTTCACTAGTTTAGTAATCCCTGCAAGCTAACCAAATTTTGTAAAAACTGCCTTTATTTATCCCTACACCAGTTTACTGCTATACAACTTACAACATATCAACCCATAAACCAACAAATACTAACACCAAAACAACAACAGGAAACACACATTAATTCTTCTTACCAACATCTGCAGCTCACTAACACTGCAACACATAACAGATAAATATTCCATATTATGTATACTAGTTCTAGTCTCAAATGTGGTGGTTCTAAATGACAAAAATGATGAAAACAGTGTTGATTCTCCATTATATTTTAAAAATTGAAAGTTCGTCAAGTAATTGGAGATCGGGCTTACTATATGGCCTTGAAATTTAGCGGCGGCTTAAGCAGTTTGATGGTAGGAAGATGAATCTGCTGCTGCGTCCAATGCGAGAATCGCTCTTTCCTTGGATTTTGTCTCCTCTTTCTTTTTCTTTTTTAATCTTTGAGTTGGAATTTAGCAAAGGGGTACAACTGATTGGGGAGGAAGAGTAAAGGGGCAGTAAAAAATTTACCGGTTCGCACGAGCAAACTCATCAGTCATCAGCATGGATCGAGTAAAATTACCAAAATAGCCCCAGAGTTAAAAAAAGTCGCAATTGGTACGAGTAACTGGAGTAGCACTTTTTGGTTTAGAGGAAACCAAAAATCATAGAATCTTTTCATCATAGAATTTTTGATATTCGTATTAGTGTAGAGCAAGATTACTTTTTGCCGCAGAATAAATATTTATGTGTATTTATGTTATTTCCACATAATATTTCAAAACATTTACTATTTAAAGAAGGATAATATCAAATATAATATATATATATAATATCCTTATAATTTGAACTGGTTCGGTCCAATTCAAATTCATCCGATCTAGTTATTATTTACTCCATTCATCCATCAAAAATTTGATTTAATTTATTTATGCTCCATCCATCAAAAATTTATATTTTTCTCTTTTGAACATGGCCTCAATACAAATCCCATAATTTTTATCCTCAATCTATCCATTTATTTACAAAAAAAAAAAAAACTACCACTTAACACTTATAATGTGAGACTCCTGGAACATGGATAGTAATGGAGGTATTATGCATGAGTTATTTGGAAGCGTTTTTTATGAAGAAACGTTATAGTTATAGTTATAGTTGTTGTTCTTATAATTATTATATTATTATAAAATAAAAACTGGATAATAATTAATACATTTAGCACTTCATGTAAATACCATGACTGCCCCCTCCCCCACCAAAAAAATGTTCCATTAAAAGAATCCTAATGATTTTCAGTTTTCTAATTTTTATTTGAAAATATATCTAAGTTCGGTATTGTTATATAGTTGATGAAAAATAGAAATTAAACAGTCTAACATGGGATTCTCTGGGACACGTAATCAAAATATTTACATTGGGCTGATGAATAAGATTCCAAAAAAGCAACTTTTTTTATATTTTTGGATCTTTCACTTTCAATGATTTATTAAAATTGAAATAAACATAGAAATCTAAAGAAAAATAATCTAAATCTTTCCTAAAAAAATAACTAGAAAGAAAATAATTTTCAAGCCGAATTCCCTGCCAACCAAAATGAGGAAGACCGAAGAAGAAAGCTTTTCTCATAAAGATCACACAAGAAGATTTAGGAGGTGTTTGATTTGAGTGATTAGATAAGACTGATAAAATAATCAAGGTTAATCATACATTTGGTTTCCATGATACAGCCCGTGATAGATTATTCAACCCGCATTTTAATCGTTCAAATGGATGATAACTAATCACCCCAAACTTGGGTGAATTATTTAATCATTTTTTAATTCAAAATCAAAATTTCAGAAATATCCTTTTCAAAATTATTTTTGGTATCGTTGGATTGTTGCTGGAACATATAACACGTTGGGAGGGCTGGCGGCGGTGGGGTGACGGCGGCACGGTGGTGTAGAGAAACAACAGAACAACGGAGCCCAGGGTGGTTAGATGGGCACGGTGTTGTAGTTGGGCTGAGGTGGAGGCGACGAGCGACGATGGGGTTGTTGTGGTTGTCCGATCGAGATGAGGAGAAAGGCGGCGGTTGTCGACCATTGCCATTCGTGACAACACGCTTGATGTTGTCTGTTCAACCTAAATTGCACATCTAAGTTCTCGCAATAGTACGAGGTCTATGTAGTATGGTAAGATCAACCCAAGTCGTATCTCTCGATGAAGACTTGTAGGGCTTGTATTTTGTGTAAAACTAAACAATAAAAGAAATTCTACATCCTAATTAACATAATGGGGTTTTGTCACAAAGACTTTGAAAAGCATAAAATAAGACAAATAAAGATGACAAAGCGAACGCGTAGGCAAACACAAATAATTCGATTGGATTTAAGGACTAGGGTTTCGAAGTTCTCTCCTCGTGTATCAATTAATCGCATATCATCACGCATAATAAGAATTAAACGATTCTATTATTCAAAACTCAACCTAAACTCTCGCTCCCAGATCGGCATTCAATTAATCAATTATTCAATCCCAACAATGAAATCACTAATTTCCGGTAAGATTCACTCCGATTAAGTCACAAATCCAATATTGAAATAGTCTATCGACCTCAATCAACATCCAAGAACAATTAAACAAGTGATCAATTCATTTAATCGCAAGTAAAAGAAATTTAATCGGATAAATATGCTCAAGACGATATGCAATTTATCAATACACGATTTGATTCCCCCTAACCCTAGATGGGAATTAGTTCATCAACATAATCCCACGATTCATACACATCAATTGGTGAGAATCATTCATCCCAAAAACTAAAGAGAAAGAGAAGAATTCTTACTAATTTCAATGATGAATCTGTAATCCAATGTCGTTACAAGCGTAAATGAAGTGAAATCAATCATTTATGTCGTTACAAGCGTAAATGAAGTGAAATCAATCATTTACTAAGGAAAAAATTGAGAGAAAAATAGCTAGGGTTCGTGGGTTTTTGTGTGAAGAATGAAGAATGTGTAAAATAAGTGAAAACAGTATTTAAATCTTTAAAAACGCGTCAAAGCCAGCCCTGGGCAGCGTCGGATGCAGCGCGTCCGGTGTTGGGGTGTGTTCAATGTCTTCTGCGCAATGGTGCGCACCCAGCACCGGACGCACCATGTTGTTTCCTCGCCAAGTTAAGCGCCCAATGACGGACGCCCGCGTCCGTACCGGTGGTGCTATCGTCCCGCAAAATGTGCACCAGTACGGACGGGTGCATCCGGTGCTGGGGTGTGCCCGTTGTAGTGCACGATATTTTTGTTTCGCTTCGTTCTCCCTCGTTCGAACTCCGAATTGCAATCCGTTTATGCCGATGGACTCCTATCGAGATGTACTTTAAGAATATATAATTTTTACTCTTCAATTCGTACTTAGTTATCCACCAAAAGTCTATACTTGTCTACTCCGTTTTGTCCATTTTTCATGTTGTTTCCTACAAAAATATGAAACGAACAAAACAAGCACGAATCGACAATTATCAAACAATAAAACACGAAACGATGACGAAGATCGGTTAAACCACACATTATATCACGTCAAAAATAGGCACTAAAATATACTAAACATTGTCCACCGAATGTACAAAAAGAAGAGAGTTATATGTTGGTGGAGAGATAGACCAGAGGGGGGAGAGATAGTGGCGCTCGACAGCTGCCGGATCTGGAGAGTGGGCGAACCTGGAGATTGAAAGAAGAGGAAGGGAGGCGATTTCAAAGAATGAGAGAAGGCTTTAATGACAGTGAAAGAGAGAGAAAGAACATGTTTGTTTAGAGAGGAGAAATTTTGAGCTTGAAATTAATTTTTAGACTTATTTAATCAACTATTTGGGCCTGCAATTAATTAGATAATCTTGAACAGAGTCAAACATAATAATAATAATAATAATAATAATAATAATAATAATAATAATAATAATATTATTATTATTATTATTATTATTATTATTATTATTATATTAATTATTTTACTTGTGTTTTCCATGGATTTGCTAGCTTGAATCATAAATAAATCTGTATATATTAAGTATTGAAACTGAAATAATATTGTAGAAAATAAGTTAAAGTATAGATTACAAAAAAATCCCTAAAAATAAGGATAAAACCATGTGTTACCTTAAATTAAGGAAAAAAAATGAATCTTATAAGATTAAATTACTTATATAACCTTGGGCTAAAATACAAGTAAAAATTTATGGCACATATAGTTATTATTTGTAGCACAACGAAAATAAATCATGTTAATTGATTTACTGAAATCAATGATTTAGATTTGTTCTTATTTCTTACATTTATTTATATTCTCACATGAACCACCCCTATATATATATATATATATATATATATATATATTAGTGTATCTCGTGAAATTCGTGTTGAATTTGAACATGAAGGATAAAAATCATATTCTAATTAACACCAATATTATAGGCCACGGAAATCAATATAAATGTGAAGCCTAACTCTCAATCTTTCATTTTAGGATTTCCACTAAAACCCATATGAGATGAGTTGAAATCACGTCGGTACGTATAAATGGAATCCAGCTGAATCGAGATTTTGGTTGCACTTTTACGCCTACACTTACATTGAATAAGATATTCCAGCATCCTTTTTGTCATTTCTTCAACTTTTCCCCTCTTTATTGATAGGTTTGTATCACTTCTTTAATTTCAACTTTAATTGCAAAGGGCATAAATTGAAAGGAGAATGTCAGATCTTCGTCTATAGCTTGTGATTAGTGATGGTTTCTTGACACAAAAAAAAGTTGTCTTTCATTAAGAGAATCCCAACCATTTCATTTCTAGCAACTCCAAAATCACATATTCAATTCAACACTCTCATCCTCTCCTCTCTCTCTAGACTACCAACAACTTTGGATTAATTCTCAACTACGGTTATATCATTATTAATAGGAGAGAATCAGAATACAGATTTTGCAAAAAAATAGCCTATGTGCAGTCATGTTTTTCAAAGATTCTGAAAAAGGTGATTTCTTTTCAAGATTCTTCAACTTGTTCCTCTAGGAAAAGGAGAATTCTTTATTCCCATTAAAAGGATTCTCATGATTTGGTGCCTTTCGGATCAGAGCATAGATCCCTCCCAACTCTTTATATTACAAACATCTCAAGAAGCTACCATCGAGAGAGAGAGAGAGAGAGAGATGGAAACCCTATGTCCAAGCCCAGTGATATCAAACTCATCGAGGTGGTTGATGCATAACAGCACGTGGACAAAAGAGGAGAACGCGATATTCGAGAGCGCACTTGCCATATTCGACGAGGAGACCGCAGACAGATGGTTTAAGGTTGCGGCCATGATTCCGACCAAGTCTGTGTACGATGTAATAAATCAGTACAGACAACTTGTGGCAGATGTTAGTGATATCGAGGCAGGTTTAGTCCCCATTCCAAGATACTTGTCTTCTTCCTTTGCCTCTTTCAGTTTGTGTAGAAAGAGACCTACGCCTTCTCAACGAAAGAAAGGCCTCCCTTGGACTGAGGCCGAGCACAGGTACATTGCATTTCATCTCATCCAACTCCATATATATTATTTTGCATAATATATACCCACAACTTTAATTATGTACAAAAACATTCACTCTTCAACCTTCAATATTCACAATTACACAAACATATCTTTTTTTAACTACTTCACGAATGTACGGAATAAACAATGTTCGTGCAGTGAATTGCAATGGAACAATTTATATTGTTCCACAAAATGAACAGTGTCCTCGAACAATTATTTTAACTATTTTCTTTTCTTTTTTTCATTAAGGGCAATCCCGGATATTCATCCAAAAAGTGGGTAAAATTTATATACTTTTAAATTTGTTAGTTTTCACTATATAAAGGTTTTTTCTCAAATTGTGGAGCTGCAGGCGTTTTCTTTTGGGGCTGGAGAAGCACGGGAAAGGTGACTGGAAAAACATATCTCGCAACTTTGTTGTGTCGAAAACTCCGATGCAAGTGGCGAGCCACGCTCAGAAGTACTACATGAGGCAGCTCAACGGAGGCAAAGACAAACGGCGGCCAAGCATCCACGACCTCACTATCCATCTCACCGGAGGAGCTTCTCAATCCGAACCCTCCAAACCATGTTTTCTGGAGTGGAACGACAGCCGCAACGACGGGGACTTGATGGCTTTCGCCTCAGATTTTGGCATTGCATATCCCTACACAGAGTCGTTATGAGAGGCTAATAAGATCAGTGCATATTATAGTTGACGATGTTAGATTCTGCATTAAAATGCCCTACTCAAAAGTGGCTAGGCTTTCGTGCTGCTTATATTATAGATGACCTATTTATATGATCTGCATATGCTTATGTTTCATATAAAGAAATAATGAATAAGTAATCTCTCTGTATATGTAGTAACTATAATATTATGATCATCAACTTGTGTTAACTGTGTGCTTAGATCTATGTTATCGTATCATTTTCCTTTATTCTTCAACCGTATAGAGATACTTTCTCTTTTTATCTTCAGTTTCATCACATCGCTGCATTCAACTTGGCCAATTCTGCAAAATGCTGAGTATGAATTCCACAAATTTGAAGCATCTCTTCTCCTAATTCAGAATCCATTATATATTTGTATTGGTGTGTGTTGTGTGTGTGAATATATATTTTTAGCAAGAGAATCAAATAAAAATATTCTATATATGTGGTTAACTAAAATACCCTTTATTATGCCTTTCAAGTGAGTGTTGTCCACTAGAACAGTGGCATAAGGCATGACTTAATTATAGGCTGCAGGACATGATCTGAATTGGTATTGAAATCGACCGTTCATTTTCACCACATATCATCTTGATCGCTTTATTTTGTTTACGCAATGCCACATTGTATACTATACTCTCTCAGGCTCAGCAGATTCGCCATATTAATGGACTCCGGCCACCTGATTATTGCGCGTCATCGCTTATTTTTCGTGCAAGTAAGTTGCAATCGCCTTTGTGTCGACCTCTCTATATCCAATGTTTTCCAAGTTGCGATGGCAGGTCTGTATAGGATCAAACTTGCAACTCAAAATGGCATCTACCACCATATTTGCAGCTGAATATCATCAGGTTGGTATCCGATGAGGGATTACAAATTCAAGACCACTAACAATAAGTTAAACGGAACCATAAAGCATAATCATTGGAAGTAGCCATTTGCTTAATTAGCTGCACTGCTTCTGTTAGCCTCTTTGTCTTTGCTGAGCCTAGCATAAACATTAGTTTTTCTCAATCTGTCTTCTCTATGGATCACGCATCAAAATATGCAAGCGTACCATAATTCAAGTTTAAAGATAGCGTGATTCTGCAAATTCCTCTATGATTTTATTTTAGCTTGCTAGTTTTCATGATCATGTGTGGCTAGTAAACTTTTATCCTAGAGTTAGTGAATAGATGATGATGCTTTTTTAGCACATCTTGATTTATTAATGTAAACTCTTTCTTCCTTTCATGTTCTTGATTTTATGTTTCAATTCATATTTGATTGATCACCAAGTTTGTATGAATTATTGTGTTGGTTTGAGATCGGAAGATAATAACTAAAGTTTGAATTAGAACATGGAACATGCTTTTCAATATTAGTGAGAAGTACTTGAGATTAGTATGAGGAATTATTATCTTTTAGATATGTTTGGAGTTGCGTGTTTAAGTTCGATTTGGAGACAAATAGACTTGCATGCAATCTATCGTTTATTCCATTCGGGAGTATATTTAAGCTTTATACGTGATTGTCTTGGGACGTATTGAATCCATGAATTATTAATTGATCTGAACTTGTTGGATTGCCTGATTTTATTGAAGCCGAAGCTCTAAGGTATTTTTCTTTTCTGTTTGAATTTTTATTATTTTTAAATTTGCATCCTTTAGCTATAAAATCAACTTTTAATTCCAAAGTCTAGATAAATGATTGCAATTTAATCGATAAAGCTATGCGGCCACATTATGGCTGGTCACACACCCTTTTCTCACATATTCTGAAAAATATTAAATTATTAAATTTAAATTAAAAAATTTCATTCAATAGGTGCAAATTGTAATTCCATAAGATGGTTTTAATGTAAAACCATTTTTTAATAGATCAAAAATTAAATAAATGATTTTTCATTTAATAAAGTTGATTATGGTGGCACATTATGGCGAATAGCATCACTCATATAGGATAGGAGTCTGTCGTAGTATTTTCAGTCTCTACAACTATGACCTTACTCATTGTTATACACAATTACACCCTTATACTTCCGGTGTGCTAATATTTTAGCGAACAACCTCACAAAGCACAATTGAACAAGATGTTTATGAGTACTCAAAATAGGTAAATGATTAATATTAATTGTAAATCCAAAATACAACCATAGACAAACTATAAATAAAAATTTGTATTGAGTACCAAAGTAAAATTATAAATTTGACATTATTTCCCTATAAAGTTCTAAAATATGAGGCTTAATATTTGTTTTAAATTTTAGGGTGGGAGTTAACCATGACTCTAGATGTCACCGCACTAGTTGATGCTACTGTATGAGTTGTTGATTGCTACTTATATACTTCCTCCATCCCATTATTATTGACTCGTTTTTCTTTTTGAGCTGTCCCATTAAATTGGTCCGTTTCCAAAAAAGTAAATAATTTTACACTAAAAAGTACCTCGAATTTCGTGTCACACATTACTTTATACACAAAACATAACTCTCCTTAATCTACGTGTAAAAAAGAAACGTGTCATGAATATTGGGATTGAAGGGGTATTATTTTGTCTCACTATCATCAAATACAAATTTAATGATAGGGGCTTCACTATTTACGTATAATTGAAACCCTCATGCCAGCCTGGAATTGATGTTACTTCATGCAACTTGCACAATGTATGAGATTTGCTTCCATTGAGGATGGCAAATATTCAATTCCTCACCATTAATCTGATAGGAAATAGCATTTTCTTAACTGCATAAAGCAGCATTTTTGCCAACTTTAATTCTGGTGATTTTGATTGTTGCATGTATAGTTAAATCAACTAGATTCAAGATTGTATAAAGCCATAATCTTTATAATTTTTTTCTCATCTACTTTCCTAAGAAAAAGAAGGGAGGAAATTAGTCCATGGTCTGAATCCTGGTCTTTTCTAATATTGCTTTATTTCTTTCATAGAAAATAAAGGAAAAGTTGCTCAAGATGTTGATTTTTAAGATGAAAACTGGAATATATGAAACCCCTTATTCATGAGAATATTCATTTAGTAAGTAGCATCAGGGATAAATCTGACATTTACCATATATTATCCCTATTGATAGTTTTTTTAAATATAAGAGTTCAGTATCTTTTGCACGAATTTGTGAATTAGGCAGGTTCCCCTTTCTTATGAATAAAATGTAACAAATTAAAATCCTACTTAATAAATTAAATAAATAAATTTTAATTGAAGATTAATAAATTTGAATTAAAATTAATTAATTCTAATTAATTATGATCCTTATATGTTTCCATGCGAGAGAGGATGTTCTCACTTTGTCATAGTAATTTGGATATGAGAACCCTTATTAGTACAATATGACTAACTAGAATTTCCACAGTCCTCATGGCCATGGCGGGTCATTTTGCGTTGATAAAATACCCTCTCAGTTCCCAAAATATATTTTTACGAATCTTTTGTATGGATTTTAATAAAATTGTTGAGTGTTTTGTGAGTGGAGCAATGATCTCACATTAATATAGTATTAAACTAATTAATGATGGACCATGAATGGTAAAATGTATAAATAAGTGGTGATGTTGAGGATAATAACTTAATAAGTATGGATAGTGATGGATTATAGGTGATAAAAGATATAAATAATGAGTGTTATTGAGGGTATATTTGATGTTATAGCCCTATGCACACGCAATCCCTCTCAAGATGAGGATATGTGGAAAATTATTGCAGTGTTAAATTAATTAGTGGTTGACTATGAGTCGTAAAAATGTGTAAATAAATAGTGTTGTTGAGAGTAATAAGTATGTATAGTAATGGATCATAGATGATAAAGGATGTAAATAAGAAGTGTTGTTGATGGTACATTTGATCTTGCAGCCCTATGCACTCTGCCTCTCTCATGATGAGGACATGTAGCAAATTATGAAAAATTATCGGATTGTCGATCGAGTCCCGACGATTTCGATAATTTGTTACATATGCTTATCTTGAGAGGGCTGCAGTATCAAATTTACCGTTGTGGGGTAGTTTTCATAAATAGAAATGAAACAAATTTAAGAGATATATCAAATAGAAAAACTATGTACAAATTTTGGGGACGGACAATAAAGCTAACTTCCATACTACAAACAAATCTAACAGCACTATTTTCAAATCAGACAGTATACGAGCACTCTGGTAATAACTTTGGTAGATATAACTTTTGAATTGATACTTTTTTTTCTTTTCAAAACTATTTCCTACTTTAATTAATAATAATTTACTACATATTCTATCAGTTTTTCTTTAAAATCTATCACAAGATTCACAACTCCATTTTCCTGTGCTGAATAAATAATTTGTGATGCCAGATGCGTACCTGGAAATCAAGACTAAATATATTTTCCATACCCAACTTTATTCCCGAAATCTCCTTACTTTGGAAGAAGAAAATGTCTTCAGCGTGGAATAAATGGTTTTCGCCACCAGAAGAGACAAATCCCATCGATTTAGACTATATGTATGTTTCGCTAACTCTTCTTCAACATAAAATAGAGTGGAAAATACAATAAATTAACCTAACAATTTATTCTACACTGGAGATAATGCAGTCCAACGGTTTGATCGAAGTCTTCAACGAATAAACTATTGTGAGTAGTAAGTTTTTTTTTTTTTTTTAATTCTACACAAGACGAAGTTGTTTCGAGTGACATGGAATACACCAAATTTCTTGTTTTATTCAGCCTCACTCTACACGCTTCTGGCCTCCTGTTCAATTTTTTACTCAGAAAAGTGACTTGGATTCCATGATGGATCAAATACAAATTAAGTTTAATTTTGCCGACAATAAATTTACGAGATATTTATGAAGGAACGTCCATAAATTGTGTTAAAAGTGACATATATATTAGCTCTTAAAACCAGAAAATAATACTCCTCTATTCCATTTAAAATATATCATTTTTTAACACGAATATTTATAAAAATGTATAAATAATTAAATGAATAAAAATAAATATAACCCATACTTTTGAAGAGATAATTATTTTAAAAATAAAATAAGTTTTATAATGGAATAATCTAAAAAATGGAACATTTTAAATTAAACAGGAGGAATAATATTTACTCAAAAAATGTATAGAACATGTAAGACCTACAGATTTACTATATTCTTTCTCACATAATAATATTTTAATAAAATATCATTATATAAAAGATGAATATAATATACTTCATGTTATATGAAATTTCTCTATTTACTCTTAACGAGTTTCGGCTACATCCTCACAAACCCAACCAGAATCTTGCATGTGCTTATAATTCAACATCAGATACATTCATTCCATAACATAATCTGAAGTAGAAAGAGATCATCAACAACCAACTATTTACACTTACAATATGTTAGATTAAATTCGAATAATGCATCAGTCAACACTGTCAAGCTCCATGCGCATCCCAGGCAGGCCTGCTTCATCACAAAAAAATTTACAGAAATTATTTAAGCAGATACATAGCTAATAAACAATACGTTATTGAGGAAGAGCGAGTTAGTGAGCAAGCACTACCGCCACCGCGTATGAAAGATCTAAGGATCATGAAAAGCTCTAGGGTCTAGGGGAATGATAGTACTCGGAAAATCGGCTCTTTGCCCTGCAAGGGAATAGTAAGCAAGAATGTGAGCAGGGTCCTCAACAATTACTAATCGTTGTCGCTCTGCATCATGAACAATGTGTCGCGTAGCTGGTATCAGCTCAATATTCCAGTTTGGCCTTGCCATCGCTAAGAGATCTCGGCCATCATCAGATGCACTGTATCCTTGCACCCACAAGTATCTAAGAGCAGACAACTGAAGAGCAGCCGTAGCTAGTGCACGTTCGCTGAAACAACAGCCTCTCATTTCGAGCTTTTGGAGGCTCGGACAACCCTTAGAGAACTCCAGAAGACCTTCATCGGACTCCCCAACATAACCGAGAAGCATCCATGTCACTTTAGGACTATACTGCCCTATATAACCGAGGCCCACATCTGTCAAACCTCCTTGACGGAGATACAAAGCAAACCTAATGAGTTTATCACAACCCATTAGTAGAGATCGAACTCCATTGTCAAGAGGTAAATCTGGTATGCTTTCCTCTCTGTCAAGTAAGACCAACCGGAAGTCGCATAGATTTTTTGAGTGTGTACCCATGCATTCCAGTGCTGCATTTGTAATATCAGACACATATACTGCTAAGTATTCCAGTTCAAGGCATCCTTGAGCCAAAGCGATTAGTCCTCTCTGTGAAACCACACCTTCAACATCTTCCATATCTTGCTCATCAGCTCCTCGCTCAATCCTAAGCCTTTTCATATTTTTACAGAATCGAGCAAGAACCTCCAATCCCCTATCTCCAAGAACATTTCTTGCCTATTGCACATAAATTGAACAAAATACAAATTATAAAATGATCCACAACCACAAAGTTGACATCTACAACCATTATAGGAGAACTCTGGTGTCAATTAAATTTGTTTAGTCACAAAATTCCATTAATTAATAAAAACTTTAGCCTTTCGCGGGGGGGTATACAAATATGCAACCAAAAACAAAGTCAGGACAAATTGCTCAGTGCACTAAATCTTTTTTATAATGAAATCAGACAAATAAAAATAAAAAGAAACTCCTTACACTAAATCTATGTATACTACTGTCGTCGGAAAATAAATCAACACAAAGGGGGATGAAAAGAAATAACATAGGTTAGGCAGACTCAACCATCCATAAATATTCCAATATTATAAAAAAAAAAAAGAGTCAAACGTTTTGCTACCAAAACAACACAGGATTGAGAATGATTGAGAATCGCCAGTGTTGATAGAGATGAACAAAAGAGATCATCTTATCTATAAGCAGACCCTAAGCTCTAAGTATGCATGTGCACTAAGAAAGTTTCTTTTTCAAAAGCGGATTTTGACATAATATATATCACTAAAATGCTCCTCAGAATAGTAAAATGTAAATGGGGTTCTCGAGCATGTCCAAACAATATTTGTAAAGATTCGACAAAAAATGTAAATGTAAGTGATCCAAACCAAGTTTAACGCTGGGAACCAAGTTATAGAAGACTTCGACCAAATAAAAACTATTCACATGCACGCAGGAAACAAAGACATTTACAATGAGAAAAGAGGTTAATGAAAAGTTTAAAAAGTTTACCTCAAGAACTTCCAAATTCGGACATATTTGTAGCATCTGACAGTGGCTTTCAGTGTCGAGCAGGGCATAAAGGAGATCCAACTTTTTAAGCTTCGCAGCAATAGGATACAATATTGGCAGTTCTGCTCTTCCCAAAAAAGTAAGTCCCAACCGGCACAATTTGGAGGGGAATGAAATTGAGCTATACCTTTCCAATTGCTCGGAAGAAGCAACTTCGCCATTCTGAGCTGGAGGTTCAGTTACAGACCCGCCAGCGAACTCTTCCAGTGAACTCGCATTTCTGAAAAACTCAACCAGCTTCGAAATATCACAATCACTAATTTTCACGGAGGTCAAAGATGGGCATCTCCTCGCTAGCAAGTCAATATCTTCAGATCGAACTCTCTTCAGATCAGTCATGAAAAAGTTAAGGTTTTCTAGAACAGTATTGTTTGAAGCAAGCTGATGCAGCCATTCCCCATCGAGCTCATTTATCATGCTCTCTTCTATATATAAAGTTCGCAGGTTCCTATTAAAAAGAACACCGTTAGTTTGGGATACAGTTTAACATTAGAAAGCGCGATTTCATGATCTCAAATTGAAGCCTCATATCTCAACAATCCAGCATGCAGTATTGCAAGTTCAATCATGATAAGATCTGAGAAAAACAGGAAAAATACACGCATAATTACAAGTCCAAAAAATTAGTGTATTAAGAAACAGTAACACATATGATATGGAATGAAGAAAAAAATTGACCCAAATTACTATCAATCAACAGAAAAAAAGTAAAAAGTTAATTCAAACTTTAGTCTCAAAAAGTGGAATGAAACCTCAAGCATCCAGTAAGCTCAAATAATTGAGCTTCAGCAATTAACAACATTATCTCACAGACAACAATACCAAAACATAAGAAAATTCAAATTCCGGCCTCAATCGAAGAAAACACACACAAATTAAATCATTCATATTCATAAAAAATCGAGAAGGAAATTGAGTTCAAACAATCAATAATAATTAGGTATCGTTTACCTGCAGGAGCGCCCAATATGCAAGAGCCCGTCGGTACTGAAACCGGAGCACCTATCGAGCTTCAAAACCTCGAGCACACCGCCGGCGGCCGACGTGGCGAGCAGCTGCAGATCAGCATCCGACACTATCATGCGCCTGAAGTGTAGCGCCTTCATCCTGGCGAAAGATCTGGCGACTTCCTGCACCCAGGGCGCGGCGTAGCCGCCCCAATCCTCGCCGATAAGGTTGAACATAGCGGCGCGCGGTTTGCCCTTGATCTTGAGCGACTCCAGATGGGGGAAGCGGCGCGAGAGCTGCTGCGGGGTGGCTGTGTAGCAGAGCGCCATGGTGACGTGCTTGCGTGTGATGGCGTCGATCTCGTACCATCGCTTGCACACTAGCGACACTGCGTCGCGGTCACGCGCGTACGGGATGACGCACTCCCACACGGTGTCGTCCTGGCCCCCGCCGCCGCAGCCGCCGAAGCTAGGGGTTCTTCGTTGAGTCGCCGAATTGGTCATTTTGAGAGAATTTTCGGAGGTGTGGAGTTTGGGGAGAGAGAAATTGCAAGACATGTGGTGTGAAGGGAAAAGCGCCGGGGTGCTTATTGTGGCCAATACGAACAGCTAAACATCACTTCGTTTTATTTTATTTTTCTCATTTTCATCTTTTTCATAGAACTTTTTTTTCTCTAGCCGAGATTCCCATCATATATTTAAATTTATATATTGAACTATCGAAGAAATTCCTATCTCATGATAGTTGATGGTATGTATTACATAAAGGAGAGGAGACTCTCCTTTCCTTTATTTTCTACCGACAAATTAGAGTTTGGGGGATTTTAGGACAAAAATGTCAAATAAAATTTCCTCACTTAATTAAAAGTTTGCATTATCTTTGATGACATGAGTTTTAATAATTTTTAGTAGGTATAAAGTGAGTGAAGGAAGAAGTGGTCACATATTATAAATATAAAATAATGATTTCTTTTTGTAATAAGTGGATAGATTAAAGATAAATATTATGAGATTTATCTCAAAAAAAAAGAAAAATACAAAATTATAGTGAACGGATAAAAAAAGAATTAAATGCAAGTTTTTGTTTGATGAATGAAGTATCTTTTTATACTTGTTAATTAATTGATTTTGATGTATAATGACAAAAGATGGAGGTTGTGAATATACCCTTATAACTAATTTGGTGGTTTTCGCTAGTGTACAAACTAAATTACAATTGACGATTAGCAATCAGAGTGGGCCCAATTGTGGCCCAAAATTCATTGCTTTACATTCCGTGCTTGCAAAGAGACGAGAGTGCTAAAAGGTGCCCAGGCCTGAGATGATGACCCTATTAAATGTAGAGGTGACAAAATGTTTGGATAGGGCCGGCCTCAGCTCATTGGACCATCTATCATTTTATGTAGAAAAAAGTCGAGTCGGGGTGGGCAGCTCGATATTCACATCTCTAATTAAATGAGAAGGTCCAGAATCAAGGGGGTTCTTTGGGATGATGCCTAGAACTTGGATACATGCACTAACCCTCTTAAATGTTACTAAAAATCATTTCACTTACAAACTAGAACTGTCAAAGTAGTCAGGTCGGACTGACCTGACCCAAACCTGTTGGGCTTTTCCTCAAAATTGAGTGGGATTGGACCGACTCGAAAACAAGTCAGACTACTGAAATATATGCTCAGGGCCAGCCAGTCCTTTATGGATCGTTGGATGGATGTGCCAAATTGGCCCACTTGGTCAATCAGAAAAAAAAAAAAAAAAAAATCCTCCCTTTTAATTTCAAATGAACGACAGTCAACATATAAACTTAAAACACTAAGTGCTCATTGAATCCAAAATACGATAGTAGTTCCGACGAATGAAGGTGGTGATGAGAGAGAGAATAATGGACGGGGGCGGGTACGGTGTGAGGGAGGTTGGATCACATGGAGATAACGTAGCTATGTAAGGTTTAAAGATTATTCTATTTCTAATATATTCTAATTCTAATCTAATACTAAATTAATTACTAAGTAAACAAATAATACTAATATATTATATATCTAATATGTAATTTTTTATTTTTTTAAAAAAGGGCTGGCTTGGCTCAATACTCGTCGGGCTTTTCTAGCTTGCTATCCGGTTGGCCCACAAGTTCACTAGACCGAGCCCCAAAAAAACCCATTTTGTATGAGCCTCCAATATATAGAGCCCAATTCAATCCTAAATGCGATTGAATCGAGCCAACCTATCAAGTGGGACTGTTTTAATCCTATTTTTGACAGCTCTAAATTACAGACTATAAATAGATGTAGATATCATGTCGAAGAATTAGAAATGGTGGTGGCATTGCTAAGAGACATGGGGGGATATATGGGCCCCACAATAAATACACTGATCCAACAATGGAAAGTTTGCAACAAGGTCAAATATCCCCGATAAATCCCTTGGGTGTTACATAACTTTAATTGCTATTCAATGGTCATAAAGTTTCATTCATGTACTTGACAGTATTTTTCAGGTGTTCTCTCAACTTGTTTTGGACTAATATTCAATGCAGTCATATTACAACGACCAAGCTCTCAACTTGATTACAACTATCAAACAGCTACGTAAAGAAAACACTATTTTCAGGTTTCCTCTGTAGCTTTACAATGAGACACAATTCATAAAGAAATTCTAAATTTTATTTAATATATTTATTTAGTGGCTTTCTAAGCCTCTCAAATTTGACTTTGGCGGATTAACCAAATTAACAATGGCAACAAAAAAAATAGCTCCACGATAAAATCAAAGCAAGAATGTTAAAAATCAAGAAAGACTGCATTTTCCTTTCATTTCATTTCTCAAAATGGATAATTACATTAAGCCACAAGTTGATAGATATAGTTACCACATAGCATCTCCAACCACCTCTATACATTTCGATGAATACAAGACAACTATAAAACGTAAAAGAGACTACTATCATTCTATAGCTTCTTCGAAACTAGACGAATCTGAGGTAGATGCCTTCTCTTTATGATCATTGCTAGCAATTCTTTTACAATGCCACCACCCCAGCCCCACCCCAGCCCCGCTGAATTCTCGGACAACAAAACAAGGTCAAAAGAGGGCATGCTACTAGCTTCCACATCCTTGGTTCCGATGTAAAGACCCCTGCTTCCTGCAGCAAGTATGTTATGACCATCCATGCTGCTGCTTAGGACAGAAGGTAATACCTCTAGCAGTCGCGGATTGGGTTGGTTGGAGCTGTTGATGAGCATCCGGAGAGTCTCCCTAGCGCTTTTCTCCACCATAGATTCACCATTTGGAAGTAGAGGGTCAACAAGATTCGGGTTCAACGGTGGAATCGAGGTAGACATAGCAGGACCGGCACTGACTAAATACCCTTGGCCTGACGAGCAGATGTCAATAACTGGAATGTGAACAATTGGGTCACAAATCAGAGGTGTAAATGTCGGGATTTGCTGTGAAGATGGTAATCTAACCAAAGGCTCAGGGAGAAAACCTGGAAAATCAAAAGGGGGAAGCTCTGCTAGATCTAGCAATGGTTTCGAGGTCACAAGACCCGACGACCTTGCAGATGAAAGCAGAGATGAAAGTGGAGGTAGAGAGAAGGATTCGGTGGATGAAATGGGAAGAAGTGAATTTCCTTTAGTAAATTGCAGTGCTGATGCAACAGGAGGACACCAGCAGTAGTGAGGAGAGAAAGGAGATGGACTTGACAAAGGAACTTGTGTTTCGGGGCCTGGAAGAGGTAGCTTGCCAGAACTACCAAATACTTCCAGAAAACTTAAATTAGCGAAATGGAGAGAGCTACTCCCATTCACCTGAGGAAGTTTATCTTTCTGAAAGCAATCTGAACTAGAAACATCAGTACTTTTTGATGAAGCCTGAACTAAGCTGTCAATGCCTGGAACATTATTCTCACCACGACGCCTCAGTTTTCTCTGGCAGCAATCCTTATATCAGACAAACTTTTCTGCAGGCCTTCTTTGAATGAACTCGACCTGGGACTTAAACAACCCTGATAGATTAGGTTTGTCTTTGATCCCTGACTGCCATATTGCCTGACACGTGAACTCTTCAAACAGTTGGCAGATGAATGAAGATTATGATGTTCAGAAGAATCAGCTGAGCTATCTGAAGAGCTTGCCAATAGCACGCCACTTACTTGAGCATTATTTACCACTGATCCAGCAAGGTAAGCTCGAAGATGACTTACAAAAGAGTTGAGTCGTGACTCACTAATTCCAGTTAATTCAGCGAGTGAAGGTTTCTGAGCTAGCAAATCCTTCAACTGTTCAGACAAGAAAATAAAGTTCAGGAGTGTCTCCAGATACGTAGGTCAACATGAAACAAGGGCTCCACTATCGTAATTCTTACCTTTCGTAGAAATTCATACCCCACAACCATATATTTTTCCGAGCACCAAAAATAAGAAACAACACCATCTGAGGTCTTCACAAAGAAGGACCTTCCAGACTTGTCAGCAGGATCTCCTCAATTTCCACATCGGTAGCCTCAGTACTTAAT
Source organism: Salvia rosmarinus (assembly GCA_036937905.1). Classification (NCBI taxonomy): domain Eukaryota; kingdom Viridiplantae; phylum Streptophyta; class Magnoliopsida; order Lamiales; family Lamiaceae; genus Salvia; species Salvia rosmarinus. The sequence continues at coordinate 12,219,655 of CM072818.1, forward strand.
GTTGCCAGCCTCTCCTCAGAACCATCATCTCCATTAAATGATAATCGCAAATCTGATGTTGGCAGAAGGGTGAGACATAAATTCCCCCTGTTCAAACAAACAAAAATAAGGTTCAGAAACAACAATCAGCACAAGTAGAAAGGAAGTAGATCTCCAATAAAAAGAAAGGCCATACTAATGACTGCGGCCTTCATTTCCCCTAATACCCACTAGTAATAAGAAACAACTACAGTCAGAAACCCAAATTTTCAAGTCAGACCAGTCAAATCCACTTCTTACGGGAACGACATGCAAGCTGTACAAGTAATATAAGCTTCAGGGGACCCAGTTCTAAGTTGACCAGAGCTTTTGAGGAATCGAAGTTTATGTCATGTATTTAATTTTACCTCTTCCTCATTCCCCATCCAACAAATATCATCATACCCTCTAATTTAGATAGTGCAACTGTCCTGATTTCTTCACGGTATAGATCAAAACACTTAAACTATTAAGATCATAGGCTGAGTTTGTTCATGGAGAAGATCAAAACAAACATGCCAAGCTATATATTTAAACAAAAAAAAATCAAGCATTCATTATAAAAATATAAATCTCACATAACTAATCGTATTTTAATTTTTGTATAATTAAGTATGATATATAGCAAGGTAGCCAGAAATATAGCAAAGTATATTGGTAAAAGAACAATAATTTTACATAGTAGAGCCAAAGAAAAGATAAATTCTTAGCACTGCTAAATTTCTAAGTAATGCAATATTACTGCAATCTAGAGCAGTAATTTAAAAGTGACAATCTTGAAAAGACCAACTTAGACAACTAAACATCACTTTGAAATCTCAAGAGTTATCAATTAAACAATTTCACATATATAATCATTTAAAATCTATTAATTAACAAAATGAAGCATTATTCCAAGCAACATGGACTTAAGGAACAGAAAATTAATAAAGCAAATACATAAATATATAGATATACATTATACAGTTGAATCACAATTTTAAAGCAGTAACAGGCATCAAAGCAGAAAGATACTAATATAATATACAGTAAATCAACCAACTCCGGCAAAGCATGATATAATGTAGAAGCATGATGCAAAGCATGATATAATGTAGAAGCATGAAACTACCTTTACTTCTTCTTAATTCAGAGATCATAATAGTCTACGCCCATTTTACCTACAAGTAAAAAGATGTTTCACTTGGAAGGATGAAAAGTATTACCATCAACAATCTAAAACATAGCACCCTAGTTATTCAGGAATCATAAGAAATTTGCAAACAGGGTAAAGATACGTTTAGTTCCATTTGCTATAGAAAAGCATCAGCCATAATATCATGAAATAAGGACAGCATAGGATAAAGAACACGCAAGTTATAGTAGCTTGATTCCAACAGGAATAATAGTTCAGTAAAGGTTCATGATACACAGTCATCAGATATGTACAAGGATCATCAGCTATGAAAAGGCTGCTGCTGTGATCTCCATTAAACCACAAACCCAATCATATTTCCCCACAAACCTACCTAGTGTCTTCTCATGTCAAAAGCACCTCCCAGGTATGAACAAGTCATATCAAGACAAAAGGATCTAAGACCCGAAATCCAGCATTTACTTCCCATCAAGAGGTGAAAAATGCAAAGACACTCGAAATGTGAACCCTAAACAAGGTTAGAGATCAAGATGACAACATAAGACTATCCCTATCATCCACTTTGTGTGTAAGGAGATAACTATGTTATCTCATCAAAATGAAAAGAATAGCTTTCTATAAAGTGGAAATGTTAAGGTATAGAGGAATTAAAAAAATTGTAGGTTCATATGAGTAGTACTATGATAAAATTACAAGATATGTATTTATCTTACTACACAAAAGCAAGATCAAGACTAGCACAAATAATTATTACTGCCGAAACATAATAAATGATTAGCAAAGAAACAATTGCTCAAAGGGGCAAAAGTAAGTTCAATTCAACTATTTTGCTTATAAGTAACATTTTTTTGTGTTTATTGACTGACAGTAACATATATCACTTTCAAACATCTCTCCAACTACTACCTTCTTTCCACTAACACCGCTAAGTTTCTTCATATTTGTTTCCTAATTTTGCCGAATGTCTACAAATACACTATTTATTTAGTCTCAGCAATTTGGTAGCCAAATATCAAGTAGGCTTACAAATATATTGCACTTGAATGCAATTTTTTATAACAATTAGTTATCATTAAGAATAATTCTCAACTGATTTTGGATACTTTCAATCTATTAATGACACACAAATTGCATTTTTTGGAGAAATGGAGGAAATACATCACACAAATAACCATCCAACAATTAGGCTTCTGTTGTAGCTTTGTTTATATTTCTACATTACGGTTATAAACAATGCTTCATTTCTTCGCCAATTAACACATAAAGTGGTCTCCACACATGATGAAATATGATATTATTTGCAAGCACTGAACCATATTAATTCCCCTAAAGAACAGCTGCCCTTGTGAACTACCTTACAGATGTTGGAGACAGAAATGTTCCTTGCTTGTTGATCTTTCCGACCCGGACTGAAACCAGCGGTGCGCACAAGCACCTGGCTAGCATACCAACCTCTGACGGCTCAAAATGCTATTCAACAAAAATGGGTTAGCGACAATAATACGAATATTTCAAAATCTCAAACAACATTCTATCTAATTCTAGATTAATAAAGGCTATATAACCTATTGAAACATGAAAATGCCAAGCACACAAAATAACTGGACATACATAGGTTCCTAACTGAAGTACATATTACCTGACTAAGGTGCGCTAGCAGACCATCCTCAGCCTGGGCAGCGGAGGTGTTCAGCTTGAGCAACGGTTTCAACCTCTCATCCGCTCGGCAAGCCCCCGTCACCTGAAAATCCAATGCGCGAAGCCATTGGATAACCCCCTCCTCTCTCCCGCTCCTCTGCAGCAGCAGATCGGCATCCCTATCCTCCACCAAAATCTCCGTCAACCTACGCGTAACCGACCGATTCGCACGCACCGACGCCTCGTCGCTGCTGGAAGAGACGTCCATGGAACCATCTCCGCCGGAAACCTGATCGGCGCGATCCACATCTTCGATCCGTCGATCCTCCGCCGGTTGCTGTTTCTCGGAATTCGCCATTTCTCAAATCTAAAAAAATCTTCGATCAGTCCGAAGATAGTGCTGCGATGATCGCAATTTCCAATGAAGTGAACAAATTGAACCCGTAGCGTGAACACGAGATGAAGATTTTAGAGAGAGAAAAGGAGAGAGAGAGAGAGAAAAAAAATTATATATCCTAACAATATGCCTCTGGCCGCACCAACCACAAAATGCAGGGTTAACGGGCCGCAAGGTTTTATTTGTAGGAAACGACGGACGTGAGACATCATTTTAAATCCGGCTCAATATCTGCGCTCGGTTCCGCGAGTACACGTCAGATGGGTCCCTGTGGATGTTTACGGGGCCCGCAAACTTACCAATGGCGGTGTTGATCGACCCGCCACGTCAGCGAGTGAGTCATTTGATGCAATCAAGGGTAACTTGACTAATTTTCGTGGAAAAGAAAATTACAATTATTGTTGTACTTGTACTCTACAAAAGCATAGGAGCCCCTTTAATTTAATTGGGAAGGGGTATTTATGGAACTGAATTATTTAAATTTGATTAATGGAGACAAGGACTGGGGCCTAACCAAAAATAGACAATGGTCATCTTTAGATGCCTTAGTTATCGTTCTCAATTTATGATATCGTCGTACTACGTTTTTCGCATGTAAATATATGGACTAATATGAGAGCCTTTTTAATTAAGAAATCATCACTTGTTCAATAAAATAAAATGTTATTTTGCCGTCTTTTTGGGATTATCTAATAGCAAAGTGGTTCATATGGGGGTGTGTGTGTGTTGGCTAGTGGTAGAGTGGTTAATCTTGCGCCAAAGTCTGCCCTGTTCGAGTCCACCGTGACCTTTAAAATTTCTGTATTAATTGACCCAAAAAAAAAATGATTCATATGGTTGAAAGATCATATATTTGATTTCATTAATATCTATATAAGTCTGGGTTTGTCATTCTATGAAGGTTTTTCAATAATAAATATGTTTGAGTTTGTCATTGTTGGAAGATTTTTTGATACGGTTTACCCGTTCTACATAGTTTGTAAGCTATTATATAGGAACATAGGTTTATGAAGTACGTATCAAAGGTAGCAGATATAGGTTTCTCATGAATTCAAACACGCAGCTACGAGTTTCCATGAATTCAAACAAGAAAATACATGTTATGTGTGGTTTGCAGGCTATTGCATAAGAACATAGGATTTATCAAGATATTGTACAAAAATATGGGATTTACCCGGTGCATATCGAAGATAGCGGTTACGGATTTATCATGAATTCAAACAAAAAAATACATATCTTATATGATTTGTAAGCTATTATTATACATGAATATAAAATTTACCCAATAATTTATAAATTATTGTATATAAACATAGGTTTATCCTATGCATACTAAAAGCAGCGACTATAAACTTCCTATAAATTCAAAACAGAGAGAGGCTATTTTGCCTTGTATATTTGGAACTCAAATAAAAGGGTAAGTGCTTTCGAAAGTGCTAAAGTCAATGTTGATCAGAGTAATATTGAATGAAATATTAGAAATATTACGTTGTCAATATTTCATGTTCAGCTAATATTAATGGAGTATATTTTAAAATTTTACTTCAACTCTCCATTATTAGCTGTATATTTATAATAATTTCATTTTCTTTTGTTTTATTATACTTTGGCACATTATTACGATAATGTTGCGGCTGATGGAGAGGGTTTAAGAGGTTGTTTAGCTAAAATTAAAGAGCTTATAAGATTCAAAAGCTTATAAGATTCAAAAGCTTATAAGATATAATGTTTGAAAAACTTATAAATTGTCAAAGTGTTTAGATAATTAAACTTATAAGCGACATAAATAATCATGAATTAAAGAGAAAAAATCATAATTAGAGAGAAAAAATTGATGATATGTAAAGTCTATAGTATATGTAGAAAATAACGAACCATAATAAGATTATTTTGGAAAATTTACTATTACTTATAAGTTTATGAAAAAATAAGTTGAGATTAAACTACTTATTTTTAGGGGTGCTTATAAACTGTTGGAGCTTATTTTCACAGCTTATAAGCTGTTTAGAAACTTATTTTGCCAAACACTTTACATGAGCTTATAAACTCCTAAACAGCTTATAAACTGTTTTGAAAAACTTATAAATTTAGCCAAACAGCCTCAAATAAATGGAGAAGAATGGAATCATGGATTGAAAGAAGTGGATGGTTATTTCTTATTTCTCAGGTACTTAATCTGCACTATTTACTTACAAGTTGATTGACTGGCAGTGTTCAACCATGGTCTACAACAATTTTAGAATTTTTTTTTTTGAGTTAATGGAGAACACATAATCCTTATCTTCTGTGTATACTAGATAAATCTCATATTCCTATGTAATAGCCTACAATCTATACAGGATGGATAAACCACACTTGAAAATCAGAATGACAGATTCAAAAATAGATAAACCGCATTTGAAAAATCAAATATGACAAACTCAAACTCATAAAGGTTTAATAGGATTCAAGCATGTGATCTTTTAGCCACAAGAACCCACTGTACCACTAAATCGTCCCAAAAAAAACAATAATTTTAGAAATCTTGTATGTGTGAGAAGTGGATCAAACTAATCGTGAAGTGCATGTCTATAAATACTGCCAGAACTCTCGTTCGTGCATGCAGATTTGGGAGTAGGAAATCACGTTCACATAACGGAGTTCGACCAACACCAAACTTTAGTTGCTTGACTTTGGACTTGTATCCTTATGAAAAAACACTTTCGTTCGGTGTAGTATATAGGGATGGCAATGAGTCGGATCTGGACCGGATCTGGCTAGATCCAGATCCAGATCCCATTTTTTTTTGCTTTGGTCCGGATCCGGTCCAGATCCATTGGGTCCAAAAAAAATTAGATCCATATCCACAGGATCCAGGGTCTAGATCCGGATCCATATGTTTTCGCTTCTAAAATAAATTCTAAATCAACTATAATTCACAGTAACACCATAATAATCTAAATACACAATAATACTATAATAATTATTTAGAATTTCTACAATTGTCACTATATTGGAAGACGTTAGTTACAAATTTACTATAAAGTAGGAAACAACAAACAACTAGATCGTCGGTGGTGTAAATGGCGCGACTTGCCGTGAATGCCGATTGATACATAATTGGGAGAATTTAAAATGAAATTGGGAGCATATTTATTTTGGGAGAATTTAAAAATGAAATTGAAGAGTTTTAAGTTGGGGTTAGATATTTAATTATAATAAAAATAATATATATATATATATATATATATATATAATTAAATGGATCTGCGGTGGATCTCGGACCGGATCCGAATCCGGATCTCAAAAACTAAATCCCAGATCTAGATCCAAAATATGGGAGTATGATTCAGATCCGGTCCAGATCCATTGGGTCCAATTTTTTGAGGATCCAAATCCTGAAAAATGAATCTGGATCCACGAATTTAGACCGGGTCCGGGATCCATTGTCATCTCTAGTAGTATAGTCTTGTTCTTAGCTTAGCAAGTTGTGTTTGATTAACATAGTTTAGGTTTGATCGACTAAAATGGTGGTTGATACGCATAATTGAAATTATATGGGAATGAAATGACTTTTAAATGAAATGATGATAGGAATGAAATTGAATAAACATGTGATTTCGATGGCTGTATTTTTTTACTATATTTATTGTTAGTGATTATTACAATTTGCTATTTTTATTGTTGTTGTTGTTATTATTATGCATTGTTATTAATTATTATGTTAAAATTATTTATTAATATTATTAATTGATATTATTCTATTATAATTATTTATTATTATTATTATTATTATTATTATTATTATTATTATTATTATTATTATTATTATTATTATTATTATTATTATTATTATTATCTATCCCATTTAAAATGTCTCACTTTTCTTTTTTAATTGTCCCATTACAAATGTCTCATTCCATTTTAGGAAGTAATTATCCCTTCAAAAAGTGTGAGTCCTACCAATTTTTTATCACTTTAACTACTTTATACATTTCTCCTAAATACTCGTGCCCAAAAGAAAATGGACACTTTAAATGAGACAGAAGGAGTATTATTTATTATTATAAATACTATTATTATTAATTATTATTCTTTTTATAAGAAAAATAAATAATAATAATTTTGTTAGATAAAAAAAAATTTGACTAATCTCATGTTCATGGGAATAGGTAATACTATAAGAAGGGGTAGAATGGTTAATCTCATATTCATGGAAATAAGCTCTCCCTCACGAATGGTGATTCCTACTGTAAAAATTTTATTAACCATAAACTTGAAATGAATGCAAAAATCATCATTTCATTCTCATTCTATTCTTATGTAATGACCACCACCTAAAGTGTTGGCCAATAACCAATGTGTGACAGGTCAAATATCATTTATTTTCTGTGTTATAGAATATAGTAGATTTGGTTTAAGGCACTCACAAGTTTAAATACATGTGAAAACATATACTATGTGTAAACATTCTTTAATTACTCATTAATACTATAATATACTTTTAAATAGTAATCTCGAACCTTTGAATCAAGAAGAATATATTGCCACTTGTAATTTGTGAGTTGTATTTAAGTTTACAAAATATAATATATGTTGTCACATATTTAATTGTTTTTTAAGTTCACACAATGTTTGAAAGTTGACAATTTTATACATAATATTTCAATACTTTTATTATATTCTCATTAGGCTTAAGTTTTAGTATTGAAAAATCCATATGGAAGACCGGATAAGGAAGAGGGTGTTGTCTTCACATACGTATATATTAATGCTGACAATTCGTGCGTGTCGGGTCGTTATCGTGTCGACACGATAACGACACGACCTGATAAGGCCAAACACGAACACGATCCGTTAAGGATCTGCCTGACACGAATACGAACACGACACGAAATGTACTGACACGGACACGACACGAACACGAATATGACACGGTTTTTTTCGTGTTGACACGACACGATAACGACACGACACGAAACAATAAATTTATATCAAAATTAGAAAATAAATAAATAAAAGAAATAAAAATATATAAAATATAATTAAATTAATATTAAATTTATATAAATATTATCGAATTATACGAAAACGACATGATCCGACACGAACACGAATGCAACACGAAAATTATCGGGTTACACGAACACGGCATGAAATTATCATGTCCTTATCGTGTCGACACGATAAGGACACGAACATGATAAGGCTGAACACTAACCCGTTAATTTCGTGCATGTTCGTGTCGTGTTATCGTGTCAGGTCGAAAATTGTCAGCCCTAGTATATATTCACATCATATCCAACTAAGTTCATTTGTTGATAGCAAAATTTGAGCCATATGATAATATTGCAAAAATATGAAATGTGGTGCATAAATTTGCCAACTTTTGAAGATCGTGATAATATTGAAAAAGTGGTCGGACGTTGTGCCAATAACTTATACTTTCTCTTAAGTTTATTATGTTTTATTGTTATGATATTAATATGATATAGCGTCATAAAATTACATGTGTCTTGTTTTATCGTTATTATGTTTGCACAATAAGGACTTGTTTGGTAGATTAGATAAGTCTTGGATAGCTAATATAACCGGGCTTATCCAACTGTTTGGTAGCCTATATTAATAATCTATCGACTCGGGTTGAGGTTGAGCCCGTTTAAACTATTGTTCATGTTTAGCTTATGAAACATATCAAACCCCTCCAATATAGAGCACTTCTCAACAAGTGTTCCAGTTTAACTTTCAAGATGACAAAAATACCCTAACTCCCACTTGAAATTGACGAGAATTTGTGTGTATCATCTGCAGTTACAACCAAACTCACACTGTGTTGCAAAATGTTATAGAATGGAATCACACTACTACTCATCGATCTGGACAACACCACTATAGTCCAAGTTAGGGTTTCGATTGAATATCATGGTGTATCGAACGAGAAACTGACACTCAAAGAGACTGTTCGACTAACACAAAAGATAAAATTCTATAAAGAAGAAGAATACCATCTAACTGCAAAAGATGGAGATTTGCATAGCACAACAATGCTTCTGAATGGGGAAATCTTGCAACAAAATTCTTCAGGCCAAATACCTCCATTAAAGCCTAGAATTGTAATAACCCGCAGTTTTAAAAGCCTAATTACGGTCTTTAAAACCCGTAAAATAAAATTTCGCCGGGTAATCAAATCAGATATGAAATCGAATATGATTTCAATGATTTACAAAAGAATGATTTCCTTTCACACACTCACTCAAGTTAGTGAATGAAAGAAATCGAAAGTTTTAACTTTTATCGGCAGTACATTTTTAACGTCGAATGCATGTCGACTGTTGAAATGTCACGATTTTTCCTAAGCAATCAAATATTCCATTATTAATGGAATATTTTTAATAATGGGATTACGAGTAATTACGACCATTTTAAAGATGAGTCGATACGTATCGTTTTGAGACGTTTTCAAACGTCAACGTTTAGAGATAAAACGAACGATGGTTTTAATGATCAAGAAACTTTAGGAAATTATTTCCTATGATATTTTTATGATATTACAGTACTAATAAGCATTTAATTAATGCTTGAACATTAGAATTAGTAAAAATATCATAACTAGTTTCGAAAACCCTAATTTTTCGAAATTAGGGTTTTCTTTGAAAACTTTTGCCCTTTTTAATTATCCTATGCTATAATTATTATTTAAATCATGTACCAAGGTGCACAAACTTATGAATGACATGAAATAAAATTTTTAATCTATGATTAAACCAAATGGCCGATAGCCATTTTTCTTGTGCATAAGTTGAATTATTTTCTTCCCTTATACTATTTAATTAACCTATGATATTAAATATCACCTAAATCATATATTATGATTTATATATCTATGATTAGCATGAAATAAGAATTTTATCCTATAGTTTGGCCAAATGGCCGAGAGCTACCTATATATGTATACAAATCCTAATTGTTTTATTTATCTCACTTTTGCATGTATATATGTGTATATTCAGATTTTGTATCACCAAATCTTCCATTAGTGATGTATTGTAGCTAGTTTCAAGAAGATTTGTGTGTAAGGAAACAATGATTAACCTCCACTATGGGAATAAAATAGTATTAGGACTTGAAGGTCTCCTCATGAGAGAGAGAGAGAGGGCGAGACATGGGTATGGGGGGAATTATTCTGAATTTCTACAACACTCAAACCTTCCAAAACTAATACACTCAATCCCCTATTCTCTCTCCCAATTCTCCACATTTTCTCTCTCACAAACACTCTTCTTCTTCCTCATTTTTCTGCAACAGCCGAGAGCTTCCTCTCCTCTCCAAGCTTCAATTTTTCTTTTCTCATCTCCATATAACACTTAGACACCTTGTACTTTGTTCCATCCATCCATAGCACAAGGTAGGAGTTGAACAAGAGCTTGGTTTTATTCTTGAAACTTTCGAAATTTTCGAAAAAGTAGCCTAAAGCTTTGCATGTGTTCTTGATGATCTTAGTTGGTAATCCTATGCTATTGCATGTGTATTGATGATAAGAAGTATGTTGATTATGTGTTCTTATTTTCAAATGAATTGCATGTGGGTTTTGACTTCAAAAATTTTCGAATCAAATGCTATAATGTGTTCTAAGAATGTGTAGCATGATAATTTGAGGTTGATATATATATTTTGAAATTTTCGAAACATAGGTGAAATAAGTGGTGATGATCAAAGCTTAAAGGAATGAATTAGAGCATGATTTATAAATCTATGAAGCCATATGTGTTCATAATGTTTATTTTAAAATTTTGGAAAAATTTCATGCTCAATTTCTCTTTATAACCGAGAGCATATGAAAAATAAGTGGATGTATGATTTTTATTTTGTACATGCAATGTGATATTTTTGATTATTGATGTATTGAAATGTATATGAATTAATTGAGAATTTTGAAGCACTCTTACTATATTTTATATATATAACCGAGACATATATATATGTAAATATATGTGTATGATTTTATTTGATAACATGCAATGATGTTTTATTACTCTAGAGCATGAACCTTATACCCTATGATTTAATTGGGAAATTTTTAGAAATGTCTACCTATTTTTATTGAAGAAAACCGAGAGCATGTATATATGTAGATTAATGTGTGATTTTATTTAATACATGCAATGCTAAATTATTAGCTTAGAATATGTTCTATGGATTTGATGTTATTATTGGAAAATTTTGGAAAATTTTGTACCATTTTCTTGAAAAAGGCCGAGGTATATGTGTATATATATGTTGATGTATAATTTTGATTTGTAACATGCAATGATGTTTTATTGATCTAGGATATGTTTTATGCATCCTATGTTTTTGTTAGAATTTTTTAAAAATCAATTACAAATTTTGTTCAAATAAACCGAAAGCTTTGAGCTAAATTTGGTGATGAATAAAATTGTTCTTGGTGTATTTTATAGTGTTACATTATTACACTATAATGTATAAGCATGTTATAATTGTTTGGAAATTTTATAAAATTGTTAGACATGTTTAGTGAAAAGGTCGAGAGCTATACTAACATTTATATGGCATATAAATGTCATATCATAGATAATATGACATAAAAATGTCATGGACTAATGTATGGACCTTGTAGTAATTTATTTAAATTTTAGAAAATTTTGGGCATTTGTTTTTAAAAGTGCCGAAACCTTATGAAATAATAAGGTGATGATTGAACAATGTTTAGTTGATTTTATGACATATTAATGACCATAGTGTATATTAATACACTATATAATGTTAGAAAAAATTTGGACATTATTTGGTAATTTTATAATTACAGAAATTCTAAAGAATTTCTAAGGATTTTAAATCCTTTTAATCAATTTATTAATAAATTATATGTCTAATATTATTTTAGACATATTTAGAAATTTTGGACAAATTTCGAAAATAATTGGTTGGAAAAAAACAAAATAGCCGTGAGCTATTTTTTTTAAAATTTAAATAAGGATTTTAAATCCTTAAATTCATTATTTATAATGAATTATGTGTTTAAAAATTATTTTTAAACATATTAAAACAGTTTATAAAAAGAAATCAATTGGAAATTGATTTTCGAAAGAATTTAATATTAAAGTATGACTTAGTAATTAAATTACTAAGAAAAGTCAAAATTTTTGACTTTTGAAATCAACGTATGAAACACGTTCGATAAATACGCTAATACGCGTAAGACGCAGCATTTGCTAATGATATCACGTTGATATGGAAGGATTTCATATTTAAAGACGTAAAATCGAAAAACGTGAGAAAACGTGGGACCATTTACCAAGAGGGGTAAATTGTTAATTTTCAACACATATCTCGTCTCTATCGAAGAACAAGAAATGTTAAGTTGATACGCGTTTGAGAAACGAATTAAATTCATTAAGGAATTGATTGGCGTCGATATGAAATATCAAATTTTATTATAGACTTTGTAAGCCTCGAATCACGTAAACGACGTACTAAAGCATCCTTTTATATAAAGGTGTGAATGACGACGCACCACCGGGCGTTGACAAGTAAGGAAAACGTTAAAGTCGATCAATAACTTCCGGTGGGCTTTATTACTAAAATGCAAACAACTTTCTGCTCTTTTCAAGCTGTTTTTGTTTACGATGCTTTTCAACTAATGTTAAAATTCTTTAAATGATTACCGCCAAAATGTTTACGTTTTGTGTATCGTATCCTATCCATGTATGATGTGATGTTGATGGGTTATTCCCAACTTATGAATGAAAATCGATATCGGATCCTATCTTGGGAAGGCTTATACCTGGCTAGGATTAACGTGTACACTGATGGTGACTGTGTGCTGTAAGGACAATTCACGGCCGGTCACGGGGTCGTAGAAGGAGGCCTCCTTCACGACTTTCGACTATGATAACATGATGAAATGATAATAAGGGATATGGATCACGTACACCAAGAAAATGCTTGGCCAAGCAACTTTTATAAACTCGTGAAAATATTTTAGTAAGCACAAGACATTTTCAAATAAAACCCTTGTGTCTTACCACTATATTGGCAGAGTAATTCAATGAAAATAAAATGTTTTCGGCATAAGTCCACTGGGTACAAATTTTGTACTTAGCCCTGCATGTTTGTTTTTAAATGTGCAGGTTAAGCTCGGTTGCTGATGATGGAGGAGTGTTGAGAAAGCCATATGTCTTTGATGTTCGTTAGGAATGGATAACCTTGAATACATATCGTCATATATGTATTCACACACTTTCCGCTGCAACTCTGAACTGTTTTACCTTTATGTTGAATGTTAAGATGATATGAACTATGAAGTCCTTCGGATCGTCATATCCTTTGGATCCGTTGAATTAAACCATTTCGTTCCGAAATGTTATATGTGTATGTTAATCTCAAGTTCGTTATACCCAGGTGATAAGCCTTATGGTGATAGTTTTCCACATCCGTGAATACTATTCCTAATATTAGTCCACTCACTCCGGGTCATCCTGAGTGGGGTCGTGACAAGAATAGCAGACCTCTTACAACCTATAATTGTCACTCCCTACTTCATTCTATTTGCTCAGAAACCCATCCCCCTTCCGGCTTGCAAATAAAGCATAGCCCTTACTGTTGTGAATCCAAACAGCCTCGACGACGTCAACGCGCTCCCGGACAGCACCTCCCGTCGATCCCGGTAACTTTCTTGTCCTGCACACATCAAAGAAAAAAAAAATGGAGATACTAATTCGGCTCAGGTGCGGCTCCTCCTTTGACGCACACACACAACCACGACTCCACCAAAGGGAGTGGCTATCTCGTTGGCTCCGCAATCACAGCCCACAAAGGCAAGAGGCAACAACTTTCTCTATTTTTATCTTTCTCTCTCTCACAGGCAGCTTTCTACAGGAATGGGGAAAGCTGAATACTGTATTGCAGCTTCTGCCAAGAAAGAGACCTTTTTGCTGCACTACCAAGTCAATGAAAATTGGAGGCGTAAGTTTTGCTGCCTCTCTCAATTCTCGCGCCGCTGACTAACCTTAGAGAAACTATGAGGCATGAATTTACAGCACTTAAATAAAGATTAAGGGAATAGGTTTAAGTAATGGGCTTGGGCTATTGCAGATTTTGGGCCAATAATTTATAACAATCTCCACCTTTGGCCCAACCGTATTGATGTGTGTATTGGAAAACAAACCGCACAATCATCCTCGCCGATCCCCCTTGTAAAATCACGAAGATAGAACAAGGAGCAGTTTGCCGACGTAAAACCATAAAGGCTAAGCAGAGACTTTTGTACAAACATAGTTTATACGGATCACAAAGATCGAGGTAAACTAACCAAAGTCAAAGTTCAAGATCATTTGACATGAGCGAAGCTTCTCAACCCGCAAACACTTAGTACCCATATCGGCAGGATTAAAATCGGTGTGCACTTTCTCAAGTTTAATTATACCTTTATCAACAATGTCACGTATAAAATGAAACCTTACATCATTATGTTTAGTTCTATCATGAAATAGGGATGGCAATGGATCTTGGACCGGTCCAGATCCGGTGGTCGAATCCATTTTTAGGATCGGAGTATAAAAATTTGGACCCGATGGATGCGGACGGATCGGATCCTACTCTAAAATCTTGGATCCGGATGCGGATTTTAATTTTGAGATCGGATCCGGTCCGGATCCGCCGATGAGACCGATTAATTTAATATATATTTTATTTTTATTTTAATTAAATATTAGTTAATCATATATCTAATTCTAGTATTTTTTTCCTTAGTCTTCTTCCAATTCCAAGCATTTGCTCTTCTCCATTTTACTTCAACGTAACTTCTTCCAAAATCTACTCTCATTCACTTCATTTTACTTGATTCCATTCTCTATTTTATTTTATTCATTTATGATTTAATCAAAAAATTTGGACAACACTCTTGATTTCTCATATCATAAAACTTTCGTGATTGAGCGACAACAAATCCTCAAATTTGAACATTGTTTGTGTGAATGGTATGTTTGCAGTTTTCATTAATCTTTTGTGATATAATTTGATTTTATACTTCTAATATTGATTTCTATTTGATTATGAAGACACGGGTATAATTTCATTTGGAAAAACTTAGAAATGATGGGAGAAATCCCTACAATCAACCAAACATGATTGATATCGAATCATTTCGAATTTATCGAATATTTGAGTAATGTTGATTATAGATTGGTTAATTTAAGATTTATATTAGAAGAAAAACATATGGATACGGTTAGACCACGGACCTGTGGATCCAATGGATGCAGGTGCGGATCTCATTTTTTAGATCGATGGATCCGGACCGGATCGGATCCAAGCAAAAAATAGGATCCGGATGCGGATCTAATCGGATCCGGTCCAAATCCGTCCATTGCCATCCCTATCATGAAACACGAGTTCTTGCATAGTTGAATAGCGATTGACTATCGAGAAAAGCACAACATCTTTATCAAGAAAACTAATTTCGGATAAAAGACCTTTAACGAAATAGCTTCTTTTAAGGCTTGATGTGACAACATACTCGACGGTGAGTAGTAGATAAAGCAACAATAGCTTGTAATTGAGATTTCCAACTTATGCATGATCCACACAAAGTAAACACAAAAGAGGTGTTGGATTTCCTATTTTCTCTATCATTAGCATAATTAGAGTCCACATAACCAACAAGCTCAACTCCATCAGTACACTTGGAGAAAGTGAAACCAAGATTCATGGAAGATTTCAAGTACCTAAACAACCATTTCAACGCTTTCCAATGTGACATACCGGGATTAGACATGTAACGACTTAGACAACTCACAGTATAAGCAATGTCAGGCCTAGTACTAATTATAAGATACATCACAGATCCTATAGCATTGGAATAAGGCACTTTCTTCATGACATTAATTTCAGAAGCAGTCTTAGGGGACTGATCCTTACTTAGCACAAAATGAGAAGCAAGAGGCACATTAGAACATTTAGCATTCGACATAGAGAATTTACTCAAAATCTTTTCAACATATGAAATTTGATTAAGCACTAGAGTACCTTTAATCCTATCTCTAACAATATCCATGCCCGAATTTTAGTTGCATTTCCTAAGTCTTTCATCTCAAAGTTATCACTTGACACTTTTGCACATGCTTGATAGTCTTAACACACGGACTCACTAACAACATATCATCCACATATAAGAGCAAGAACATAGCGCGTAACCACAATCTTTAAAGTAGAGACAATGATCAAATTCACTTACTAAAGTTTAAAGATTTCATGCATTGATCAAATTTTATGTTTCATTGCCTAGGTGATTATTTCAAATCATACAAAGCCTTCTTAAGGAGACACACATGATTAGGTTTCTTAGGATCAACAAAGCCTTCGGGTTGTCTCATGTAAATAGGCTTATCTAAATCACCATGCAGAAAAGCAGTAGTCACATCCATTTGTTTTAATTCCCAATTAAAGTGTGCAACTAAAGCAAGCATCATTCTAATAGTGGTAAACTCCACAACGGGAGCAAAAATTTCATTGTAGTCTATCCCCTCTTTTTGAGTAAATCCCTTAGCCACTAACCTGTTGGATTTGTATACTGGAAGCAGTTTTGGTTGAGCTTGTATACAATGTTTCCTGTTACCACTATTACAATCTCATATCTGAATTGTTTACTTGATTGCATATGTATGTCTCTTTATCTCATATATAAGTCAGATCATACAATGTGTTGTAAATCACAGAAGTCTGTATGATTGGTCAAGCTTAATGAGATATAAAAAGTATCACAGCTGAGACAACTTGAGGACGAGTTATCGGTATAGGCTGCGGTATAGATAAGAATTGACTTGATTTAGTTGCTTGTCTATGCTGGTACGTCTCTGACGTATTGATGGATCACAGTGAGATGAGTTCTTCTATCTGACCGTCGTGAAGAACCTAGATCTCGGTGACTTTACGTTGATCTAAACCTCAATAAGGTATTAGGTGAGTATGAGTTGCTGACCATCACTTTGACTTGTTATGGGTGAGGGTTACATGAGATAACCTAAGATTCTCTGCATCTTGGGTGGTGGCGGTGCTTGTATGTCATGCTAGTTACGTAATGTCGAGTCACCGTATCCGTTTAGGATGATGGCGTCCTTAAGGAGCTCAAAGGTTTATTGTACTAAACCCCGCGGTTGAGTTATCTCAAGTACAATAATAAGGTTGAGTGGTACTACTTAAGGAATTAAAGTAATTAATTATTTTAAGCAGTCAGAATGCTATAAATAATTAATGGACGTGCGATATCTTAAATACGGGGATTAGTTAAGTCTGAATGCGAGCCCGGCTCAATTTCGGAAATAAAGGGATAAGTGAGCATTTATTCTCTAGTGGCATGAATAAATGTTTATGAATTAATTTATGTTCTGGGCTGAACATAAGATAATTAATTTATTTGAGGCTCATCTTTATTCCTTGCATTTTATCCCTGGACTGGCTCATCCAGGCCTGGAGCTAAGAGAAATTTTGTCCCCCTCCTTATAGAGTCCCACTGGGACTCTGTTTTGATCCTCTCAATCTTAAGTGATATTATTACATTTATTAGATATGCATAAATCCTATCTTAATAGGATTTAGGGTTGCATTATAAATATAAGGTGAAAGAGAAAATCAAAGGCTAATGCTAAGTGAAATTTTCGAGAATCACACTTCTCCATATTGAGATTTTCGAAAACTTTCAAGGAGGAAGGAAGACGAAGTTTCATAGCACTCTCCATAGATTGTCCTCACTCGACATTGGAGATTAGGCAATCGGGATCGATCCCGTAAGATCAAAGCACGAGTCTTGATCCAATCCTTGCCTGGAAAATTCGTAGGTAAACACGGAAAACACCAACGTGTTGCAATTAATTATATAGGTGCATGCTAGGTATATAATCAATGTATGGTGAATTAAACATCCAAGTTAGATCCTCGGGAGAGGGTTAAAATCGATTTCCCTACAATTGGTATCGAGCACGGGATCGATATCTTGGTTACATTGGATTAATTCACGTTTGATTATTACGTGCGCAATTAATTAATTGTGGATCCGTCGTTCATCGTGGCTCGTTTTATTTTTGTCGGTTTTGTTTTCACCACGAGAAAATCCGTGGTTAGATTAAATTTTTCTTGTAAATCTAATCGTAAAAAGAAAGCGAGCGAAAACACGAAGAACGAGATAGCGAGTTCCATCGCGCGGCGTCGGAAACCGGCGCCGCGGTGAGGCCGGCGTGGCGCAGCCTAGCGTCGAGAACCGTCGGCGGCTTCGCGTGCGGGTCTCGGCGGCTTTGGGCGACACGGGCGGGCAGACCTCAACGGCATCGGACGCGGATGGGCGGCGCGCCTCGGCATACCTCGGCGGGTCGTGTGGCGGCGGCGCCGGCGGCCCGGACACGCCTCGGCGGATGGTGCGTAAACATCGGTGGGACTTACGCGGATAGGGCTCGGCAACCGGCGTGCGGGTGCACAATTCTTGTCACGGATGCCTCGGCGGCGGCGTGCGCTCAACGGGTCTCGGCGTGCGGCTGCCGGAGAGCGGGGAGATGGCGCGCGAGCTCTGCGGGGTGCCCGTCGTGCGATGAGGGCGGAGAGGCCCGGCGTGCGGTCGCGCGCAACTTCTCTGGCGGTCTTGGCGTGATCGGCGACATGCCTCGGCAAGCCTCGAGATGGCATCGAGGCGTGCGGCTCGGCGCGCCTCGGCGGGTCGTGCCGGCGGCGCTCGGCGGCCCCGTTAGGCGGCGGTGTATGCAGTCGTCGCGTAGGGTTTTCTTGGCAGATGTCGGCACTGCGCGCGAGCGACTCGATAGCGACTCCGGCATGGCGAGGCGAGTGCGGGCGCGAATCCTCGGCGGAACACGGGCGAGCCTTCTCGGCGGCGTCCGGGCGTGCGGCGCTACGGTAGGCGGCGAGGAAGGCGGCGGATGTGTGGTGGTAGCGGCGTGGGTTGTGCCTGGCGGCCCGATCCACGTTGGACCGACCGGCCCGTTCGGCCAGCCCGAATTTTTCGATCGAACCGATTTTTCGATCGGTTCAGTTTTTAGCCCGACCTGGCCCGATCCTCTGTTTCGGCCCGTTTTTAATTTTTCGGCCCAAATCCAGTTTTGATGAATTCGGTCCGTGCCCGTGCACGCGAGACCCGTTTCAAGATTTTTGAATATCTGTACTTTGCAAATTTATGTATTAAATTAGGCATGGAAGTACAGGATCCACGAGTGGGCCGCGATGAACGATTTTATTTTATTTTTTATCGTTCAAAGCATGTCGTGGATGTTTAAATTATGCAGAAGCATGCTATGTATGTTTAATTACGTCGATAAACATATTATATGTTTTCGTGATTGGATGCGCTTAGTAAGCATGCTAGGTTTATCGCGTTTTTCAAGCATATTTTAGAATTCTGCGAGCATGTTTTACATGTTGAGTTCTATAGAAAAGCATGCTAGGATTACGTGATCTGCATGGACAAACCTTTTGAAACAAAAGACTAAGCAAGTAACCCGACATATTAATCTCTAAATTAAAATGTCAAGACCTCCACTTTTGATCTCTAAACAAAGTGATACGCCTTGTGAGTGGCGTCCACAGCGTGGCTTGCTTGCACTTTTGTCATAAGTTTGTTAGATGAGATTTCTAAATAAAACATTTTAATCTATTGAAAGTGGGAGTTTCATGTGTAAACATCCACACGCGTGGCTTGCATATGCGATTTTCATAAGTTATCTAGAGATAGATTTAAAATGAGATAACAAAGGAATTTGAATTAGAAGTGGTATGGTCTAGTGGTATGCGAAACTAAAATTCATTTTCTGTTATTAAAATTGTGGTCATTGCTTAGACATCACCTCAAGTACAACTTCCCTGAAGTCCCTTCTTGTGATAGTGATGTGGTCTAGTAAGTCAATCATTAATTTCATTTGTCATAAGGATAAGTTGACATGGATTGAAATTAAGCGACTAAAAGGTATATTTTAGTGCAGTCGGGGATTCATGTGTAAATGTCCACACGTGGCTTGCATGTGGGATTCCTTGGGCGATTGGAGGTTTCAATTAATATTGTTTTATCAAAGGTTACAATATTATTGTTATGAATTATGTGCGATTGTATGCTTATGTGTTTACATTACTTTGCGGATATGTCTCTTACACCGATTATCAATATGCTCGCACAAAATCCTCTATCCGATCCAAATTTTATCGAGTGGAAGCGAAACATTGAGATTATTCTTCTTTAGAAGAAAATTTATTTGTACTCACTACACCCCGTCCCAAACCTCTGGGCGATTTATCTCTGCGATGAGGGCCTTGAGGAGCACGAGAAATGGGACAAATCAAATAGAATGGCAAAGTGCCTTCTTTTGGTCACCATGTGCGAGTCCTCAGCAGCTCAATATCAAGAGATGAATGATGCGACCACAATATGGCTAAATCTCATGAAATCGTGAGAAGTCGGACGAATAAACTTGTCATAATTTGATAAAATCAATAATGTCAAGTTCAATGAAGGAAAGCGATTCAGATGCATGACCATGTAGAGCAAATGATCAATCTCTTGGAGGCTCGAATTGGTTGGAGGATATATTGATGGCGTAGTCGAATCGATATGATCCTCAACACTTTGCCTAAGTCTTTGATGACTTACGTTCGGGTAGTCCTTTATGATAAGAGTTATACTCTAGATTCATTGCAAGAGGATCTAGTAACGGAAGAATGCAAAATGGGCAAATGTGCACTCGCACCTCAAGGAAAACCAATGTTTTATCGAAGATGAAAAGTTAAAGTGGAATTCGAGAGATGTTAAGGCTAAAGAAAAGAGGGAGTGTCTGAAAGGCTCTACCAGCGGTTTGAAAAAGCGAAGGAGAAGGCAAATGCTTCAGTGTGGTGAGGCTGGGCATTGGAAGGCTAAATGCCCCAAGCTCGAGGCTCAAGGTCGCCATTTGCTTTAATGTGAAGCAGTTTAGCGACTTCTTCTACTCATTCATGGGTAGTAGATCTGGTCTTGATCGATCATGTTTGTTACACCTTGCGAGGGTTTCTGCGGACAAGGGCTGCATGATGGCGAGATAACGATCTCCATGGGCAACTCGGTGAAAGTCGAGGTCGTTGCGATCGGAGATGTTTCTTTATGTTTTGATAGAACAGTTTAGTATTAAAGGCGTTTTATATGTGCGGAGTTTCGACGGGAACTTGTTCGTTTTCAAACTATTTATTCATGGATATTCGGTTGTTTTGATAGTGGTGTTTCTATCATAAGAAATAACGAAGTTATCTATGGTAGCTCATTATATAATTAAGCTTTATACTATTTACGCCAAGCATAATACCTTTAATTACGTTGCATCTACATCAAACCTTAAGAAGATGAGGTTTTCTTAGTAAGATGACACCACATTTCTCGGCATCTTAGATTAGGTCACATCGATCTAAATAGGATCCAAGGCGGTTAAGAATGGGCGTTGGGTGATCTCACGATTACTTCGTTCCCGATCTGCGAATCTGTATAGAAGGAAAGATGTCGACCGGACCCTTCAAAGCGAAGGGTTATAGAGCCAAAAAGTGTTGGAGCTAGTCCATTCGACTGTGTGGACCTATGTCCACACAAGCTCATGGAGAATGCAGTATTTTGTTATTTTCATTGACGATTACTCGAGTGCGGATACATATACCGCTTCACCGCAAGTCTGAATGCTTTGAAAATTCAAAGAATTTAAGGCGGTGGAGCGAAGCTTGGTAAAAGTATCAAGTCATCACTGCGATCGATCGCGGTGGCGAATACCTCGACAACGAGTTTATGGACTATTTGGTGCGGTGTGGGATTACCTCCCACTCACTACAAAGCACACCACACAAAATGGTGTGTCGGGCGAAGAAATATGACTCTCTTAGAAATGGTTAGATCAATGATGACTTATGCAACATTGCTATTTCGTTACGGGGTATACCTTAAAAGCAATGACATACTTGCTCAATCTAGTACCATCCAGTCGATCGAAAAGACCCATTTCGAGTTGTGGTTTGGCGAAACCTAGTTTAAACCACATAAGGATATGGGGCGATCCGGCAGATGTCTTGAACAAGAAGACCGACAAGTTGGAGGCTAGATCTGAAGCAATGCTTTGTTTATTGGCTATCCTAGAGGAACAAAGGGTGGTTATTTCTATAGTCCTAAGGATCAGAAAGTCGTTATTAGCACTAACGCCCGATTCTTAGAAGAGGATTATATGAAAAACCATAAATTCAAAGTTGAAATCATTCTTAAAGAATTAGAAGATGATCGTATTACGCCACCGATTAAGCCAAAGGTACGAGATGTCGGTGTCAGTGGGAGGATCAACACCAAATACTTCAAGAAATTAAAGTGGGTCGAGTTCCTTTGGAGATACCGACCGTCAAGTGGCACATATTCACAAGTTGTGCAAGATAGAGAACCACGAGTTATTGCACCCACGTTGCCATTGTGCGATGGCGCCTCGTCGTAGTGGGAGGTTGTTCGTCGACCCGATCGATTTATGTTCGTGGATGAATCTTGGTTTAGTCGTGAAGCGAGCAAGCTATAATCGACCCATGGACATACGGTGAGGCGATACAAGACAACGATGCAAGATCATGGCACAACGCTATGGACTTAGAAATTGAGTCCATAACGACTATGGATGTATCTGAAAGACACCTCTACCGGATGGCGAGGAAGCCATAGGTAGTAAGTGGGTATCTGAGAAGAGAGATTCGGATGGAGAGGTTTGACTTTTAAAGCCGAGGCTTGTTGAAAGGGTACACTCAGTTGAGGGCATCGATTCGATGAGACCTTTTAGCTGTGCAATGCTCAAGTCCATCGAATTCTTACGGCATAGCAGCCCAGCTTAAACCTTGAGGTTTGGCAAATGGATGTGAAAACCGCTTTTCTAAGCGGTTACCTTGAAGAAGGTAGAGACATATATGCAAGACAACCCGAAGGTTATGTGGTGAAGGGTGAAGAGCATCTAGTATGGAAGCTTAAGAAGTCCATTTATGGACTTAAGCAAGCTTCGATCATGGAACTTACGCTTTGACGGGTGGTAAAGTCCTATGGATTTACCCGGTTGCCTAGCGAAAGTTGTGTGTATCGTTTGGATGTCAGCGGTGACGTGGTATTTCTTGCACTACGTAGATGACATCCTTCTACTTGGAAACAATGTGAAGTTGTTATCGGGCGTAAAGAGTTGGTAATCCGATCAGTTTCAAATGAAAGACTTAGGAGATGCAGCGTACATTCTTGGGATCAAGGTTTACCGAGATCGCAATAGGAAAATGTTGAGCTTATCTCGGCGTCTTACATTGATCTGTGATTACTCGTTTTAGTATCGAGACCGCCAAGAAAGGATTGCTACCTTCGGGCATGGTGTTCCTTTATCTAAGGAAGCGATCCTTATGACGCAAAGGAGATAGATGAAATGAGACAAGTTCCTTACGCTTGCCGTAGGAAGTCTCATGTATGCAATGCTATGTACGAGACACGATATACGCTATGCGGTAGCATAGTAGCAAGATATCGATCTAACCTGGACAAGCTCATTGGATTGCGGTAAAGCATATACTCAAGTACACGAAAGGACTCGGGATTATAGGCTGGTTTACCGTGCAGATAGTCTAATGCCTTTGGGTTATTCGGACTCGGATTTCCAAGCTGACCGTGATGAGAAAAAGTCTACATCAGGCTATGTGTTTACCTTAGGAGGAGTCGTATCCTGGCGTAGTGCAAAGCAGCGATGCATTACGGACTCTACCATGGAAGCCGAATATGTAGTCGCTTCGGAGGCTGCTAAAGAGGTTGTATGGTTCAAGAACTACCTCATGGATCTAGATGTGGTACTGGTTTGCCCAAGAGTATCATAGTTTCTTTGTGATAACTCGGTGCGATGGCAAACTCGAAGGACCCACGGACCCACAAGGCAACCAAACACATAGAGAAAGTACCATGTCATACGAGAAATCGTTAGGCGAGGAGGCGTCTGATTGAAAAGATTGGTACTACGGATAACCTAGCTGATCCATTCACGAAGAGCCTGCTGCAAAAAGTCTACGAAGAGCATATTCGAGGACTTGGATTGCGCAAGATGGCACCCACTTAGAAAGGAAACTTTTGTATAAGTGGGAGAAGCAAAGTGATGGTGTTTGTTTGTAATAGTGATAAACGCGTTTTGTACCCGTTTATTGATGATATATTTAGATGATTAGAGATCTATTAAGTGCGTTTATATAGTCGATCTTAATGCTTTTAGCTATTTTTGAAAGATACTACTCTTGGGGTTCCTCTTTGGTGTTTTGTAGGCTTTTCAGGTGATAATCGATGCACAAGGCAAAGATGTAACCAAAGATGATGAAATAGATATGATCAATATGGATGTGAAAATTTTACAATGTTAAATAGTATCTCGATAGGAGTCCATAGGCGCAAACAAATCGCAATTCGGAGTTTGGACGAGAGAGAACGAAGCGAACAATGATCGCGCCAGACGCTGCTGAAGGCGTCCGGCTGAACGCCCAGCAGCGTTTGCAAGCCGACCGGCGCTCACACGGTGCTGAGCTCGCCCCAGCGCCCGCTCTGCATCCATCCGGCGCTTCATCCGCATCGCCTCGTGTCCGTCCGGCGCTGCAGCCTCATCCGGCGTTTCGTCCGCGTCCGACGCTGGGTACCTCTCACTTTTCACTCCAGAAGCTACTCGCGTCCGGCGTTCCACTCCGTCCGGCGCTGGGCTGCTCTGTCTGACCTTTCCAGAGAACACTCGCGTCCGACGCTTCGCCCCATCCGGCGCTGGACGAGATGTTTTGGATCCATTTTCGGTGATTTCGTGGGCTTTTTGCGAGGGTTTATAAATAGAAGAACAACCGCACGAGGAGGGCTCTCTCATTCCACAACACGCCCCCAAACTCCCCAGCACGATTTTCCTCTAGTTTTCTTCATTTTTTCACATTCTTTCATTTTAGTTTCAATTTACTTTGATCTAGCATTAGTTTTTCCATTGTTCTACATTAATTCTACGCTTTGTAATCGCTTTGGAACGTTTCCGTCCGAATGAATTTCGTCTTTTTCCCGTTTTCCGCTGAGGTTGGGATACAAACCCAACGATTGTTCTTCATACGCCACATCACGGGTTATATCTATATAATTTCTATTTCTATAATTAATTCGTATTTTATTTCAATTATTATGTCTAGCTAAATTTTCGTTCTAATCCTAGGGTTTGTTCTAATCCTAGGGTTTGCATGATTCTATCCTAAGTGTTGTGATTCCTGCTATTGCTATTTACCTTCCAGGTATTGATTTGTGATTCTTGGTGCTTAATAATATGTGTTAATTTCTGATCAATCTTGATGCATATCTAGTTGTCGATTAATTATAACCGTTTTAATTGTCGATCGATCCCGAATGCACTGTCTGAAAAAGCCTGAGTCGTGGCGAGATAGGAACATTCGTAGGAAGCTTATTCTTTGTGATCCTTTTGGGTTGCTAATTTTCACCTAGAGATGTAACGATAATAGGGATAATTGGTAATCAATTGCCACAATTGTCGTAACTGAAATTGTTGGTTACATATGTGATCTTCCATCTTGTCTGGATTAAAAATTGGTTAATAGGAAGCAGGATAAATATACATTGTGGGTAGGATTAATGCATCCCTAGGGTTAGTCTTTCATTCTTATTATCTCTTTGAGTGTTTATTGCTTTCGTTTTATTTTCGTTGTAATCCTTGGCTTTGAATTTAATATTCGAAACCCTAAAACCTTTTCAAACCAAATCTGTTCTTGGATAATGATGAATTATTGTTGAGTTAGCTTCTGTGTTTTCGGGTTACAATCCATGTGGATACGATACTCGACTTACCTTTATACTTGCACGTTTTCATGTTAGAAAAAGTAGCGATCAAATAGCTAGTAGAGACACATTGTATACTAAAAGTTTTGCTTTAGTATAAGTGGGAGTGTTGGTTGTATCTTGGAAGCAGGTTTTGGTTGAGCTTGTATATAATGTTTCTGTTACCACTATTACAATCTCTATCTGAATTGTTTACTTGATTGCATATGTATGTCCTTTTATCTCATATATAAGTTAGATCATACGGTGTGTTGTAGATCACGTAAGTGCGTATGATTGATCAAGCTTAATGAGATATAAAAAGTATCACACCGAGACAACTTGAGGACGAGTTGTCGTTATAGTCATGGTATAGATAAGAAGTGACTTGACTTAGTTGCTTGTCTATCTTGATGCGTCTCGGCGTTTTGATGGATCACGTGAGATGAGTTCTTCTATCGACCGTCGTGAAGAACCTAGATCTCGCCACTTTACGTTGATCTAAACCTCAATAAGGTATTAGGTGAGTATGAGTTGCTGACCATCACTTTGACTTGTTATGGGTGAGGGTTACATAAGATAACCCAAGATTCTCTGCATCTTGGGTGGTGGCAGTTCTTGTATGTCATGCTAGTTACCTGTGTCGAGTCACCGTATCCGTTTAGGATGATGACTTCCCCTTAAGGAGCTCAAAAGGTTTATTGTACTAAACCCTGCATGTTGAGTTATCTCAAGTACAATAATAAGATTGAGTGGTACTACTTAATGAATTAAAGTAATTAATTATTTTAAGCAGTCAGAATGCTATGGACATGCAATATCTTAAATACGGTGATTCGTTAAGTCTGAATGCGAGCCCGACTCAACTTCGAAAATAAAGGGGTTAGTCAACATTTATTCTCTAGTGGCATGAATAAATGTTTATGAATTAATTTGTGTTCTGTACTGAACATAAGATAATTAATTTATTTGAGGCTCATCTTTATTCCTTGCATTTGATCCCTAGGCTGGCCCATCCAGGCCTGGAGCTAAGAGAAATTTTATCCCCCTCCTTATAGAGTCCCACTGGGACTCTGTTTTGATCCTCTCTATCTTAAGTGATATTATTATATTTATTAGATATGCATAAATCCTATCTTCATAGGATTTAGGTTGCATTATAAATATAAAGTGCGAAAGAAAATCAAAGGCTAATGCTAAGTGAAATTTTCGAGATCACACTTCTCCATATTGAGATTTTCAAAAACTTTCAAGGAGGAAGGAAGGCAATTTTCATAGCACTCTCCATAGATTGTCCTCACTCGACATTGGAGATTAAGCGATCGGATACGATCGTAAGATCAAAGCACGAGTCTTGATCCAATCATTGCCTGGCAAATTCACAGGTAAACACGAGAAAACACCAACGTGTTGCAATTAATTATATAGGTGCATGCTAGGTATATAATCAATGTATGGTGAATTAAACATCCAAGATAGATCCTCGGGAGAGGTTAAAATCGATTTCCTACATAACCTAGCCTTATAACGAATAGAATCAAGTTCTTCTTTCAGTTTAAAAAGCCGTTTGCAATCAATAATTGAGCAATCTTTAGGTTCGAGCACAAGAATCCAAGTCACATTGGATTGAATGGAGTTAATATTCTTTTGCATAGCTTCCAGCCACTTATTAGCATTCACGATTTTGATGCTTCTTGATATGTATTAGGAGCATTACTTTTAGGGATTCAAACACATTGAAAGAAAGCAAATACAACTCAATATCATTATATTTAGTAGGCATTTTTGTTGTCCTCCTACCTCTATCCCTAGTAAGTTGATAATCATGCATATCATCATTTTCAATAGCATCATCTTCATGCATATCATCATCAAGAGCATTATCAATATGATTTTCATGCAAAGTTTCATCAATAACAAGCACATTTTCATCAACAACATGCTCGTTCCTTGAGCAATTGTGTGAACAGATTAGGATGAATTTCCACTATGCGGAACTAAAGAGCTAAAACAACAAGTAGCTTCCTAGCTCACACGGTCGTCCCTTATCACTTTCGGCACTCAAATCATTGGAACCATCAAAATGAATCAAATGAGGGAATTGCTCCACCTCACTTTGAGTCGTGTCAGAGACAGAATCAGCAGACAAACAAGGAAAATCAGATTCATTAAAGATCACATCTCTACTAACTACGACTTTGAAGCCAGACTCATTTCTATCTCATACCCTATACCCTTTAACACCTTTAGGGTATCCTACAAAATATATTTTTAGATATAAGTTCCAATTTATCACCATTTTATGCATAAAAGCGTACTGACCCAAACACACGGAGATTACAAAAATCAATAGGCTTACCACGAGAAAACACTTTCGGGACACTCGCCTTCAAAGGCACGTAGAGGAGACCTATTTATTAAATAAGCGGTTGTATGTATAGCTTTCCAAAAGTTCTTAGAAAGCCCGAAGAGGCCAACTGTTGGATTTGTATCTTGGCAGTTTTGGTTGAGCTTGTATACAATGTTTCTGTTACCACTATTACAATCTCCTATCGATTTGATTACTTGATTGCATATATATACGTGTCCCTTTATCTCATATATAAGTTAGATCATACGATTGTGTAGAAGATCACGAAGTGCGTATGATTGGTCGAAGCTTAATGAGATATAAAAGTTTCACACCGAGACAACTTGAGGACGAGTTGTCGGTAAAGGTCATGCGTATAGATAAGAAGTGACTTGACTTGGTTACTTGTCTATCTTTGATGCGTCTCGGCGTATTGAAGGATCACGGTGAGATGAGTTCTTCTATCGACCGTCGTGAAGAACCAAGATCTCGGTGACTTACGATGATCTAAACCTCGATAAGGTATTAGATGAGTATGAGTTCTTGACCATCACTTTGACTTGTTATGGGTGAGGGTTATATGTTCTAACCCAATATTTTCCGCGTCTTGGGTGGTGGCGGTGCTTGTATGTCATGCTAGTTATACAGTATTGAGTCACCGTATCCGTTTAGGATGATGGCGTCCCTTAAGGAGCTCAAAGGTTTATTGTACTAAACCTGCGCAGTTGAGTTAGCTCAAGTACAATAATAAGGTTGAGTGGTACTACTTAAGGAAATAAAGTTATTAATCGTTTTAAGCGATCAGTTGCTATAAAGGATTAATGGACGTTCGATATCTTAAATACGGGATTCGTAATGTCTAAGTGCAAGCCCGACTCAACTTCGGTAACAAAGGGTTAGTCGGCATTTATTCTCTAGTGGCATGAATAAATGTTTATAAATTAATTTATGTTAAAATGAACATAAGATAATTAATTTATTTGAGGCCCATCTTTATTCCTTGCATTTGATCCACTGGTGGCCCATCCAGGCCGTAAGCTAGGCAAAATCGGTACCCTATGCTCTACAAGGCAAGGATTTGATTCTCTTTATCCTATAAGGATATTATTATATTTATGGGATATCATAGATCCTTTCCATATAAGATTATGGTAATAATCTTTTCCATAAGGTTTATGGTAATTTCCATATGTGATTATGGTAATTTCCATAAAGGATTATGGTAATTTCCATATGGGATTATGGTAATTTCCATATAGGATTATGGTAATTTCCATATGAGATTATGGTAATTTCCATATAGGATTATGGTAATGCATTATAAATATGAGGTAAGAGATTAAATCTAGGTCGATGATTAATAATCATCATCATTATTTTCGAGAATTTGAGGTTCGTCCTTTGAGAGATTTTCGAAAATTCTTGAGAACTTGAGGGTGATTTTCGAAGCATTCTCCATAGATCGTCCTCGCTCGACGTTGGAGATTGGGCAACCGGGATCTGATTCGAGAAGGTCAAAGCACGAGTCTCGATCCATTCCGCCTCGGCAGATTCAAAGGTAAACACGAAAACCCCAGCGTGTTGCAATTAATTATATAGGTGCATGCTAGGTATATAATCAATGTATGGTGAATTAAACATCCAAGATAGATCATCAGGAGAGGGTTAAAATCTGATTTCCCATCACCAACATGCTTCTTACTCTTTCTAACAAAATCCTATTCATACGTTCAACTACCCCATTCTATTGTGGTGTGTAAGACACGGTTCTATATCTCTTAATACCAGATAAAGAGCACAAATCATCAAGCAGAGCATTACAAAACTCAAGGCCATTATCAGTTCTCAAAACCTTAATCTTCTTTCTAGTTTGGTTTTCAATTTGAGTTTTCCAAGTTTTAAACTTATCAAACACATCAGACTTATTCTTAAGCAGAAAAATCCAAACTTTTCTCGAGTAATCATCAATCACAGACAGGAAATACCTATTCCCACCATGAGCGGGCACACTAGCAGGACCCCACACATCAGCATGTAAATATTCAAGAACATCAGAACACATAGTCTTATTCTTCAAAGAAGACATAGGAAAAGAGACTCTATGTTATTTGCCTAACACACACGACTCACAGAAAGGCATGCTCGACAACTTATCATCAGCAAAAGAACCATTCTTATGCAAGATTTCTAGACCCCTATTGCTCATATGCCCTAAAAGTTTATGCCAAAGCACAGTCTTATCTTCTTGGACAACATTCACAGAGATTGCATCATCAATGATAGCATTAGCAAGGCAAATATACAAGTTATGGCGTTTTTTAGCCTTAAACACAACAAGAGAGCCTTTCAATATTTTCATTTGCCCTCCCCATCTACCTTCTAACCCATCATCTTTCAAAGCAGCACAAGACAACAAATTATAACGAAGAGCAGACACATGACGCACATTCTTCAAGGTATAAACATGACCAAAATCAAACTTAAGACAAACATCACCAATACCAAGCACAAGATATTTCTTCTCATCAGCTAATGACACAAAACCATCATTGACATCTTTATAGTTTGAAACATGTTCTTAAACGGAGACATATGAAAAGTGCAACCAGAATCAACTAGCCATTCATTTTCACATAGAATAGAAGAATGCATAGAATTAACAAAAAACACCATAAACAAATCTTCCATAATTTCACCATTTGTCACAACATTAGCATGCTCTTTCTTCTTAGGGTGTTGACACTCTTTGATATAGTGACCAACTTCACGACAGTTAAAACGCTTTCGTACCTTAGGCTGAACTTAGACCTACTCTTACCACGAAATATCTTCTTTCCCCGATTCATCATTACTAGCATGCTTGTGATTATTAAACTTATGTTGAGTTAGATCTCTCACATGCATAACCTCACCAGACGATTTTCCACCCTTATTGTGTCTTAAATCTAATTCTTTGCCTTTTAACCCATTCACAACAGTATCAAGACTCACATTATCTCTTCCATACTTAATGGCAAATTTTACGTCAATGTAAGAATCAAGTATAGCATTTATAAGCACAATAGGAGCATAATCATCAATGTGTTTATCACCAGTCAGTTTAATATCTTTTATTAACTTAGTAAACACATCAAGGTTCTCATATATCTCTTTAGACAAATCAAGTTTAAACCGAAAGAAACTTTCAAGCAAAAACATTTTTGAATGAAGTGACGTTTCAGTATAGAGTTCTTGAGTTTTCCTACGCCCTTAGCGAATCTAGCATACCAACTTTTCTCATTGTCGACAAATTAAGAATAATGGTAGAGCATGCAAGTTCATTCATTTCATCTTGTTTATCACTTTCTTCATAATTTTGGTGTGACAAAGACGAAAAACTTTACATTGAATTAATACACACTTTATTTTATATTTCCATATACTAAAATCCGATTTTCCATTAAAAGGAGACATGCCGTATGCGTTAGTAGCCATTGCACAAAGCAAAGATTCAACAAATGAATAAGGCAGCGGAAATAAAACTAACACAACAACATGGCAAGAAACGAATTGAATCACCACACAAATCACGTAGCAAAACGTAAGTTGGTAAACAGCAACAAATGCCAAAGCCTATACTGCACAAATCGGCAGTTTTCTACGAATTTAAATACAACCTATGCTGCGCCACTCGACAGTCACTAGGAATTTAAATTACGGAGAGATTAAGACAATTTACCAGAGCGATGCCTAAGATCGAGGCACCGTTATACCTGCGGCGATCTGAACCGCTGATTAACGCATCGAGACAGCGAGACAAACCTCGCTCTGATACCACTGTTGTGAATCTAAACAGCCTCGACGTCGTCAACGCGCTCCCGGACAGCACCTCCCGTCGACCCCGGCATCTTTCTTGTCCTGCATACAGCAAAGAAAAAAAGAAAGAAAAAAAATGGAGATACTAATTCGGCTCAGGTGCGGATCCTCCTTTGACGTACACACACAACCACGGCTCCACCAAAGGGAGTGACTATCTCGTTGGCTCATAATCACAACCACAAAGGCGAGGCAAACTTTCTCTATTTTATCTTTCTCTCTCACATGCGACTTTCTGGGAATGGGGAAGGCGAATATTATATTGCACACGAAAGAGACCTTTTGTCGCACTACCAAGTCAATGAAAATTGGAGGCGTAAGTTTTGCTGCCTCTCTCAATTCTCGCGCCGTTGACTAACCTTAGAGAAACTAGGAGGCGTGAATTTACATCACTTAAATAAAGATTAGGGGAATAAGTTTAAGTAATGGGCTTGGGCTATTGCAGATTTTTGGGCCAACAATTTATAACACTTACGAATACACAACTTGTTTCTAGGAAGCAATATAGATGTTGAGTGTAATCTGTATCAATAAGTAAATACAGTTTCCTACAGACTAATTAACAATCGATTTCAATAATTTGGGATTTATTTGTAATTTTTAATTTGTTAAAAGGTTAAAATTATAATTTGTTGCTTAATCTAGATTTTAAACTAATGTATCAAACAATTAATTTATGCTATCTATGTTTTATATCTTATTTACCAAACAATACATGATATGATACCAATATCCCATAATCTATAATACATATCTTGTTTCCTATCTATCTTGACATATCTTAACATGTCTATCAAACAAGACTTAAGGCTACTATGTAAGATAATTAGTTCTTAAATAGTTACATAGTTTTAAGTTTTTGCAATAAGGAGGGCGATCCACGAAACATTATATACAATTTATCGACCATTATTCTCCATATATATATATATATATATGAGGGTTAACATGAGAACCATTTTATCGTGAGAACCAAAAATTGATGAATTTACTATGAAAGTATATGAATCTATTGAAAAAATTCTTGAATCAGAAAATAGAATTTTCGCCCCTCATGGGATTCGAACCCGGGTGAAAATTTTGAATTTTAAATTCAAGAACTTTCTCAACGAATTCATCAACTTTCACGGTAATTCATTCTTAGTTTTAGGATAAAAATTATTCTCATTTGAACCTAACTATATATATATATATATATATATATATATATATATATTTATAATTGTTCATAGTTTAGTGTTAATCCAAGTTGAGCTTGTACTTAATTAATAGGGTTATTGGTACATAAATATACAAATTTTGGATCAATTTTGATTTTTTCATGAATTTTAAAAATTATCAAAAAATACACAAACTTTATCACTTTAGTGATTTTACCATGATTTCAAATCATGATAAATTAAATCTGAGTTGACATCTCAAAAATTTACCGTAGATAAAACGATCAGTAATATACACGATATCATAGAGAGAGGACATCGATTGTTTTGATCTCAACGAAAATCAAGCGAGAAAACAAACGAGAAGATATGATTTTTTTTAATGAGGGTTGACGCGATGAACCCTAGAAATCAAGAAATCTCATTTATTTGATGAAAGGACAATGTTTTATGTCTTTTTTTTACGACATCATTTATATAATCGATCATTTTGTCCAGGACAAATTTTTGAGATGCTAAGTTAGATTTAATTTGGTCTGAATTTGAAATTATGGTAAAATCAATAAAATAATTAAGTTTGTGTATTTTGTGACAATTTTTAAAGTCTGTGGGAAAACCAAAAGTGACTTAAAATTGGGATATTTATACGCCAAGAACCCTAATTATTATATAGTTGTTAATTTTTTTTTCTTACCTTCTATAATTTAATTGCCCGATATTGGTCTATTTGTAGATGATTGCCTAGTGTATAAGCAAAATATAAGAGACTACTTCTTAAGAGTGGTTAGTAAATTGATTATCGACTATATATTGAGTCATGTTACGTGAGTCGGTAAAATGAATCCGACCGAAAAGTGCATCCGGATATCCGTTTAAAATTAAAGGTCTAAAAAATTCGGGCCTAAAAATTTGCCGAAAAAACTCCTGACCTCTGGGTTTCGGGCAAAAAGATAGGGTTTCTGGCTAAAAGCATGTCGATATTCTATTAAATATACATATATACATAACTATAATTATTTAATATATTAATTATATTTTATATAATTACTTATTTATTTACAATTAAAATATTAAATTTATATATTAAAAAATTAGAAAATAATCTAAAAAAGGCTCGTCCGGGGCGGGTTTGGGCTTCATATTTTTAGGCCAAATTTTTTTGAATGGGCCCAATCTAAAAATATAAAAGCCAGACGGGCTTCGCTCACGATCCAACCCGCTACTTTACCAGCTATAATGTTTCGTCGGATCCATTATAAAACAATTATAATAATCGGACATACATCAATATGTGTTGGCGCAGTGGTAGAGTGGTTATCTGGGGTTAAAGGTCCTGGTTCGAGTCGCATGTGACGCAAATTTTAAAATTTATGTATTAAATTGAAAAAAAAAAAAACCTCTCATAAGTCTTTGTCAATGAACTTATTATTGTATGTACATATACTATATTAAATTTATTGAATTTACATTTTGCTTTATTTTTCATTAAAAATAATAGATCCGACTGCCACATATAGCAAACTCAATACGTTGATGACTATATGCACACGCACTTAAAAATGGTTACGAAAATACAGGTATATTTTAATTCAATTATTTTCCATAAAAATAAAAATTTCAATAATGTAAGAGATAAATTTCAAATAAATAGTTTGTAAGTTTTCTAAACTGGAGAAGAATAATATACAAAATTTTGTCACAATCTGTAATTTCTTATGCAACCTTTAAAATATTTCAATAATCTTTATCTTTTCGATTCGTAGCAAATTGAGCATCCCAAAATCTTCGATCACTTAAAATCACAGCTTAACAATTTTATTTTATTTTTTGCTAATTGAGCTCCAAAATTTGTACAAACATATATAGATTATTTGTTTATGCACGTGTTCTTCGATTTTAAGTAGTAAAAAATTAAAGAAAATTAATTTGTTACAAATTAAAAGATAGGAAAATTGATATCTTTCAAATATCATATTAGAATCACAAATTGTGTCAATATCCGTCCATTACTTTACCAATTAACCCTTATTTAAATAAGATTTGAAGATTCGTTAACTAAAAAAGTTACGTCGTTCCTTGATTTTAGTGGCATGAGTTTTAATAAATCGTAATGGATATAAAGTAAGTGAGTGTAAAAATGTGGGTCATGTGGATAATAAATAAATATATTAACGGATGATGGATATAAAAAGGTGGACCATGCGTAGTTTTTTGTAAATAAGTAGATGGAGTTAGGGTAAAAATGTGATATTAATGTTTCTAAAAAAGAAAAATGAATATTTTTTGTGGACGGACCAAAATGGAATTAAATGAACTATTTGATGGATGGAGAGAATATTTACAAAGACATCTCCATTTCTTTCTTTTTCATTATTATTCCGCGAGTCTAACCAGGCAAATTAAACACCAACAATTCCTCCACCTGTCATTCTCCAAATGACAATGATAATTTAATTTAATATAATTTAATGTGGCTGAACAAGCACCGAGCTCTCAAGAGGTCCATAATGCTGAAGAGGGAGAGAAGCTTAAGACAAGAAAACCGCCCACTGAAAGAGATTGATGAGCGACTAAGAAGTCAATTTTTCATGTTTAATTAAAATTTTAGAATATAGTATCAGATATGTGGGAATAAACTTTATTAATTGAGTGATTATGCATATAAGGGACCACACATGATTTTGTATTACGAGCCTGGCTATGTATCCCATATTCCCATTGCAGGGAGTGGATCGAATGAAACCAGCATCTTTTTGGGAGCTACGAACCATGTATAAGGCGTTGAAGATGATCGTAAAGCGGTATAAAGTTGTGCATAACGAAAACTTTTAAAATTATTTTGTTGTTCAACAATTTTAGAAAGTTTTCGTTAGCACAACTTTATCTTATTTTGAGGGTGAGCAAAAAATCCGAAAACCGAATATCCGATCCGAATCAAACCGAAATTTAAAGTTCGGTTCAGATTTTTCGGATCGGATCGGATTGAAAATTTTCAAAATTTCGGATTTTCGGATCGGATTGGATTTTTTAAATCCGAAAAAATCCCAAAATCCGAATTATATATAATTTATATATAAAAATAATATTTTATTTAAATATTTTTAAATTTAATATAAATATATATAAGAATTAACAAAAATTGGTTTCGGATTTTCGGTTTTTTCATAATTTCGGATTTTTCGGTTCGGTTCGGTTCGGATTTTTTATAAAAAAATCGGATTTTCGGATTTCGGATTTTCGGATATTCGGTTTGGATCGGATTTTTTATCTCTCAAAATTCATATTTTCGGATCGGTTTGGATTAGGCAAAAATCCGAACCGAAATCCGAATGCTCACCCCTCTTGTTTTGTGCATCATCTTCAACGTCTTGTCATGGTTCACAAGTTCTCAAAAAGATGAGTTACCATGGATCCAACCCCTCTCATTGCATATCATTCACCACGTATATAGACGATGACATTTTCTGTGAAATTTTCAAGAAATATTAGTCATATTGCTATTGAGGATAGAGGTGATCCGGTTACAATAAAATGAGAGATAAGTGTATATATAGCCACTTTTGGTCAAATGCGTTTTAATTGTATTCATGAGGATTGACGCGTCTGTAGTGAAAATTAGTGAAAGGTTGACTTTTCGGTCGGACAAAGGCATGTAAGTAGGCATGAGACACATTTTATTTAACAGTTTTTTGGATGTTAAATACTATTAGATGAGTTACTTTTTATTGACATTAGAAGCATATCACATTATGGCAGGGTAACGTTGCTGAAAATCGCGAATATATATATATTTATTATATATATGGTAAAGTTTTCAGGAAGCTACTTTGACCAAGATTTTGAGTGACGTAACGTTTAATTTTGTGAAATTAAATGGCATATGATCGATCTACGTTTTGAGTAGATGATCGTGGTGTATTCACATTCTCAAAACCGATTTCGGTGGTGAGAAATAGTGGATCAAAATTGGTCACTTAAACATGGAGTTTTGTGCTTAAGGGGATAAGTATGGATTAATTAATCCTTATCCCACATTGATTAATGTACCTTCATTAATTGTCTATATAATTGGTTCATTGAACACTTAGTATAATTATGTGCACAAGTGATGGGTTTGAAAGCCCCAGCGCCGCCCGCCCGCCTTGCGTGCCTGCGCCCCCGGCCCGGCCCGACTCGGCTCCGACTCGTCTCCGTGGTCCGTGGTCCGTGGTCCGTGGATCTTGGATCTTGGCAATTGGTCTTTGGGTGGTCTTTGGGGTGGGTGGTCTTTGGGTTGTTCTTTGGGCTGCTTGGTGGGCTCGGTTCTGGCCCATCGCTCGTATATTTTGGATCAACGTTTGATCGAGCCCAACGATGGAGTTGGTCCGAGGCCCAACTCGTGCGCCCAATCCGTTGGACCGCTGTGCACTTGAAGAGACGCCGGATACGTCCAACGAACCCGACGCACGCGTTGTCCGGATTCGTCGTAACCATCGATAACGCCCAACATGATGGCTCTGCAGAAGCGTGCCCACGTTGTCTCCGAAACCGCCACGCTCAATAGGAGACATAACTCCGTAACACCCGACATCAATACGGTGTTGACTCAAAGATCTTCCCATGAGGGAGCGGCGCCATAAATAGGACATGTCTCCCGGATTAGCCACCTCACCGCAAAAGCATTCTAGCATACCTAAGAGCACTCTCTGCATTCACATTTTGTGTCTAAGCTCATCCTCGCTTCCGTCCGATTCGCGGAGCTCGTTGGTTTCTTGTCTTGCCACCCACGAGACGCCGCTTTATCTTTGGGGACGATACGCCAGAACCGAGAGCACTACCGGGGCGTATCTCGTCTTGCGGAAAGAGGCCTCCTCGACTCGGCATCTAGAATACGGTTTTTAGTTTCAATTGTATTTCAATTACATTTTGAGTTCATTGTTGTTTGATCTCCTACTTACCTTCTACGCTTCACGTTGTAATACGCCCGGCAAGTTCTGTACTATTTTGTACGTTTTTCAACAATCGCAAGACGAGATAAGACTTGCCACGAGGAGTTCGAGACTTCAAATTGACTTAAAACTTTCAAATTAAAACCTTTGCTTGGAGATGTCATCGCTCCGACCAACTCGACTTCTCGCGCCGGCCGCTTGCCTGCATGCATCGCCATTTCGCACTATGGCTACGGCCATGTTTGGTTTGATGCCTTCGGGGTCAACCATTGGACCCATTGGGTCGACTGTTGGTTCCACTCTTAGTGGTTTAACGTTTGGTTCCACTTTTAGTGGTTCCTTTGGTTCGACGACTGCACTTTTCAGTGGGTCGACTGTTGGATCCATAGGATCTAACACTGATGGTTCTCATTCGAGTTCCATGTTCCAGCACACTTCTCAAGTGGTGTTGGTGGATCCGGTTTGGGATCGATCTCGGGGCCTGTTCATACCGCGAGGATGATGCCGCCCGCCGAGAAGCCGCCAAAGTTTGGAGGATCCGACTTCAAGAGATGGCAGCAAAAGATGCTGTTCTACCTCACGACGTTGGGCTTCGCCAACTTCTTGGTGGAAGATGAGCCCGCCGCATCGGGTCAAGTGACGGACTTTCACGTCCGAAGCGAAGATATGATAATCGGCGCCTTGGCGACTATCTTTGTAAAAACTTTATACTTGGTAGTTTAGAAGATAGTTTGTATAGTGTATATCTTTGTTGTAACGACATCCAAATGTATGTGGGATGCGCTAGAAAAGAAATACCGTAGTGATGATGCGGTACTAAGAAGTTCATTGTAGCCAAATATTTGGACTACAAGATGGTCGATTCCCGACCGATCATGGACCAGTGTAAGAGTTTCAACTCATTGTGCACGAGGTTCAAGCCGAAGAACACACTATTTCGGACGGCTTTGTCGTCGCTACGCTGATTGAGAAGCTACCCCGGTGGAGAGACTTCAGGTCTACCTTAAGCACAAGCAAAGGATATGACACTTGAAGACTTGATCGTCAAACCGCGATCGAGTCCGACGTGAAGAAACAAGATTTAAAAGCGAAAGGCTTGATCGATGCTAAAGCCAACCTGTTGGAGAGAGGCGGTCCCTCCAACAAACGTGTTCGTCCCAATGTCAAAGACAAAGGCAAAGGGAAGGTGGTTG
The DNA here is from genome assembly GCA_036937905.1 of Salvia rosmarinus. Classification (NCBI taxonomy): domain Eukaryota; kingdom Viridiplantae; phylum Streptophyta; class Magnoliopsida; order Lamiales; family Lamiaceae; genus Salvia; species Salvia rosmarinus. The sequence goes on from CM072818.1 coordinate 12,259,154, forward strand.
CCCGTAAATTTGACGGGGACTGTTACAATTGTGGCAAGCATGGCCACACGAGTAAGGACTGTCGTAAGCCAAAGAAGAAGAAGGCTAAACAAGTTACCAATGTTGTCGAGAAGGACTTCGACAAATGGGACAAGGATGACTTGGCTGCTGTGGTGACCGAAGAAGTCAACCACGTCGAGAATCAAGGTGGATGGTTCATCGAAATGGCGAATCGCACACGTCTGCGCCCGAAAAGATGTGTTTCTCCACCTACAAGCCTGTTGAGGGAGGAAGCTCAACATGGGAACCAAGCTTCGTCCGAGGTTGCGGAGTTGGTGATGTGGTGCTCAAGATGTCGTCCGCATTGAGATCACGTTGAAGGATGTCTTTGCATGTCCCGACATCCGCAAGAATTTGGTGTCGGGCTCTATTCTAGTTAACAAGGGTTTAGACTAGTTTTGAGTCGGACAAGTTTGTCTTGACTAAGTTTGGGAAGTTCCTTGGTAGGGGTTATCTTCTTGGGGTCTTTTCAAATTGAATGTAATGGTTTGTCTTGCCGTGTATCCAAGATTGCTATTAATGAAAATGCATCCGCTTCCTCTTACTGATGAGTGCTCGATTTATGGCATTGTAGATTAGGACATGTTAATCTAAATGCAATAAAAGATTAGTAAATTTAGATTTACTAAAGTTAAATGAAGTTAATACACAAACGAAATGTGAGGTTTGTGTGGAAGCCAAATGGCTAAGTTACCGCTTCATTCGGTGAGAACGGAGCACTAAGCCTCTAGAACTTATTCACACTGATGTGTGTGATTTAAAGTTTGTACAAACTAGAGGTGGTAAAAAGTATTTCATCACGTTTATTGATGACTGTACAAGATATTGTTATCTTTATCTTCTAAGAAGTTGTTGGGGATAGATCCAACAATTACGTAACGGGACGTCAGGTTAGTCCGCTACGACGGGCACTAGCAACCTGAGACCAAAGAACACGTTAGAGCCCTCCTATGAGCACCGGTGGGGTGTCGATTGAAGGGTCTCCAACGCCAAGTCGATTAAGAATAATCGACGAAAATAAGAAATAGCAAAAAGAGATGAAATAGTAGATCGTGGATGGTTGGATGGCTAGCGTGCTAGTCGACGATGATGATCCTTCGAATGAGAGCGTGAAGATGGAGAATCGAGCGGGTGAGAGTGTCGAGATCGTTTCAACTGCGGGAGGCGAGTGTGAATGATTGGATGTTACTGCTCGACCTAATTACTCCAATTTATAGGAGAGATGGCAGCTAGGGTTTCTATGTGACCTACCTGCCCGCCTCCGTTCTTCCGATTTCTTAGCAAGAGATAGATCATGATCTCCTTTCGCTCTCTCTCAAGTAGAAATTTTGACTAGGGCTTAATTCGGTTGACTGATTCAGTCCCGTTCGTGGGTCCAAAGGTAAGCGTTGTGAGGCCCCCTTAGGAGTAGACTAACCAACCTTAATGGGCTGGTTAATTGGGCTATACGAAATATGTCCAATACAGAAGTAAAGACGAGGCTATTGAAGCTTTTAAAAACTTCAAGAACGAAGCCGAGAATCAACTAAGTTGTCGAATTAAGATCGCTCAAGTGATAGAGGGGAGAATATGTAGCTCCGTTTGAGGCATTATGCAATGAAAGTGGTATAATACATCAAACGACGACCCTTATTCACCTCGCCTAATGGCGTTGCCGAACGTAAAATCGAACACTTAAGGAGATGATGAATGCTTTGTTGATTAGTTCGAGGTTGCCCTGCATTTGTGGGGAAAGCCGTTTGACACCAACTACATCTTGAACAAAATTCCACCAAGAGTAAGGATGTCACTCCTACGAGTTGTGGAAAAAAGAAAGCCATCGTACAAATATCTCAAAGTATGGGGTGTTTGGCGAAGGTTGAAGTGCCTCTTCCTAAACAAGTTACAATTGACCTAAAACAATCGATTGTATCTTTATTGGTATGCATCGAGCAATGGCGCTTATCGTTTTCGATCCACGGTCGAGGTACCGGATATGACCGTGGGGACGACGATTGAATCAAGGAATGCTATATTCTTTGAAAGTGTTTATCCTCAGAAGACAAGGATAAAGTGAAGCCAGCTCTAGCAATAGAGGCGATGGTGGCTTCGAGTTCTAAACCTTTGGAGGAAGAACCGATATCGCATAAGTGATCGAGGTCGATCCGGAGGGATCGGAACCGAGACGAGGCGATGAGTCGAGCGCCAAAGGATTTTGGTCCCGACTATATTGCGTTCATGTTGGACGAAGAACCAACGTCGATCAAAGTAGCCTATGCTCGGCCAGACGGGATGCTCGGCGAGAGGTCGCTCAGTGAGATTGATTCTATTCGCAAAACCACCGATTTGCGGAAGGTTGTAAGCCCTTAGGATGCAAATGGATCCTTAAAAGAAAGTACAAGGCGAGATGGATCAATTGAAAAGTATAAGGCCCGTTTGGTTGTCAAAGGGTTTAAACAAAGAGAGGTACGATTTCTTCGATACCTATTCACCGTGACGAGGATTACGTCTATTCGGTGCTTCGCAATTGCTGCTGCGCAATCTTGAGATTCATCAAATGGACGTTAAGACTGCGTTTTGAGCAGTGACCTCGAGGATGAGGTATATATAGAGCAACCCGAAGGGTTTGTAGTACCGGGTTAAGAGGCAAGGTATGTAAACTCGTGAAGTCTCTATATGGTTTGAAACAAGCGCCGTTGCAATGGCACTGAAATTTGACAATATAATGTTGGCAAATGGTTTCAAGATCAATGAGTGTAACAAATGTGTCTACGTTAAGAACACTGATAATGGTTATGTTATAGTGTGTCTGTATGTAGATGACATGTTGATCATGGGTAGCAATACTCAAGTCATTAATGACACAAAGCGCATGTTAAAAAGAAATTTTGACATGAAAGACATGGGATTAGTGATGTGATTCTTGGAATCAAGATTCTAAGAAGATCGACGAATTATCTTGACACAATCTCACTCACGTCGAGAAAGTGCTTAAGAAATTCAACGCGTTTGACAGTTTACATGCTAAGACCCCATTGGAGCTCAATGTTCACTTGAGTAAGAACAGAGGTGAACCTGTTGGACAAGAAGACTATGCTAAGGTCATCGGGTGTTTGATGTATCTTACAAATTGCACCCGACCCGACATAGCTTGCGCTGTGAACAAATTGAGTCGTTACACGAGCAATCGAGCAAGGAGCATTGGAAGGCTCTAGTGAGAGTTTTGAGGTACTTGAAGTATACTCAAAATCATGGGCTGCATTCACTAGATATCCCCAAGACTTGAAGGGTGCTTGTGATGCCAATGGATATCGACACGAAAGATTCACTTTCTACAAGTGGAGTGCGTGTTCACGATTGGGGAGGTGTTGTTTCTTGGAGATCCACGAAGCAGACGTGTATAGCCCGATCCACCATGGAATCGAATTCATAGCTTTGGATAAAGGCGGTGAGGAAGCCGAGTGGCTCGTAATTTTTGGAAGATATTCCATGTTGGTCTAAACCCATGCCACCGGTGATGATTCACCGTGATAGCCAAGCGGCTATTGAAAGAGCGAAAAGTGGTTTGTATAATGGTAAGTCTCGACATATACGTCGGCGACATAATACCATGAGGCATTTGATATCAAGTGGGGTTATATCAATTGACTATGTCAAGTCAATAGATAATCGCGCATCCGCTAACCAAATGGTTGAACCGGATCAAATGATCAAGTTCTTAGAGGAATGGGATTAAAATCCACATCTTAAGAACAATCATAGTGGTAACCCAACCATGATGACCGGAGATCCCAAGAACTTGGTTCAATGGGAGAACTAAGTTATAGGAGTTCGTGTATAAACACTCAAGTTAGTCTGTTCCCTATAAAGAAAACGAGTGTTGAAAAAAAAAACTTGCCTAGTGGTGAGGTTGAGTCGTTGACTCTTAATGATTCCTAAGATACCTCGAGGGGGTTGAGTATGGCAAGATACTCGGTAAAGAATCACCTATGTAAGTGCGAAGTGGGGCCGCTTCAAATAAAACACTTATGAATCCAAAGTGGATGTCCATGGCGAAATGGAATCAAACGTGAGAACGGATGAGGTTGAGGTGTTAAAGTATTAATACCATTGTCTCGATGCACGCGTGGGGAATAGTTCAAGCATCGTGTCCACTAATCCGCCTGTACTCGATGGTACTAACTATGGAAGGTTGAGGCCATAAACCACCGTCCAAATATTTTAATATCTCTTGAGGATCGAGTCAGATTCTGCATACATGCATATGGCTATTTCCACTCATGTGGGGGATTGTTAAAAATCGTGAATATATATATATTTATTAAATATATGGTCAAGTTGTCAGGAAGCTACTTTGACCAAGATTTTGAGTGACGTAACGTTTAATTTTGTGAAATTAAATGGCATAGGATCGATCTACGTTTTGAGTAGATGATCGTGGTGTATTCACATTCTCAAAACCGATTTCCGGTGAGTGAGAAATAGTGGATCAAAATTGGTCACTTAAACATGGAGTTTTGTGCTTAAGGGGATAAGTATGGATTAATTAATCCTTATCCCACATTGATTAATGTACCTTCATTAATTGTCTATATAAGTGGTTCATTGAACACTTAGTATAATTATGTGCATAAGTGATGGGTGGAAAGCCCACGCCACAGACCGCCGCCGCCGCCGCCCGCCGCCCGGCCGGTGCGGCGCCGTCGCCGCGCTCGACCCGCCCGGCCCGGCTCGGGTCCGTGGTCCGTGGTCCGTGGATCTTGGATCTTGGCAATTGGTCTTTGGGTGTTCTTTGGGCCTGTTCGTGGGCTTGCCGTGGGCTCGGTTCCCGCCTATGCCGTATATTTTGGATCAACGTTTGATCGAGCCCAAAGATGGAGTTGGTCCGAGGCCCAACTTGTGCGGCCCAATCCGTTGGGCCTGCTGTGCACTTGAAGAGACGTCCGGATACGTCCAATGAACTTGGACGCACGCGTTGTCCAGATTCGTCGTAACGGTCGGTAACGCTCCGACATGATGGCTCGCAAACGTTGTCTCCGAAACCGCCAAGCACTCAATAGGAGACATAACCCGTAACACCCGACATCAATACGGTGTTGACTCAAAGATGCTCCTCATGAGGGGACGGCGCTTATAAATAGAACATGTCTCCCAAAGATTAGCCACCTCTCGCAAAACATTCTAGCATACCTAAGAGCACTCTGCATTCACATTTGTGTCCAAGCTCGCCCTCGCTTCAGTCCGAGTCACGGAGCTCGTTGGTTTGCGTGTCGCCACCCACGAGACGCTGCTTTTATCTTTGGGGACGATACGCGTAACCGAGAGCACTACCGGGCGTATCTCGTCTTGCGGAAAGAGGCCTCCTCGACTCGGCATCTAGAATACGGTTTTTAGTTTCAATTGTATTTCAATTCTGTTTTAAGTTCATTGTTGTTTGATCTCCTACTTCTACCTTTCTGTTTCACGTTGTAATACGCCCGACAAGTTCTGTACTATTTTGTACGTTTTCCAACAAACGTTTCATAATTTAATGAATATGAGTCAAGCAATAACAAGAATATTTATAGCGGAACATCTTTCGGAGAGAATCGGGATCCCGATGCATATAAATACAAATGGTCTACTGGTAGCAAGAATTTATTATCCATTTTGTATAAGTTAAAAATATCACAAAAGTAATAGAAAAAGGAGACCATTTTTGAGTTGTTCAACCTTGTAAGCTGTTGATATGTATAACTTATTCAGTTGTGTAAATTTAGAAGAGTAGTTCTCAACTTGTATTCAACTGCATTCTACCGTGTAGTCGATTCGAACTCATGTGTAGGGGTACTTTTTTTTTTTACATTTACTCCTATATTTAGAGCTGTACATCGGTCAATTTCGGTTGAAAATGGAACCAAATTGAACCGACTAACCGAAAAAACATTGCTATGACCGAACCGGATCGATATGTCATCCTCAACCGAAACGAAGGAGTTTCGGTTTATGTCGAAACCGACAGTGCATGTTTTGATTTCATTTTCCCTAGATTTGGCCATGGAGAAGACATGCAAATTCGAAAAAATTTGAATGAGAAGATAGAATTATTCAAGAAGCTGAGAATATGGAGAAACATTCAAATTGCTACGAACAAAAGAATCATTAAGATTTAAATTTTTGCTACTGTTACAAGCACCAACATCCACAACCAAAACCATAAGATAGCCCTATTTTATCAAATCTCTGAGGGAGATGATAGTAGTAAGGCTAAAAGTTACTCCCTCCGTCCCGTACAAGACGGCTCATTTCTTTTCGGTACGGTTATTTAGGAGAAGGGATAAAGTGGTTAAAGTGATAAAAAGTAGATAGGACCCACAACTTTTAAAGAGATAATTATTTCCTAAAAATGAAACATGTCATCTTGGGTGGGACATCCCAAAATAGAATACAAGCCATCTTGGATGGGACGAGGGAGTACAAGTAATGACAATTATAATAGCATACATTTGTATTGAAGCACTATTGAACAGCCTTGCTCAAAATTTTAACCTCTACAAATAGGAAAAGCCAAAAGGGCCAAGAACATACAACAATTACAAGTAATACTCAACATCTTATTCAAATAACTAGCAATTGCGCAAGATTAACAAAGAGATTTTTTCACTGTATTAGAATTCAAAATCCCTTTTGCTTTTCCTCAGCAAGAAAACTTCCATATAACACCACCAAAGATAAGCTCCTTCTTCTTCTTCTTCAAAAGATAAAGAAAACGACTGCTATGATTGTTCATGACTAAAAGCTATTATATTAGCTTAAAAACATATTAGCAGCTTCCCTTAAAGATAAAAAAATCGAACAAACCAAAAAAGAAAAAGAAAAAGAAAAATGTTATCAAAGCAAAAGGAAAAAAAATGTTGTTACTAAAATGAGACTTCTCTACAATCGAGGCGAGCAGGCTACTGCTCAAGACAAAGAGATGCGGCCGGTACCGCGTGGGCATTGGTCGGTTGCAGAAAGGGAAGAGTGTTGGCATCGGAAAGATAGAGGACAGGAGAGGGCGTCAACAGGTTATATAGGGGACGAGCTCCGGCACCGGCGAGATACAGGGGAGGGGAGGAGAGGAGATGACTGATTCCTCGGTTCGGGCCGAAGAAGCAATGTAACTCGATCATTGACACCAATCTTTTTCTGAGGAAGGAAGGAGAGGAGGAGGAACAAAATTAAAATTAAAATCATATCTTCATTAATTTCGAAATAAAAAGAATAAATAATATTATATGCATTCTTCCTACACCTTTCATCGGTTCAGTCATAATCGACCTCATGAAAATGTAAACTGCCGACCGACCTAATCCTATTTTGATTGTGATTTTTCAACCGAATCAAAACAGAAACCGCTACTTGACCGATTAAAACAGATTGAAACTCATCGATATGATTCGATTTACCGACTAAAATCGATCTAAACTCATTGATATGATTCGATTTTTCGATTTCGGTTCAATTATGCTCACGCCTACCTGAATTGATTACCAAATCATTTTTATGGGTGTTGCTATCAAATCAAATAGAAAAATACACTTTAATATCTAACTTATTTAACTTATTTACCTTTTCGTAAATAGGTTTGATCTAAGGAAAATAATAACTAAAACCTCGAGCTATCAAACCTTTGATAATTATGTCTTGAGACCTTCAATAATTATGTCCTGAGATTCGATTTTCGATGACAAAAATCCTAATTAGCATGCTAACATGGATTTTAAGAAAAGAAATTAAAAATGAATTGTCATTAATCTCTTGGAGTTGATCTTGATGCCAGGACGATGTTCTGATGGAAACCAAAATTGAAAGATTAAGACATTATTATAACATTTAGAAATTGAATTTAATTTTCAAAAGTACTGAAAATTTGAGATTTACTGTGGCATTAACCCTATAACATAAACCCCCAATTTACAGCATCCATTTTCTGCTCCTCTACCGTGTGATTCATTCCAATAAAAAGTTAAGCAATCTAATTGTCTTATAGGACGGGGATTTGTTAAGGCATATTCATCCATCACCAACGAAGTTTAGTTTTTATTCGTAGAATCATATGTTATAAAATACCCAATGTAAACAACTAAACATACATAGGATGCTATCCCAAAGTATGAATTCGCAGATTAAAAATAAAAACAACTAATGTAAAAACATATTGCATATAATAAACCTAGCAAGGAGCAACTGAAACCAAGCCAAGTACAAAATAACCCACAAAAGAATATAATTGTAACTTAAAAGAAGAAACATCATGGAAACTGCAAGATATAAAATCTAAAGCATAGAATTTACCCATCATCAGTTGTTGTAATGCAGTCAGAGTTATATCAGCAAATCCTACCCAGATTTTGATCAACAAAAAATTCAATATTTTCAATACAAAATCCATTGAAGGGAGAGAATTCTTGCTTTCAATTACTCTCGTCTCTGCCAAGTAAACTAGTCTGCATGTACGTTTATAGCAACGAGATCCACCGGTATATATTACAAGTTGAATTTTATTTGCTTTTTTTAGATTCTTTGGCATAGTCATTTATCAGTCCCTCAACGTCCTTCCAGAAAAAGCCCTCCACCAAAACTCCATCCTTAGTGAACCTAAAAAAGTATACAAACAATATTATCACCGAGAATGTGTTCGTTTATGACTGGGGTAAAGTCGAGAGATTACCACTTAGTAATGCTTTTGGTGAACTCAACTGGTGGCTTTGCAGATTTCGATTGGGGGTCTGCGCTGGCTATAATAAGTGTATACATGTCCGAGAATCTTGGCATCTTAGAAGTTACTACTAACCCAGTAGATTTGAAAGAGTCCTGTTGAAACAATGCAGCAGATATATTTCAGTATCTCTCTCTATATATAAAATAAAATGCTAATAGTCATTTGAAAAAGATCGAGCAAGTAATCATGGTTTAAGAATCTTTTCTTCTTTTAACATAATTCTAAGATAACAATTTGATTGTGCAATGATTGCAGAGTGAAGCCCCAGTAAATGGCTCGAAGAGGTACTTCAAGAAAGGCCCAACAGTAAGCTTCTTATATAAGTTTATCTCAACCTGGGCCAGACACCATACAAGATAATAGATAGAGTTACTAATATTAACTGATGTTCATGAGAGGCTTGCTGACACCTCATATATTCTGGGATGCCTTTTATTTTACAGACACAAGAAACAAATAGAATGACAAGAAAATCACTGTTTAAAATTAACATGCAATCAGGAGGAAATAAAAGAAGTGAAAAGAAACAATCTAAAGACATCTCCCACCCTGTATGGATTACCATAAAAACTGAGATAAGAAGACAACTTCAATAACTGAAAACCTTAACGAACTTCATTAATACTCCAAGTTCATCTAAGCTTGTCTTTTTTTTAGCAGAAACAGGCCAAAATAGGGGCCCGAAATGACATCATCTTGAGCTCCCAAAAATATTAGCAATTGCAACATTCGAGTCTAATAGGGATTTGGACCTTAATAGGATGGTGAACTAAAAGTAAACAGATATAGACAAGGTTAAGTTATTTGTATCAATCCATCCATAATCCAACCAAACCCAATAGTACAAGCAGTTCCTCAAGGTCTAGGCCTGATATTCTGGATAGTATTATAGAAACCAGGAACATTATATAGGGAATGGATCAAATGAGAACTACATCTTTTTGCGAACTCTGCAAACTATACATAAGACGTGTAAAGATGATGCACAAAACGGTATAAAGTTGTGCACAACGAAAACTTTCTAAAATTGTTTTGTTGTTCAACATTTTTAGAATGTTTTCTTTATGCACAACTTTATAGATTTTATTCATCGACTTTATATGTCTGTGCATAGTTCTCAAGTTCTCAAAAAAGATGAGTTCTCACTTGATCCGACCCCACATTATATATATATAAATTATGTACAAGGTATGCCAACTATCACAATTTGTATAACTATTCAAATACAGTTTCCCCAGTTTGAAGTTCTAGTTTGCTCAGGTAATGGTAATACCAAAAATATCACAAAGTATGCATTCTTCTAGAAATGTTATTTAATGCAACCAGGAAATAATTCTGATTATCCCCATACTCTGGATATTTATGTATCTATATTTACAACTAGTCATTAGGGTTCTAACCTATGTGAGACAAAGAAAAGCCCAGGAACCTGAGGCAAAGACAACTTAGCTTACAATGAAATTTAAAGAAAGTAACTCGCTTGAAGCGGACTCAATCACTCGGAGTTGATACCAAACACTGATGGAGCTTGCTAACAAGATGCCAGTTACATCAAGAATAATCTAAGTCTGCATAATAAGGAGAAAGATCTAAAAATAAAACAAAATTCTACAAAAAGAACATATGGCGCCATCTGATCATCCAAAGACCATGAATGTCCTTTAGATAAGATAGGAAAGGTATCAATCAATGATGCTTCTTTGACATTGACAGGTTTCGCAACAATTCAATGATCAGATAAAAAAAATGTTCTAGTTTAATCTTATAAGTTTTGCAGGAATATGTTTGGGAAAGATGTTATGGAGTGTATTTGAGATATGCGTGTGTCTATGATCCCCTTTTAAGTTAATATGTTTATGATTTGAAAACTCAAAAACATATTAGAATAGAAAAGACATGCTTAGGAGGGAAAAGTAAATAAAAATATTTGATTTTATTTAGAAGTTGAAAACACCCAAGCAACATGAATATTTGTAATTATTTCAAATAAAACACACAATTTTACCAATCATCCAAACAGCGACTCTTACAAGTTACAAGTTAGCCAATCAAAAGCAGTTCTCACACATTCAACACTCAAAACAACATTCAGCTTCTTTGCCTAATATCTCTCATTTCAAACTTGCTAAGGAAGTTCGATAATTGATAAAAGACATTTATCTTCCTAATTTCAGTAAGGTTGACTACAAAGGAAATTTTAATTAGCATTTCCATTCTCCACCATCTCCATTTTAATTCAAAATCAATCGAACTCAAACATATCTTGGATTCCCCAGCAAATTCAGAAATCCCAACACCCAATTTAAGTGCTAACCTAGCAGTTAAAAGAAATTAAAGTTTATTACTGATGCAGATTAAAGGGCTCTCTCTTAGTTAATCTACATTTTAGAAGAAGAGACAATAAAGATCATATTCACCTTCACAATTGTGCTAAAAAGTTACAAGTTAAATTTTCATCAATCATCATACTTGCATACATGATTTCAACAATTTAAAAAATGAAGAGAATATCAGAACATGATGCAATTTTGTTACCAATTCTAAATGAGAACCCTCCTTTTCATAAAGATCATATTCACCTTCACAATTGTGTTAAAAAAATACAAATTAAATTTTCACAAATCATCATACTTGCATACATGATTTCAACAATTAAAAAAAACGATGAAAATATCAGACCACGATGCAATTTTGCTACCAATTCCAAATGAGAACCCTCCTTTTTATATGCAGCAACAAGTGTTAAGAGGGCAAACAGGCGAACATAATATGTTCCAACAAGAAGAAACACATCGAGAGACCCAAAGATGAACATTATTCACAACATGCCGACAAAAATGTCAAAAATTCAGCAATATATTATTAACAAATAAGAAAGGAAAATCTGGCAACTAATAATTGTTGTGTGGTACTCAAATCCCATAGAATAAAAAAGAAAACTGAAAATATGTTGCACAAAGCACATAAATTTATAAAGAGAAAAGTCAACTTACAGGTGGAGGATAGGTGAATAGAATGGCATTCTTTTCCTTCATGTTTATAATCAGTTGTAATATCCCATTGAACAAAACATACTTGCCAGCGTCAAGGATCAAATAAACAATACAGTTCTCTAACAAAGATAAAAGAATCCTCAAATGATAAAATAATAGCATCTTCCATATTCCAAAAGCAGTATGATATCGCCATAGTAATTAATCCTTCATGCTCTTTGATGAAATAGTTATCTAAATGCAATTAATCCTTCATGCTCTTTGATGAATTAGATATCTAAATGCAAAGGCCCCAATATCCAGAGGGATTTTTATTTTTGTTATCCATATTTAGATAAAGAAAACATAATCCATGCAGTGAGTCACTATACAAAAATATTTTCCCTCTCAATCATTACAGAATGCTCTTTTTAAATATCAACCAGAACAATCTAACAAAGCCAATCAGCATAGGAAAAAAAAATCAATCTCTCCCCACTCAAAAGGATATATAACTAAGAAATCAAGCAAATGGGAAAGGATATAATACGATACAACCGATGAGGAAGTTCTGGTTCTCGGGGAACTTCTTGTTGTAAAACTGCGCGAAGATCGCAATAACAATGATGATCGAGCCAATCAGCAACCGAATGTTACTCATCCTTACATCTTCGGGATATCCTTTGCTCGTCACGATCTAAAACCAAAATAAGATAAAGCAGTCAAATCCAAGTCAATTTCGAATCAAACCACTGAACCAGAAAAAACAAATGACGAAAATCCGAAATTCAATAAAAACAAAAATTGATAAAAAATGCGTGAAAATCGTAAACCTCAGTGACAGACTCATCGAGAATGTGTTTGATGGAATTGTGATCGAGCAGATTGGCCTTTTTAGGGTTCTTGTTGGCGGGCTTTTCCACTTTCTTCTCCTGCATTCTCTCTGATGTCTCGATTCTAGGGTTATTGTCTGAAAATGAATTGATTCTACAGTTACTGTACGACTGGTGGAAGAAAGAGACGACATATAAATTAATATCATAGTTGGGCTAATTGCTTTTTGGGTCGAGATCCGTTACGAAAACAAAATGGGCTGAGCTATTAGGAAAAAGGAATGAAATATACCATAAATAAATCTAATGGTGTATTTGTTTTGATTTCGTGAGAATTTTATTTTGTGGAATTTAGAGAATTATGTGTATTTTACTAGTGAACAACATTTGTGTCTGTTCATTTAATGATTTTAATAAGTGGCTAATATCAATATATTTATTAGTTATTTATTGAAATTAGTGAAGTGGCAATTATTTATATATAGAGTATCATATAAAAATCATACTTAAAGTAATAACTAGAACTTAATTACAACATTAGATCTTTTTACATCTATGGTCAAAAATAATTTTATTTATTTTTAATTTTCGTTTGGCTACATAAAGGTCATTTTGTCATTGTTATTTTTTTAAAGAGATGATAGTTACTTATTTTTAGAGATACAGGTTACAGTAATCTTATTTATTTAATTATTTTAAATGGTTTGTTTGTATACGATCTCCATTTTCGTATTTGTACAATTTTATCAATTTTTATTGTGGATATTGCTCATGGCTGATAATTAGACGGGTAGGTAATTGGTGTTGTTTTGTGTTCATCTATTCATGATCAAATCATGGTATATCATGCTTTAAGAACATTTTATGATTAAGTACAAAGCATTTTGTTAATATTATTTTAACGATTTAACAGTTAAAGTGAACATGGTGAGAATGATTAGTATATTCATCATGTGTATTACTAATTCAAACCATGACTTTTGAAGAGAAAAAGCATACGAAAATAACATACCGAAGCATACGATGTAAGAGATTTGAATCAATAAACGGAAGCATACACCTATAAATGAAAACATGCATATACCTATAAATGAAAACATACACCTACTAAACGAAATCATACACCTCGCCGCTGGAAGATGATTTTTCAGACATTGTTTGGAAGAATTCTCTAGCGTTTCAATGTTATTTCGTTGTATTGCATTCTATATTAGACCCATGATTTATTTTTGGTTTTTAAGTTTTTATAAAAATATATTTTTATTATAACTCAACTCTCTCTCTCTCTCTCTCTCTCTCTCTCTCTCTCTCTCTATATATATATATATATATATATATATATATACACACATACATATATATACAATTCAATGCACTTTACGTATAAAGTTAGTTTACTAAAATATAACATTGGTTTACAATGTTATTTTTCTTGTATCAAAATCCAATAGTATATTAACTTTATATGAAAAATACATTAACATTATAAATATAGTGCATTGATTCGTAGATTCTTACAAAAAATAAATTTTTATTATAATAGAATCCCAAATTAATATAATTAAGGTATGTAAGAAAAATACTTGTTTATTATTTAAAATTTATAGTGTCTATCTATGTATATGAAGATTAATTATATAATAATGTAAATATTTATATATCATATACATTTATGTATTAACCTACATCACGTATAAAATACTCCTTCCTTCGCATTTAATTTAGCTCATTTCTTTCAGCACGGTTAGTAAGAGCTAGCATTTTGTATGTAAAGTAGTGTGACCCACTTGTGTTTTGTGTGTGAAATAGGAACCAAAAATGGAAATGAGCCATGTGTATGAGACACCCCTAAAAGGAATACAAACAAAGTCGAATGGGACGGAGGAAGTATTATATAGGGTAAACATCATTTTAAATTACTAACTATTTTGGTACTATTAATTATATTCTAGACTATCATAATTTTTATATATAAATCCTGAACTTGATATTGCATCAACTATGCCCTCCTGGCCCCTCCATTTTTTGGCTTCGAAAAATCGATGAGCTTCGTCAGATTATCATGGTATATATAACAATCTGGTGACGTCGTTTTTGCAAGTAAGTTTTACATAAATGTTAAATACATCATTGTAATCCGAAGCGCTATATCAAGTTTCCGGTGCAGAAAAATGATGGGTAGGGGTGTGCATGGACCGAACCGAACCGAAAAAACCGACCGAATCGATCGGTTTCGGTCGGTTCGGTTCGGTTTTTGAGGAAGTCGGTTTTCGGTTTGGTTCAAAATTTTAACTAAAATCGGTTTTCGGTTTTACGTTTTAGGTTCGGTCGGTAACCGAACCGAACCGAAACTATTATTTTTATATATTTATATATTTTATATAATAATTAATTAATATTTTAATTAAATAATTAGGATAAAAATATGTTTATTTAGAAAAATATACATATTTTTTACATTTCGATCGGTTTTTCGGTTCGGTCGAAACCGATCGGTTTTTTCGGTTCGGTTTTCGATCGGTTCGAAATTATAAATCGGTTCGGTTCGGTTCGGTTCAAAAAAATTCGTTCGGTTCGGTTTTCGGTTCTGAAAATTTCGGTCGGTCGGTCGAACCGACCGACCGATGCACACCCCTATTGATGGGGGACTTAATTGATACAAAAAACGATAGTAAAGGATTTTAAAAAAATGTTTATGATAGTTTAGATAATAATTTTGGGTTTAAAGTGATATTTATTCTATTATTTATCAAATATAATTTTTCTAGTATATATCACAATACAGTAAATATACATTTGTGGCAATTTGCAAAATAAATCACACACATTTATACTTATTTTAAATTTCAACCCAACATACAAACCTTTATAAATAAATACCAATTTTTTTATAGTTTTTGCAATTAGGTCATCCATACTTTTCTGACTATCAGAAATATGACATAGACCAAAAAGACGACGTGGGCTTCGGGGAGAAGGATTAAACAAGGTCTTTAGCATGCAATTTAGCACAAAATTGATAAGATTTACATATTGTACAATTCAATTTTATGCTCAAATGCACACTAAATGATATCCTTTAGTTTACGTTGTTGTCTATATCATCTTTTCGATCCACGCATGCTATGTCATCTTTCAATTGTCAGAAAATTGGCAAGCTCCTATTGCAAATATTAGAAATATTTGATATTTTTTTTGTAAAGTTTGAAAGTAAGGTCAAAATTACAAAATGAATAAAGTTTAGCATAAAACATTAGATGCCAAAATCAAAAAATGCTCAATACTTTAGTTGGATAAATTATAATTTTTGTAGGGTTAATTGCAACGAAGGCACTAGCTTAGACCCAAATTTGGTTTGTAAAATGAGTTTCAATGTGTAGCAAAAATGTAGCCAATCTTTTAATTTATTGTAATTGAAATCACTCATGTATTTTTCGAAAATCCAACGTATCAAGACATCATACAACATCATTTTGGCCTATACATTTGAAATGATTAGCGAACACACCGGATTTACAATCACCAAATAATTTAGGGATGATCTGAACTGCTCAACTCGAAAGATTGGCTAAATCTTTGCTACACATTGAAAATCATGTCAACCAAATTTGGACATAAAGGTGGCATCTGCCCTCAACTGCAATTAATCCTTTAAAAAAAGATTTCACAATTATTCTAAATAGGGAAACCATTAACAACAGAAAAGTAAGAATTCATCCATTTTGGATTCCGCTATGTCATAATCGAGGCAGAAATTCATAAGAAAAAGATCAGTTTTCATCACAATGAAGGACATGAAAATATATTTAATACGTTACATTATTCAATAATAACACGACCATCAATAATCTGTAACTAATTTGAATATCAATTTTCTTTTCACCGAACAGGCATGGCGAACTAGTATACACTTGCTACACAATGATTTAATAACATTTATATTTATAACGTATCCAGTTGAATTCTAATAGTAGTTGTCTGGGGGCAGTAAACTTCCCAACACCGGAGCACATTAACGTGGCTTCGGTTTAATGGAATCAACGGCACCCTTTGTCAACAACCATCTGCTGCCCTTAACGAGTTCTTCCTTTACCATGAAAAGAACAGCGGCTGCAAGCACGCTTTGTACGATTTTTGTGCCCATGCCCTTGTAGAAGCCGTAGAAACCTTCATAGCGTATCATCTTTGCTATAGCATCTGAGGTGCCTGCAATTTGTCAAATAGCTTCTACTCATCACATCCAAGTTTATTGCAAAATGAAATTCATCAATTCTTATGTGACAATCAAATTGGATTTAATCTTGTACTTTTCTGATGTAAGCAACAGAATAAAAAGTTATGCGCTCCGAAGTTAAAAAATATTGGGGAGAGTCCAGAATACAGCCACAAAATACAAACCTCTATATTGATGCCTTTTGTCTGCAACTATTTGCTTTGCTTGAAGTCGTGACTGCAAGAAGAGAGACCTCAAGTAACATTAAATATCCCAACAAAACAACCACACATCAGACTTAGCTTCAAGTTTTGTACAATATACATTCCAATGAATATGAAGACAACTGCAACAAGAATTTCCATAAGAAGAAACATATATATACTGCCTATCAGATAGCATATTGTATTTCAAGTGAAATGAAACTTATTGAAAAGGTTGGTCATATAGAAATTCTACATCACTAAACAAGAATCTAAGTGTTACCTTGACAACCAGAAGAGGATATGTCACAACTGTAGCTCCAAATTTTGCCAAAGCTCCCAGCAAAAATATCTAATCATAATGAAGTAGTAATCTTTGAGAACCAATAGCACAATAATATATGAATCCAGACGCTGTAAGTATTAGATATACTAGAGAAATGAAAAATTACCTCAAAGGCAGTTACATTACTGTTACCGTTACTGCTTGAAAGCCGTCGCTTCTTCAGCTTCTTCAAGAGAGTCTCATACAGCATAAACTGCATTGAAGGATTGCTTACCTGAGGCAACATCAAGGATTGTCAATAAATACCTAACCTAAGCAATAGCACCT
This sequence comes from Salvia rosmarinus, assembly GCA_036937905.1. Lineage (NCBI taxonomy): Eukaryota > Viridiplantae > Streptophyta > Magnoliopsida > Lamiales > Lamiaceae > Salvia > Salvia rosmarinus. Next base: position 12,276,749 of record CM072818.1, read on the forward strand.
AGAGTAATTTTGCGCATACCATGATCAGTGTGGGGAGAACACCTCTCCAAAATCCCAAGAGTCCCCCTTCACCATAAACTTCTTGAATCTGGGGATAAGAACATATCTACTCATGAAGCCGAAGATGAATTTGAGTATTGTGCAAGACACTGAGTCTAAATTCAATTAAAGTCAAAGACAAATATAAGCACCGTTTTCAATATATTAATAATAAGTTTAGGGAGGAAAAAAAATGATAAAATTAGTAATGGTCACCAAACGTTGAAGGGCACTTGGGAAGTGAAGATATAATACAAGAGACTTAGTAAGAGAGCGGCACCAATTTTTAATTTTTATTAAACAGCATATAAGAAATTATCGCACAAACCTTAACAGTCACGAAAACAGGTAAAGAAACATATGAAAAACAACATACTACATATCAAATCTGCCTATTTGGGTTAAGAAAATACACCACAGAAAAATTTACAGCCCAAGCCAAAGGAGAGTAAATTTAAACGCCAAAAAAGATAAAGCAATTTAAACAACATTCCCACACCATGGATTTATGGTTAACCTGACCAAACAAATGAGGCAACCCAAATTTTTTCCAGCATTCTTCGATAAAGATACAGAGTATAAGTCTAGGTTGCATACGAGTGAATGAGTAATAGAGTGAAACAATTCATATATGTGGCAATTCATACTGAGTGGAACACTTCATATATGTGTCCAAATATCATTTTCTACTTCTAGCATTCTAATAATCAAATTGAAACTGATTACATACCGCAAGGCTAGTACCAAAGGGAGGAGGTTCCACTGCAGAAGGAATTAAATCCTCAGAAGACAGCGAACCTGTAAGATTTGGTTGTCCTTTCTTTGTGTGTGTCTGCAATTTTACCAAGAATAAGCTAAAGATACATGCCAAATAAACACTTCAAGTAGCTTCTTCTCAACATCTAATCAATAGTTGGCCAATTCATCTCTGGTTGTATAACAGAGGTCTCTACTTCAGCGTACAGTGTAGATAGAACATGAAAAGAGCCTTATAACTATATAAATTACCATATGCTCATTTCTGAACCAAACTATTATACCTAAAAGAGTACTTACATGGTCACTATCTCTAGTACTACCAGCACCCTCGCACACTCCAAATTGATGTTCTATGAATGGAACAACACACAATAGTTTTAGGGAGGGTTTTGATCAAATGGCATATCAACAACTGCGCATAGAAACCAGTGCAGCAGAAGTGAGCAGAAAAGAGCTGAAGAAACAGAACGAACCACAAAAAGAGGAGCCACATACACCATGGCAGTGCTTCTAACTTGATTTGAATCTCAACTCTTGCTTCTAAACTTACAAATCAGGCGTAAAATGAAACATACTGAACTATAAAATATGAAACACCGAAATCTGAAAAAGGAACCAACCATTTTGAGCAGTTAATGCAGAGGATTTTTATTGAATTTAGAAAAAAGAAGGATGAATCATGACCTGCATGCGAGTCACGACCACCCAAATAGGATTTGTTAGCAGCACATTTACACACCTGTTAAAAGGAATAGTTTTTAAGGTCATCAATCACCTTCTGCAAAATGAAATCTACTTACAAACACAAGAAGGAAAAACTGTATAGGGTTGATCTGATTTTTTTACAAATGCAAAAAAAGGATAGCACCTGGAGAAGAATCCATGTTCATGTTAAAAAACATAAAAACATAAAGAAAAAAGTAATTATTTCTTATATATAAGAACACATAATACATCTATCACGTATCTTGAGATCCAAGCAGCAAATCAATAACATATAGTCACACTGATAGCATACATGCAATTAATCTTTAGTTCTTTACAATTATAACTGCAGAAATGTCTAGCTGATTGAAAACATAAAACACTTGGAACACACAATTGATTGATTACTTTTTCACCATTGCTTCAAAAGCATTTACAGCTGGATCCTGGATGAGTTAGAAATCCTCAAAATTAGACAAGAAGATATAATTCAGTGTTGGCCACCTAACAAGGAAATTATCAATGTGACATCATAGAAGGCCAGTAATTTTTTATTTGTAAACACGCATTTGTGTATGATTTAATAAATTAGCATAAAATGCTGTCTCAAGATAAAGACAAGACACAACCTAATGATAAAAGTTCTGTTAGTTAATTTAAGCATCATAAATGACAAGAAATTGCTATCCTGAGTCTTAAGCTGCTTAACAGATAATAACCCTCATATACACAACTTCACTGATTCATCCAATAAGAAGAATACTATTAGATCAGATAACAGCACCAAATGCTTTGTTAAGTACATCATTTGACTAAGAAACTAGACATTCATAAGTTTATATCATCGTTAGAGACAGTGTTAGGAAAAGATAACCAACAAATTCAAAGTCAACGCACATAAGGGATTCTATTGTACTGATGGCTACATAGTTCGTTGAATTTATCAACCATGATTACATTCACAAATGCAAATATAAGATATGTTTTGTGGTTTTATAAAATTAAATCAAGTGAGAGAAAAGGAAATAATCTTTGCAAGTCATGAGAAATACTAACTAATGATACGTAACAAGGATTCCATGGAGGAGTATATTACCCAGCCATAGCAGCAACCACAAGAGATGAGAGCATTCCAACTGATCCATCACCAAAACCTTTCCTCTTCCGTTCAAGAGCAGTAGCCTCGGCCTTGTTCCTGAATATTTGATAGAAATAATAGTAAACACCCTGTAAAATAAGAGTAGCAATTACATAAGAACCAGACATCTTGATTATAAATTTTATACTCATAGCTATCAAGGACATCCCAAAGGAACAGAAACATGAACTTAAACTCCATATAAGAATTTAGAAAACCTATAGCATGCCACAATTTGGTGAAATCAATTATACTTTTTGTAGTTAGCTTGCAACATTTGAGCACCAGAGATTTTTGTTAACATGGATTTGTGAATGTATTTCATTGTCACTGTTAATTATTGTGGATGTTATTCAAGCCAAATATACAGCTTTAACCCAATAATATCATGTAATTCCAGAAAGAGAGTAATTTTTTCTTAAATTGCAACATTTCAGTTAGTGACCGGATTCACGTGGCATTTATGCTCCAATAAAACTAATGATGTGGAAAATCCGGGTGTCATCACATCACCAAGTCGGCATCATTTTATAAGTGGCTTATTTGGGAAAATAATTCTAAAAATATTACAAAATATAAAAAAATCCCCACCCAGCCTGTCACCACCCCCTCTCCCCTTCCCTTGGCTACCATGCTGTCACACTGGTTGGTGGCACCACCAGCCATGTTAGAGACCCCTCTGGCAAGAGCTTCAATCACCCCAAACTCGACCTTGTGTGAGTGATAGTATTTGGTTAAAAACACTACATACTATTTATGGTACCCATAATTTTTCACCCTGATATTCGAGAGGGTTTCTAATGAAAAGTCACTTATATCACTTTTACTTGATCACACAAGCTCACTAGAAATTTGCTGCTATACTAATTACGACTTCATGCTTGGTCCACTCTTGTTAGAGTTAATTGTAAATTCTACCATTTTGCTATTCCATTGGAGCTTAAACTAGAAGTGCATTTAACCCTAGGATTCAGTGCTCAGAAATTGCGAACAAGGTACTTGTTAGAGTGAGAAAAATTTTGTATGTATCCCATAAGAAAAAAAAATATCCAGAAAATTATTTTCAGATTATTTCACTTATCGTGCACGGATTATTTAGTTGGACAAATGTGGACAGTGATTTTGAGGGCGAGTAAAACTTGGTCTCATAAGTCATATTGTGTTTGTTGTCTCATTGTAAGGCCTTTACCTGTATGCCATATGCATATCATAGATTTTAATCCAAAAATATAATGTTACTCCTTCCATCTACAAAAGAGGGGCAAAAGAAAGAAAGCACAAAAATATATTTTCCAGCTAATCATAGAATATTTGGACAATCTAATCTCATTAACCTTTTATCCGATCTTAAAAAAAGGAAAAAAGAAAGAAACTTATCTCCAATCTCTAAGAATAGGATACTGGTTTAGATAATGTCTTCATCGTGGAATATCTTGGTAAAATAATAGTATATCCTACGCAGTTCAGTTTGATTTTTCGAGCAGAAGAATTATTCTTTATCCATAATGCCCAGCAACAACCAAAATAAATGGTAGTATAAGCTGCAGATGCCGACGGCACACCATTCAATGACCGGGACCACATCCACCCAACAAAACAAAATACTTATAATTTAGCCTTTCTCGTTAGTCTTTAAATATCGCTTTAACGCCTCATCATAGGTTGGCAACTGGTATAAGTTACTCTTAATAATTCACGAACAAGGCCCAAATCAATAATTTGCAGCTTCAGTAATACCCTAAATTCCCTGAACGATGATTAAGGAACTAATTTCCCAAAGTTAATGACCATAATTCTTTCCAAGATATGAAAGAAAATTAGCTCCTTTAATATGTTTATTACGTACTAACAATTAAAAATACAATAAAAATCAGAGAGTTAAACATGATTTTTACAAACAATTGAACCGACGAAAAAGAATGAGCTGAAAAAAAAACTGACCTGTGACGTAGCAGTGCCGACGAGCGACGGAGCTAATCCTCCATATAGCCGTTCCCACCCTTCTTGCTTTACGACCTGCATATAATCATCATAACGTTCTGTTATGCAGAAAGTGAAACATTGGATTGAGAAGGTCAATAATAAAATTTTGAAATTGGACCAGAGGAGAGAGGACCTGATACATTTGTTCTAAAGTCCCAATTTTCCTCCTCTCCTTCGAATCTCTATCCGTTTGTTGCCGAGTATTTACCTAACAAACCGAATGATCAACAACATACTCACTTCACCATATTGAATGCCTCAAAAATAATAAATTATCTGTACAAATTACAGCTTAAATTAAACAAAAGAAATGGTGAAACAAATAATATGCCAGTAACAAGAAGGTTATGAAGAAAAAAAACCCAAAATTCCTTACAGTTTGGAGAGGATAAGTAATGAGCTGAGCGATAATTCCACCGCCGGCACCGGCGAGGCCGTTGATCAATGCATCGGACATAATTTCTGCGGTAACTCCAAAAAGTGGAAGCTTTTGAATTTGGGAAATGAAAGATAAAGAGATCTAGAGCGAGAAAAGAAATAAAAATTGAGGATCTCCGGGTTTGGAAGTTTGCGTGCTTAAATTGTGAAAACACGCGGAAAATGCTTCCTCTCTTTTCTACATCATCAAATCAACATCAATATCATACTGGAAGACAGAGATGGGAAATGAATTGGCCTTTCTTCAGGGGTTTAGTTGACGATAGAAAAGCGGATTATAAAATTCAATTAATTTCAATGGGATTTTCTTCCAAAAGCCAATACATTCAAGTTTTCGACTTACAAAAATAGTGCTACCTCATTCCACCACAATCGTTTATTGATTTTGGTGATAGATTTTAATAGATTATAATGAGTATAAAGTAAGTGAATATAAAAAAATATGTCATACTAATAATAAATGAATATATTAATTGATATTGAGTGTAAAAAAGGTGAGTCATATGTGTTTTTTTTGTAAATAAGTAGATAAATTTATGGTAAAAATATACAATTGATGTTTCCAAAAAAAATGAACATTTTTTATGGACGGACCAAAACGGAATTAAAGGAACGTATTTGGTGGACGGAGGGAATAATTTCAAACTTATGACATTTTAAAAAAGTTTCATGATATTTAATTAATTATAATATAGTACTCCCTACGTCCCATTTAAAATGTCTCACTTTCCTTTTTAGGTAGTCTCATTACAAATGTCATATTCTATTTTAGAAAGTAATTATCCATTCAAAAAGTATGGATCCTACCAACTTTTTATCACTTTAATTACTTTATATATTTCTCCTAAATATATGTCCAAAAAAAATGACACTTTAAATGGGACGAATGAAGTATTTTATTAGAGTTCATTATTTGTAAATGGTAGGGCTGGCAACCCTAATAAAATCATATTGAACACGCTAGCGAATCGATGTAATAAGAATAAACACCAACATAATCCATTAGGCTATGTTTAACACTAATATGATCCGTTAGGTTATCTATCAGCAATCATATCAATCACCCAACTATTTAATTTTTTTAATACTTTATTAATTTTTTTTCTTTACTACATCACCAATATCAACTCAATCCAATAACATCTATTTTTCATGATTTATCAATAATAGAGAAGGAATAAATATATATCAAAATTATTATAATCTCACTGAAATTTTTATGAATGTACCTACAAGAGTATAAGCTGAAGATGTTGAACCTTTCTCCTATTCTACTTAAGGCACTGCCAACTTGTCTGCTTATATGATTAATAGAGAAGCTCATAGAGCCTTCAAGATTACATGATTGAGTACATATGGGAAAAAAATTAGCGCTGAGAATCAAAATATAATTTGCATCTCTTTTAGTTGTAATTTTATATTTCACACATTAATTTGTAGCTTAGTTTTATTTATTTTCAATTTTTTTGTTCCAACTCTTATAATTTTTATTTGTTAGAGTAAAGTATCAAATATAAATGCATGATAATATTTCATTTTTAATATGATTATAAATTTAAATATGAAATACTTCTTATGATTTTTATTATATCTTTTAATTATTATAAAAATTTATTATAGATAATACATAGTTCAAAAAAAAGATATGTTAGGGTGGATTAGTATCACTGATGAGAGGAGAAATAATATTATGTTTATATTAGATTGGGGTTGTGTATGTGAATGAGAAAGTGATAAATAATTTATTAAAAATTGAGTTAGATTATTTTAGATGAAAGTCACGAGTAGTAGAGGGGGGTTTTTTAGGGTTGAAGTCAAAGATGGCTTTTGCTTCTTCTAAAAAGGAAGCTCTCACTTCCAATCCCATGAGAATTTGAGGGGTAAATAACGGTAATTCAGCAGTTAAGAAGTTATGATGGTTTCGTCTAATATCCCCAATTTGAGCTATCCTAAATAGTGTGAAACTCTCAGAATACAACTGTTATGATTCAATCTTTGATCCTTGTTCTTGTTCCGGTCCTTGTTCTTGTTCCAAATTTACTATTATTGTTAGTCTTAGGCTGTTGTGTTGTTGTCGGCATTAATTTGAAGTGGATATTTGAATGTGGTGGCATCTTCACCGAGCGAGGGAGTGACAAAGGCAGTTGATGGTTGTTGTCGTTGCCGAAATTACAACGAGAGAATGGATGGATGCGTTGTTATTGTGGGATTTCGGAGAAAGCGAAGGACGCCGACAATGAATCGTCTTGCCGTTGTTGTCGTTCAGAAGATTAAGAAGGAGGAGAATCAGAGCCTAGCAATTTCTAGGGACAAGAGCTCAGGCCAGGGCCGGCTGGCCCATGAGGCGGTGGCCCACCTCTGACCAAAATGAGGCCCCTCAGACATACATGTTGTTGCTTAAATTATGATATATATATATATATATATATATATATAGGATATAGATCATATAGGAATGGTAAATGTTGTGAGAAATATGAATGAATCCTCATCCATTTATCTTAATTAATCAATGATTGATTTAATGTAGGTGTGCTAAACTTAGTATTAAATATGCTACAAATCGATTTTGAAAACTGAAAAGGACAAACTCAGAATCCCATTCCTATCTAAACGGTTATTACCTAAAATTAAGGGATATATAAATCTTCTATTTATGGAGCGAAGGTAAATTTGATATATCTATACTTGCATTACGTAAGACTATTCATTACAACAAAATCTACATAATTTCGGAGTTTGTAATTACCATCGAGTGTTCTCGCCATGGATCAATGAGGTAATGTACAGTTTATATTGTATCGTTGTTTTCGATTGATTTTTGTTGCACATTTAATGTTTATGTATTGCATATAATTATATAATCGTTGCAATGGTTTTGTAACTTCCCATTCATATCTAAACGGTTTTTACCTAAAATGAAGGGATCTATAAATCTTCTATTTATGGAGCAGTGTAAATTTGATATATCTATACGGCATTACAGAAGACTATTCATTACAACAAAATCTACATAATTTCGCTGTTTTTAATTAATCATCGAGTGTTCTCGCCATGGATTAGCGAGGTAATGTGCAGTTTATATTGTATCAGTGTTTTCGATTGATTTTTGTTGCACATTTAATGTTTATGTATTGCATATAAGTATATAATCGTTGCAATGGTTTTGTAACTTCCCATTCATATCTAAACGGTTTTTACCTAAAATTAAGGGATCTATAAATCTTCTATTTATGGAGCAGTGTAAATTTGATATATCTATACTGCATTACAGAAGACTATTCATTACAATAAAATCTACATAATTTCGCAGTTTTTAATTATCATCTAGTGTTCTCTACAATATATCAAATTTCCTATCGAACGTCATGCAGCCTCTATATATACGTACAATATATTCTTGAAGGTTCAAGCTGAGATTGAAGCTGCTGTTCATGAGTGTCGTATATTGTCTATGACTGATCAATCTGAGTTGTCAAGTTATTCAGTTGTTGATAACGATGGATGCATATTTGAAGTAGTTCGTATTGTTTCAGAGGACTCCATAGCGTGCTCATGCAAGTATTACACACGCAATGGCTTGTTGTGCAGTCATATTTTTTTGATGATGTTGAACATGAATTTGAAAGAAATACCAGAAAAATATATCTGCAAGAGGTGGACAAAGTATGCATGTTCTGATGTAATGCAGTATAGATATATCTGTAATGCAGTATAGATATATCAAATTTACACTGCTCCATAAATAGAAGATTTATATATCCCTTAATTTTAGGTAATAACCGTTTAGATAGGAATGAGATTTACGAGTTTGTCCTTTTCCAGATTTTCGAAAATCTGATTTGTAGCATATTTAATACTAAGTTTAGCACACCTACATTAAATCTGAATCATTGATTAATTAAGATAAATGGACAGATTCATTCCTATTTCTCACAACATTTACCATTCCTATATGATCTATATCCTATATATATATATATATATATATATATATATATATATATATATATCATAATTTAAGCAACAACATGTATGTCCTGGGGCCTCATTTTGGTCGAGGCGCCATCACCTCACGGGCCACCGCCCTAGCTCGAGCTCTTGTCCCAGAAATTGCTAGGCTCGATTCTCCTCCTTCTTAATCTTCGAACGACAACAACGGCAAGACGATTCATTGCCGGCGCCCTTCGCTTTCTCCGAAATCCCACAATAACAACGCATCCATCCATTCTCTCGTTGTAATTTCGCAACGACAACAACCATCAATCGCTTTGTCACTCCCTCGCCCGGTGAAGATGCCACCACATTCAAATATCCACTTCAAATTAATGCCGACAACAACACAACAGCCTAAGACTAACAATAATAGTAAATTTGGAACAAGAACAAGGACCGGAACAAGAACAAGGATCAAAGATTGATCAGAACATGCAGTTTACATTGTATCAGTGTTTTCGATTGATTTTTGTTGCATATTTAATGTTTATGTATTGCATATACGTATATAATTGTTGCAATGATTTTGTAACTCTTCATTTTTGTAATACTGTCTATTGCATTGTTGTATAAAACTATTTCATTGTTGTATAAAACTGTAGCACGCCGTATTTCTCATTGACGCACATGAATATATATTAAATGGCTATCTTATTATCCCTAATTTTATTCTAGTTTTTATCCATGGAACAGCAAGATAATTAGTGGTTAATGTATATTGTATCAGTGTTTTCGATTGATTTTTAGTTGCACATGATTTGTATGTTTGTTGCACTTTTAATATATACATGTTGCACTTTTATTATTTTTTCTTTCCAACGTATTTTCTTCAGATCTGCATATTTGTTGTTTGTCAGATAAAAAATATGATATGTACTGCGTCATTTTTGTACGATACAGAAATTTTTTAATATTGATTGTTTTCGTTATTAATTTTTCCGTTAGTTTAGTCTCTTAGTTTTTTTATTTTTAAGTTCATGTTGATATTATATTCTCCGCAGGATAATCTGTACTAACCCCATGACAATAATTATCAACGTACATGGAATATATGCTACAATATTACATTTATATGCTACATATAGGCAAAGTCTGTGCAATGATTACTAACCAAAGGATACCATATGTTAGAAATATAAGTTGTGCAATTTTTAAACATAGGATCTTGATTTATGCTTATTTTTTTGTTTGTTAGTTTCCGTTCTTACTGTTATTCCGTATTTTTCCTTGCCGCACATAAATACATATATTAAATGGCAATCTTATTATCCCTTTTTATATCTCTGTATATCTTTTATTTTAATGTATTTTTATTGCATTTACATGAATTACCTTTACATAATTATTATATATTATTATTTCACAGCTGATGTTGGAAGTACGCAAGGAAATTCCGATGAACTTATTATCCCGAATTGTCCTGCTGAGATGAAACCATATGTGGGAAAGGTATTTAATACATTAAATGAGGGTGAAAAGTTTTATCGTGAGTATGGTATCGCATGCGGCTTGAACGCTGTATGGCAACTTTAGTCAAATACGATGATGATACTATAGTTTGGCGTTATATCGTTTGTAATAAAGAGGGTGTTAAAAAACCAGTTTATAATTCTCCAAGCAATTCACATACTATTATTACAAAACGGAGGAGGATGTCGACAAGGTCAGGATGTAGGGCGCGTGTTGCATTCCGTTTAGATGCTGGTGTAGGCTATGTTGTATCAATGTTTATAGAGGCGCACAATCATGAAATGGTATCAGATGGTTACAAACATCTAATGAAGTGTAATAGAAAGATTAGTGCTGCACATGAGATGATGATTGCAAAATGCCGTAGGGCGAATATAGGACCTATGCGTTCATATCGACTTTTTAAAGAGCTTGTTGGAACTTTTGAGGATGTTGGTACTGCTGTTGAATTCAAGAATTATGCACGTGATATGAGAGCGTTCTCTAATGGCGTTGATGCGAGATTTTGTTGCGTGTTGGAACGCAAACGTGAGTTTTGTATCGATTTAAGTTTGAGTATCAACAAGATGAATGGAATCAAGTTAAGAGCCTTTTCTGGTGACTCTTTGTCATTGTAAATTACCATATTTTTGTGAAGTCGTGTCATTTGATGCCACTTATTCGACTAATGTAAGTTATATTTAATGTTTTTAATCACAAATTACTCGTCCAATTTCATTTTGGAAGGAAATCTTTTGTATTATTGTTTCAACTGCTTATGTGCTACATATTTACAACATTGTGCTAAGATGTTATACCTTTATGCTATGTTTTTTGATGTCAATGTTAGATGTTTTAATGTCACTGCAGATTACTTTTAACCTGATATTGTGTAACAGTTATGTGCTACAATATAACCATTATGTTCTATATGTAGGCAATTAACGTAGATTATTTACTAACAAACTAACATCATATATTAGATATTATATAGTTAATATCAATTGTGAAACATATTTACAACTTCGTGCTAAGAATTTAAGACGTTATGCTATGTGTTTAGACGTCAAAGTTTAATTCATGTAAATGACAATGTTATTCTTTTTTGCATTTGATAATGTGCGATGTCTTTTATTAATTATAGTTGTCTTAAAGTATGATTAATAAGCATTTGCAAATATTATTTATAATATAGATTAAGAAATTAACATCTTTTTTTGATATAATAGGTATAAAATGATATTTGCGCCGTTCACGGTAAAGATAATCACGGTAAGTGTGTGACATTTGGGTCGGCTTGTTAACTAGGGAAGACTTTGAATCATATTCATGGTTGCTTACAAAATTTGTGGAGTGTATGAATTTTCCTCCGAAAATGATGATAACGGACGAGGACCCTGCATTGAAGAAGGCAGTTGCAGTAGTTCTTCCGGACATCAGACATAGATTTTGTATGTGGCATATTATGCTAAAAGTTGCCGAGAAAGTTCCATCAAGATTGAATGATGATCCCGATTTCAAACAAAGATTTAACAACATTGTTTGGTCAGAGATCAATGAACCGACAACATTTGATCAACTATGGAATGATTTTGTCAACGATTATGGATTGTCTTCTCATAAATGGTTTGGTAAGATGTTTTCGTTGCGTTCATATTGGATTCCGGCTTATTTTCGCGATTGTGAGATGAGTGGTTTATTTAAAACTACATCTCTTTCTGAGAGCGAAAACAGTTTCTTCCGGCAGTATCTCAATGCCAACGCAGATTTAGCTGAATTCTATATTCATTTCGGAAGTGCTCTAGATGCTCAACGCAATACACATGATCAATTCAGCTACAAAGATGAAACAGGTATACCTGATCTCAAGATGCATTTTCCTATCGAACGTCATGCAGCCTCTATATATACGTCGCATAATATATTCTTGAAGGTTCGTTGAGATTGAAGCTGCTGTTCATGAGTGTCGATATTGTCTATGACCGATCAACTGAGTTGTCAAGTTATTCAGTTGTTGATAACGATGGATGCATATTTGAAGTAGTTCGTATTGTTTCAGAGGACTCCATAGCGTGCTCATGCAAGTATTACACACGCAATGGCTTGTTGTGCAGTCATATTTTTTTGATGATGTTGAACATGAATTTGAAAGAAATACCGGAAAAATATATCTGCAAGAGGTGGACAAAGTATGCATGTTCTGATGTTATTAGGGAACGTAACAACAGTCGGTATTCAGATGGTAGTGGGAATAACGAGTTGTTCTTTGAGGCTTGTAAATGCATTGGATTGGTTGATGGTGATCCCGAACGCAAAGAAGAGCTGTTGGTTATATTTAAGGAAGCATCCGCAAAATTTTCTGTTGGTGTGCATCATGAGGGTACGGAAAAATCCAAAGATGCTATGTTTGAGCAGTATTATGGTTCATCTAAACCATCAACTGTTAGATTACTTCCGCCTCCTGTAGTGAGTACTAAAGGCAGTGCCAACAGGAAAAAATCAAATAGGGAGAAGGCTATAGAAGCTGCAAGCAAGCCGAAGAGGAAATGTCGGAAATGTAATACTTTAACGAATCATGATTCTAGGAATTGCCCTAATAACAACAAATCTTAGATTTGTTTAGTATTGATATACGTTGAATAATTGATACATTTTATGCTTATTCCGTTTTGTTACATTTAATGATTATTCAATTATTTTATGCCGTTTTGTTATATTTTGTATTTTTTCATTATTTGATTTAATTTTAAAATCATGTATAATTGATGCTAACAATCTTTACATAAAATTTATAATTTGTATATGACACACATATTTTAGGATATGCTAGAATATAATATTACACACGTTATTCGGAAATTTGTATATCTTCAAATTATACCGACATAACATATGCTACATATACTAATAATATGCTACATATATGTCTTTTATGTGCTACATCTTATAGTTATCTGCTTCAATATTTCAATATAATTGTGCTACATATATTTATATAATGTGCTATATACATGCTGTAAATATGCAATTACACCTAGAAACAAGTTTAGGAACCAGTTTAGGAAACGTATATGCTACATATTATAATCGATTTTGGACAATGTATTACACCAATGTATATGCTACATCTAGAAACGTATATGCTACATCTAGAAACGTATATGCTACATCTTATAATCGTGTTTGGACAATGTATATTTCCATTTTTTATAGGATATGTCACACATATATGAACTTATGCTTCATCAATGTATTACACCCATTAATATTCAATTAATATATATCATGTTTGCACTGTTTTTGGGACAAATGTCATATAATATTAATAAAGTGTGCAACATATAAATTTATTCGCTGTTTAAGATTGTGTATCATAGATTATATTATTCATTAATATGTCAATCATGTTGTATATTGATCACCGTTTAATAAACAATGCGCGTTCGAACAAGTTAAAACATAAACATAAAAATCTGCATAGACAAGGCTAAACATTGAATGAACAGTTTACTACATATATTATAAAAATTAGAACCATATCTTATACCATAAAAAACTTTCAACATATCAATCTGATTGCATTTGTTCAATGTTATAAATAAACCAAAATAAAAAACAACCATCCAAGTTTCATACCGTGGTTTCAATGTAGCTATGAAAAAAAAAATCAACCAAATAACATTGTTTCTACTTTCATATCTGTTCCCGAAGTCACTTCACGGTAAAAAATTTCCGCACAAGCCATTATTGTATCCTTCACTATATTATGCTCCCAACCAATAATTTCTGCACAGTATCGGACCCGCATGGTTAACAATTGTTTGTGAGGATTTGTTGTAATTCCAGTCACCCATTTTCTAGAAACATCGCTCATGAATGTCTCAAGATGTCGCAACAAATATACTCCGCTGTCCACTGAATTTCTTTTGTCTCCCCATATTATTGTTGGTATTTCAAAGTGACCTCTTTCCACAATTTTAGCTTTTGAACGCTGTTCTCTGTAACTCAGATATTCGGATAATATATCACGCTAAAAAAATAAAAACTAATGTTAATAAGTATGAAACATATCATGTTAATTTTTTTAGGAATAAATATAATGAAATATAATGTACACCATACCAAATTAGTAAGTAAATCGTCATATTTTTCAGTCTGACATTCACTTGCAGCATCATTCATACTATCAAGCACAAATATTTTACCACACTTCACATCAATGCATATTGTAAAGTATTTCAGACCAGATATAGGAAAGAAAAACTACAGATAGGAAATTTAGTATTATATTTCATTCATTTAAATAGAATCCTAAATAGTGATATATTAAACATAACTTACGATATCAATTTCATTTAATTTGATGTGTGGGTCGCTCTCCAACTCAAAGAAGAATGTTCTCAAAAACGATCCTTCTAACATCGTGAGAAAGATCTCTTGCCACCAAGGTCTGTCTCATGTATAAAACAAAAAGCATATTATTAGGAATAAAAGTAATAGTTCAGCAGAACAATTACTGTGTACCTCTTGCTGTAATGCATGTATTTAGCACATTATTTTATTACATATAGCACATATCATGATATATGTAGCACAATAATATTATAATAATATTATACACTGCACATTAATCACCTATATGAAACACATAGATAATATATATAGCACAGTAATATGTTCGTGTAAATATGTATAGCATGTAGGTATCACATTATTTTACCACATGTAGCACATAACCTATATACGTAGTACATTAATATTATAATGGTATTAAAAATTGCACTTTAATCACCTATACATAGCACATAAATAGTATATGTATCACATGTTATGACAGTGGCTAGTGATGAATAAGTTTAATATGAATATGCACGTGACAAAGATCTTTTGCCACCATTGCGTCAGTATATTTATAAAACAAAAAGCATAGTCTTAGGAGTAAAAGTAATTGTTCAGAAGAACAATTACTGAATACCTGGTGCTGTATGATGTCTTATATGTGCAATCATTTTTTCAACTATATGCTACATATATTCTTAAATGTGCTATAATTGTAATTATAATTGATTTCTGCTACATTTATTCCTAATTTGATACGTTAGTATATAGACAATCATAGCATCATTCAATACATACGATGTTACATAAATATAAAGATGTTGAATATTAAAAATTTGAATATTAGAATGTTTAGTAAACTTACACCAACAAAGTGCTTGCAAAAATCTTCTAGGTGATCCATCACCACGAAACTTTTCCATATTATTGAGCATTACACACCATGCGCTACTACACCAACTCCTATAATGCTTTCTTTGTGAACGTAGACATATGCTTTCTTGTTAGTTCTATGTCTCCATGAGCAAACAAAGTTTCTTCCCTAATGTTAACAAAATATTAAAATCATTTTGTAATTAAACAATGCTACAAAGGTGATAGAGTCGAATTACTCATACTCATTAGGTGTAGAGTTGTAGAGCGATAAATCCCACACTTTAATTCCTTTTTCGTGAGGCTCTTGCATCGTTGATCTTTCTTATCAAAATGGTGATTTTAAAGCCAAAGGCTTATTCAAACACTCGTGCTTCTTCGCTTTTTGTTTGTCGCAACCACACCGTATGTGAAATCTACAAGCATATTTAAATCCATTAAGACAATATGAAAAAAAAATATGTACAATACAAATATTACATAAAAGAAACAATAATTGCATCTTGTACTTATAATTGAAATATTTGTGGTACAGTATGCAATATAATTACATAATTACATAATTGCATACTGTATGAGATAATATAATTACATACTGTACCACATAAATGACACACAATATATTTAATAATGTACCACAAAATATATCTACAGACTGCAACACATCATTGCAACAAAATATATCTACTGCATCGCAACACATCATTGCTTCAAAATACAAGTACTGCATCGCAACACATCATTCCAATAAATAATAACTACAGACTGCACCACATCATTGTCTCAAAATATAAATACAGACTGCACCACATCATTGCAACAAAATACAAATGAATAATGCACAACAGCATTACAACAAAATATAACTAAAGACATTAATATTACTTCCAAATATCATTACTAGACTTCTTGTTTAAGCTTACTACAACCCAAATCTAAACTAGTAAACTACATACTGCACCACATCATTGCAACAAAATATAACTAAAGACTGCACAACAGCATTGCAACAAAATATAATTACAGACATTAGTATTACTTCCAAATATCATTAATAGAATGCTTTTTTAAGCTTAGTGCAACCCAATCGAATCTAGTTTTTCTTTTTCCTTTTGTATGAAACAACAACCTTCCTTTGTTCAACTACGGTTGGTCCAGTGGGTTCTCTCAAGGTTGGGTCAATTGTAGTGTCTGCTCCAACTCCTTGTACCTCATCAACCATACCGTCAGAAGAAATAATAGTGGCAATGTAATATTTTAAAATAGTGTGAAGTAATATATATAACACACAACAAATATTTAGGTCAATAGTAGTTGCATAAAAACCAAAAAAAACTTGACAGAATACTATTGTATTTAAAACAAGGACCTTGGAAATATCAATCTGTGGTTCAACCAATGATGTGTTATTGCCCCGAGTGTTTGATGTATCAACAACTTCCGTGTGCTGAACAAACTGTTAATATAGAATAATATATGTCTGTAATACCATCTAATATGTATTAATAACCAGATAAAAACAGTAACATATGATGAACGTACATAGGTATTGTGCAACATTGTTTTAGTTAATATGCTATAAATAGTTCATGCCATGTGCAACATTACATAAGACACTGAAATTATCAGTTATTGTTTGACAGCATGTTATAGCACATAACAACATGATCTTGAAAATAAAAACCTGTGGTTCAACGGTCGTCTTGATATTTATCTATTTCAACCCCCGCTGGGTTTTCTGCAAACTGTTAACATATAATAATAAATATATTAAATATCATCTTATAGGAACTAATAAACTGCTTAATAAAGAGTCAATAATTATGTACGTAAATTAAGACAGTTTTATGTGCTACATGTAGTCTCTTGCCAAGGCAACAATAAATAACGATATGACGTTAATAGCTTAACTGTTTAGATAATGTTATTTTATTTAAAAAAGTATTATGGAACTTAAAGAAAAAAATGTTTATGTGCTACATATAGCCATTGGACGTGTTAATGTTGATTTGATATTGTCCCGAGGATAAGCTATATTAACCACATGATAATAATTATCAACATACATGGTATATATGCTACAATATTACAGTTATATGCTACATATGGGCAAATTTTGTGCAATGTTTACTAACAAACTGATATCATATGTTAGAAATTAAGTAGTAAATATAAGTTGTGCAAGGTCATTAAAGCACTTGAATATGCACCACAATACTAACCTCTTTTGTAGACATGCAACAATATTGTCTACAATACTTGTCGCATCATTACCAACACCTTCGCCATCGACACCCACATGTGTCCGCTTTTTAAAATGAGTTATTCAAAGAAATATACAATAAATGTTATAAATAGCATTTCATTTTTTAAAAACTAATACTTTACCTCTACTTCTTCATGCACTGAAACACCAACATTTTTTTCCACCTCACGTGGTGTGCTCCACAGTTGAGTTAGCCCAAAACTGAAAGATGGCGTATCTTCAAGCTTGCTCATGTACGCATCTCTTTGTGCAAGAGCAGAATCTACATCATCCCACAGTTTTTGGACATCTATGTTATTCCAAAAACCATCATCTTCTTCTGTATTGTCTTGTGTTTGACCAGACTTTTGCTGAGAAAGAGAGAGTGTCGTACATGATATGGACTTGAAAGCTGTTTCTAGTGTCCGCTGAAACGAACGAGAAATGTTATTTCTCTTGGTGCCGACTCATAATCTTCATCATGTCGATCGTAAGTGTGCAAATCTTCTTTGCAATGGTCAAACCTCAATATTTTGACTCACAACATTGCCACTGGCATTACCTAAATCTACAACTTCATTACCTTCATCAGCCCTGAACTCAATCGGTGGATTTGGATATCCGTCTCCAAAAACCCCCCCTTTAATTTCTAAAGCTTGTCGTTTTCTCAAAGAATTGGTACTCAGCTTACCTATTATAGGGTAATGCCTTGGCACAGATTGCATTTTATACACAACCCTATCAACATAAAAAATCTGCGAAAATAAAGTAATAGTTCAGATAAACAAAATTGTATTCATACAAGAATAATAAATCATTAAATAAAATAAGTTTATTACCATCAAGAATAACAAGGGTCCAACAAAATATGAAGCTTTCTTTTCCACCCAAGATGTCTTGTGCTCAATCGCACTCGATTACATACTCACCCCAATTCCAATTTTTACTGACCAATGTTTTCCAAACAATTGAGTATATACGAATAATATACCCATTGCGATGTTCTCCATGAATGACGATCAGACAACAATCATAAAATGACGCTTAAACCAATCCCCACATCTTCACAAACAACAAAGCATCATGTAACTTCGAACGAAACTCTATGCCGATGGGTACCGTGAAAACGCCATCCATTCATCAAAAGAGGAGTCAGATGTGTCTTCCAAATCTAGACACTATTCTACGCCTTTGGGAAAGCCATATACACGGTAAACATCTTCACGGGTTACATGAATTGCCTATTTGAGGTTAGAATTAGCTCGTAACTATTATGATCAAGTTATGCACCAACCAATAAGCCGCCTCGCAGAAGTTCTTTAATGTTAACATCTCTAACATGCCCAAATCCTAAATCATCTATAGTGCTCTCGACGATCATTTAATTTTGCTAGAGTGTTAAAAACGATTCAAATTACACCTAGAAACCGGTTTAGGAAATAAACCATCACTTTCGATTTCCGACATTTTCATCCCGATTATCGCCCCATCATCGCCACTTCATCCGTATCTCATTGGTATCATTCCTTTTTTGTCCGTTGTTCCTTTTCAACCTCTAAATTTAGTACTGTTTACGTCTAATTATATCTCGAATCGTTCTCTTACCTCGATCTATACAAATGATAGTATTACAAGATTAGAATACTATATAATATGTATAATGAATACAAGATCAGAATAATAATTCATATATGTAGACGTTTCTCTAGAATCTGATAATGTGCTACATATACTAGTTATGTGCTACTTATATAAAATAATGTGCTATGTACATGCTTAATATATGCAGTATTCAACATAATGCATGATTTAATCATGTGAATTTCATATGAACATATTATACCGACCTAACATATGTTACATATACTAATTATATGCTACATATAGGTCTTTTATGTGCTACATCTTATAGTTATCTGATAACATATTTCAATATTATTGTGCTACATATATTTATATAATGTGCTACATACATGCATTAAATATGCAATATTCAGTATTAGTTATGTGCTACATATAGGTAATTAATGTGATTATAATATTACCGTACTACAAATACTAGTTATATGTCGCATATAGGTAAGTAATGTGCTACGATATTTAAATATTGTACAATATAAATGTACAATGTTTAATACCATTATAATATTAATGTGCTACAATCTCCTAATTTTTGTGCTATTATTCCTTAAGTGATGTGCTACAAACATGCAGTAAATATGAAATAATGTGCTATATTCATGATACATATATGCAGTATTCAATATTGCATATGATTAAATCATTAGAATTTCACATTTACTTATTATACCGACATAACATGTGCTACATATATTAGTTATGTGCTACATATACGCCATTAATGTGCTAAATCTTATGGTTACGTGCTACAATATTTCAATATTATTGTGCTACATATATTTAAATAATGTGCTACATATACGCCATTAATGTGCTACATCTTAGGGTTACGTGCTACAATATTTCAATATTATTATGCTACATATATTTAAATAATGTGCTACATACATGCGAGAAATATGCAAGATTCAAGATTAGTTATGTGTTACTTATAGGTAATCACGATTATAATATTACTATGCTACATATAATAGTTATATGCTACATATAGGTAAGTAATGTGCTACATATATTTAAATACTGTACAATATTAATGTGCAATGTTTAATACCATTATAATATTAATGTGCTACATCTCCTATTTTTTGTGCTACTATTTCTAAAGTAATGTGCTACATACATGCAAGAAATATGAAATATTTACTTTTAATTATGCTACATGAAGATGGAAAATTTGCAATATACGTGGATTACATATGCAATGATCTAGATACTTTCTCGATTTCAACATTAGAATTTAAGATCAACATATTACTGCTCCAAACTCTACGCATCCATCATAGTATTTAAATACATGCAATAAAATGTACAGTTTATGCAATACTTATAATGAATTGTGCAACATATACGATACCACAAACGATGGACATACATATGCAATAGAATATACAATTTATGTTACATATAATGCAAGATGCAACAAATACAGAGAACACAAATGATGTTGTACATTTATTTAGTGTCTATCATTAACATTGCTTAACTAAGAACAACAACAAACAACTACACTGTGAATAAACATCTTATGACAAACAGTTAAAAAAGTAGAAAAAACAACCGTGAATTATTATATCAAATGAAACCACTCATTCCGGACCACAAACGACAATCACACGCTTCATAATGCATATATAGTGATAATTTTAAGAAGTTATACTTTTGTACTACATGGTTTTACCGTAAAAGAAATCAAACCCTTTAGACAACACCATTGAAACGATTTTGAAAAAGACAGCAGTCAAACCCTAGATTCGTTCGAATCTGGAAAAAGTGCTCATGGAAACCAATTATAAAACAATAGCAACAAAATACATTCAAAACAATTCAATCGATTTTTATTCACGCAAGAACAACCTACCTCCTTCCCTTTGTGGTTCTTTCCCCTTCCTCTTGCTTCGTCCTTCCTTCACCATTTTTAATCGCCTGTTGAATTGTGTGAGAGAGATTTATGCGAAAGCCGCCGCCTTCGTTCTTTGTTCACCAAGAACAGTACACGCCTTCGTTCTTTCGTTCAATCTTATGAAAAACCTATCTTCAAAATACAAAAATAAAAGAGGAAGGCGAAACGAAAAGTTTAGCAATTAATGTGCTGTGAATTTGCGGTTGTGCATCAAATGGATTTCAATACCCACGAGATTATTTGCCTATTTCCGTGAATTGGAAAAGATTTCAATATCTACCAATTGATTCTCAGATGTATATTTTTATCGTTTTCTCATTTTTACCCTTGGACGGGTTTTACAGCATTAAAAAAATTGCAGTTTACTTTAATTCCTTATTTATTCACTAATCTCATCCATTGGATATATTACAATGAATGGCTTAGATTTATTCCTATTTCTCACTCTTAATACTATTCTCATTATAACCACCCCCTATATATATATATATATATGTTGGTTATGGTGAGAAAGCTCCTTAATGTACGAAAATATGAATAGTAGCACATCTTTCATATTTGTGTAGTACAATCAGAATTAATATATTGCACATATTAGTTTAGCACATATTTCATTCATTCGTAGCATATATGCTAAATATATTAGTTTAGCACATCTTTCATTCTTGAGAACATAAGAAGAGTTCTAGTGTTGCACAAGATTTCTGTAGTACACAAAACACAAAACTCAGAAGACAACCGAAGTTAAATCTCAACCATGGATATAGAAATCAAAGGCTCAGGTTCATTCATATTTCATACCAAATTATTCTTTCCTACCGAATCATCTCATATATATATATATATATATATATATATATATATATATATATATATATATAAGCATTTACTTTGAAGTGGTGCAGTAGGCAGTTGGAAATAGGTTTATAGTTTTTGTAGTTATGATGTTCAAGCTCTCCACATTACAATTCTGATTATTCATTTGATTTATTATGCTTTTATATTTCTAAATATTTTTTGATTTGTTGATAGTTTCAGTTTATATTTAGTTCAGTTGATTTTTGTGTTTGTTATTATAATAAATATATAGAAAAATTTTGTCGATAAAATTATGCGTAATAATAAAATTAATTAATCTTAACAAGGAGCACTTGATAAATTTGTTATAATAATAAGAAAAAGTTATTCCAACAAGACAAGTTCATTGAAAGAAAAAATGTATTTGAGAATTAAACTAGATTAAATATATTATTTATTGAAAGTCAGTGATGAAGCCAGAAGTTTTTTAAAGGATCCAACCTATTATAATTGTAAAGGTTAATAAATATAATTTTAAAAATGATAATAATTTCAATAGTAATATAATATAGTTTGAATTACATGACAATGTTTAAAATTAAAATTAAGAATATAATCACCTCATAATAGATGAAATTCTCCACAAGATGAGATATTTTCTTTTATATAAGACAGACAATGAAAAAATAACGAACAATGTACAGTTTAAAACTAAGCTAGCAACTATGCAAGAAAGATGAATATCTTACAACAATTCTTAAAATCATCTTAATAACTTTCGTACAAAGAGATTGATTTGTTCATACTATTTTTTTCCTTATGTCTAAAAATATCTTGCAAAAATCAAATAATAAAATTTAATAACAAATAATTAAACAATCAATCAATAACAACTACCGAGATTAAAATAATGAGAATTAGAAGTGTCAATATTATAAATGGTAAATTATCTAAAAAACTCAAATATTGGTTTTCTTGCATCATGTACAAGTTCACACTGAGTTCTAAATCTAAATTCCATCATAGGATGAAAAGAAATATTTAAACTTAAAAGGTAGCAAAATAATATTATATCTGATCTTTAGAATTTTTGAATTATAACAATTGTGATAAAAAAAAGTAATTAAAAAAAGGGAGATGACCATTTTAAGGTTGAGTGTATATCTTTTAGAATTCATTGTTTTGTTATGAGATTCACACTCCCTCTTAATATAACAACAGTTTTTATTTTTATTTTTATTTAAATTTATAATTATTATTAGCCGCCAAAAAACTAAGAAAGATGAAATGAATTTTTATTAAATTTTATGCATTCTTTTTTTTTTCGCCTCATGCATTTTCTTGATCCTGACCTAGCTCAGACTTGACCGAGAATCAAGAGAAATATCAGGCTCGATCAAGAATTAAGAGGAGTTACATGATAGATGATGGTCGCGGATATGTCCGTAACAGTGATATAAAGCAACGGAGGTCGCCGGAAAAGGTAGTTCATGGCGGCGGAGGTTGTAAGAGAGGGTTTCTGTTTTATGTTGTCAGTCAGCAGAAGTGAGAAAAGGAACAAGCTAGTGGGGAAGACTTATAACGCGCTCGTGAGAGAGAGGGGCGGGCAGAGATTTATTTCTTAACCTTGGGCCTGAAGGTATTAAAATGAGTTAGGCCCAATATGAGTTCTAACTTACGATTGGGCTAAAGAATGCCAATTTGGGCCTTATTTAATAATTTGGGCTGTGATTTTTTGTAATAGAAAAAGGAGAATAATAATTGCTCGACTTGTGAATATCAACGACTAACAAAGTTGCACAATAAAAGGTGTGTGTGTTGGCCTAGTGGTAGAGTGGTTAATGTCCGAGGCCAAATATCTCGGGTTCGAGTCCACCGTGACGCAGCCTTTAAAATTTCTGTATTAATTGACCAAATAAAAAAAAAAGTTGCACAATAAATATTATTATGTATATTCATATATATATTGCATTTCAACATGAAAAGGAATTGTATTATGTCTTTACGAGAAATATTTTGCAAAATTGGTATTCATAAACAAGCTAAATTTTTGTCGGATTAAAAATTGTTGATCATAATCCTTCGTTTCTCTCTATTTATTCGGGTCAATACATTAATTTTTTTTGAACTGGATTGACGTTGAAATGGATCATTAATTCTCGTTGTCTTTTACCGTTTTACGTACTTACCACATTGAATCTATGCTTATGAGGTGCATGTTATATATATCCGTGTACTAATTAGAGTGTTACTGTATTGCATTAGACATATATAATATGTCATATGCTTGTCAATGGACGAGTTTTACCTGAACCAGAATCAATAAATAAATATTCGTTATAATTCTGGAACCGATCCATTATATATCGGACCTGAACCGGACCCAGACTGGACCCGGGCCACCAAACTATGTATTCGGGTCGGGTAATTACCCAAATATTAAAATGATTATCAATCTATATGGTTTTTTCCTAACTTAATAAAATAATAATAATTAATTAGTAATAAAATATTTAAAACACATTAGACAAGCTCATAATACACCAAAAAAAATGTCGCATTTAGGTTTGGACCAGTCTATATCCGAGGGAGTCTGGAACCAAAATATAACCGCTACTTTGCTATGAGCATTTCTTAGTCGGTCCAGATAAAACTCATTCATTGACAAGTCTAGTATGACGATCCTTGTGAACCGTCCATATACATATTAGTTTTCTTGGAGTATACAATTTAATAAATAAAGTTTAATGATAGTTTAATATGAAAATTATAATAGTTATTATATAGTTTATATAGCTTGATTAATAATTAATACTTCCTCCGTCCTGTTTAAATGTCGCATTTCTTTTGAGTACGGGTATTTAGGAGAAAAATATAAAGTAGTTAAAGTGCTAAAAAGTGAGTAGGGCTCACGCTTTTTGAATGGATAATTACTTCCTAAAATGGAATGTGACATTTGTAATGAGACAACCCAAAAATAAAAATGAGACATTTTAAATGGGACAGCGAGAGTACAAAATTAATTAATTTAATAGGTGAAGTATATGAACATTTATTTTGTACGTTTAGTACTATCCAAAGAGTTTAAGTGGCTTATTTCTTTTTTTGAATTCTGAGCGGAAAAGTTTATGAGCAAGCGTTGAGATGGGATATTATTTTTCCTATATGAGGAACTTAGATGTAGGGATCTTAATCCGATTTGAAATTTGTGAGTTGCTTCAAGAAAAAATAACAATTATTCTAAGAATCTATAAGAAAACACAATACATTTGATGTTGCATCTCCTTCATTGCATCCTTTTTCAGGATGAGGATATGTGACAAATTATGGGGAATCGTCGATCTCCCTATCGATTAAGATTCTAATTAAGTTGATCTTAATCGATCGGAATCCTAACAATTCCCTATAATTTATCTCTTGTCCTTATCCTGAAAAAAATGCAATATAGAGACTGCAACATCAACCTTACCGACAAAAGAAATACGGACTTTAGTATTGCACTAGTGTGAGTTGGTAGGCTTTTAGGTCCCCCCGGTCACTTTTTAGGTTAGCATGCAAGGTTAGACATATCTTTATTGTTTTGACATAACTTTATCTGCACAACTTCAATCCATGACGGTCAGAGACATTGGAAAGTAAAAAAAAGGAAAGTAAACTTAGTTGGGTGCATGTGTTGGTTTAGTGGTAGAGTGGTTAATGCCCGAGCCCAAAGATCTCGGGTTCGAGTCCACCTTGACGCGGACTTTAAATTTATGTATTAAATTGACAAAAAAAAAGGAAAGTAAACTTAGTTATCTTTCAACCATATGTTAGACACCTTTAGATTCCAAATATTATGAGGATTATGAACATTTAAAGTTATGGTTAGAAGTAGAGGAGTCCACTTAAGTATGATGATTGTCATTAAGAACAATAGTTTCATTTAAGAAATACTATTTTACATTTAAACTTTTTCAAAAATATACGCCAATTAAAAAAAATCCTATAAAAATACTAACATTTTCTTTTCAAATCTATCATAGGAAATCTTTTTTGGCACCTATGACCTAGCTCAACACGTCGAAATCTATTAATCGCTCCCTTGATGAATGAGTTCATCATTGTTGATGACTTTTGGGAGCATGCTGTCAACCGTAGGAAAAAGATTATGTATAGTATATTTGAATAAATAATCAATCATGTATGTTATCGTAATTTTCAATATATCTATATCTATATATATATAAAAGCCAAATAGTGTGAATTGGCGCCTAAAACTATTAGCTTCTTCAATAAGATAACCATTTTTTCTTTATTTTTTATCATAATCATAATCTACTTTTTGAGTTATTAAATATCTTGAATCTTCTTCGAAAATACATATATTTTTAATCTATTTAAGGAGTCTAATGACTTTATAATTGATGGATATTTTTTTATTTATAATTTATATGAAACTGTTGGATATTTATTTATCATATAATCTATATTCAACAGTTGGATATTAGCAGAATAGACTCATGATGAAACATTAAAGCTTAACACTTGGACTCAAGTATTTTTTGCTATAAATACCAAATGAATATAGAGTTTTCACACAATTTTCTTTTTATTTAATGTAAATTTTCTCTCTCTATTTTGGATTATGAAGTGTACAAATAGTAATCAATTTTTTTTAGCTTTCGATTAAGATCTCTTCGGCTATTTGAGATTTTCTGAATCTGATTATGTGATATTTTTCTATTACCATTACAATATTACGAAGGCGCGCTGCAGCTGTTACGACAATGAATTGATAGCATGTCTCGAATTGATATCATACTTATATTTTAATCCTTAAATCAACATCATTTATATTAACTATATAATTTGATGATAATTTATTCAATCGAGGTCACAAAAATAATAAACAATGATCATTGACGATGATACCCACATGAGCTATTCGCATATGTATGTACTTAGTAATTGAAGAAAATTTGTTACTATGTATGTACTTTAGGTTATTGAATCAATCTAATATAGAATAACTTTTGCAACACAATCAATTATACAAATTCCATCTTTTGTATAAAAAAATATTTGTATGCTTAGTTAACTAAGAGATCATGCCAAACTAAGTGACTTGTCTGGGAGCAAAGTAATTGAATGAAAATAAGATATTAGAATAATACACATTATTAATTATTTATTAATATATGATATATGTAATATAAATATAGAGGTTGGTTATGGTGAAAGCTCCTTAACGCATAAAAATAGGAATAGTAGCACATCTTTCATATTTGTGTAGCACAATCAAAATTACTATATTGCACATATTAGTTTAGCATATATTTTATCTATTCGTAGCACATATGCTAAATATATTAGTTTAGCACATCTTTCATTACAGCGTAGCACATGAAGGGTTCTAATGCTGCACATTAACCCGTGTAACACACGAAATACAAAACTGTAGCACACCCGAAAATTAAATCTCAACCATTGATATAGCAAATCAAAGGCTCAGATTCATTCCTATTTTCTACCAAATTATCATTTCCTACCTGATCCATCTCATATATATATTATTTATTTCCAGAAACGGAAACGAAATGGTGATTTGGGAAGGAAAATATAATTTATTATTTTGAGAAATGATTCCCCTTATATATATATATATATATATATATATATATATATATATATATAGAGAGAGAGAGAGAGAGATAGATCATATAGTATCCAAGCCCCGAGATAGTATGTAGTACTCAATCTCATCCACTCATCTCATAAATCCTATGGTTCGATTTTTCGGACTTTTAAGCTTAATTTTGCTTATTTTCGCTTCATTAAGGGTAGATTAGTAATTTGATCATTATTTGATTGCGAAAAACAAAAATGCATGCGCTTAAACCGCATAATGCATTTAAATGAACAAAAATGCATGCAATTGAACCGCATAATGCATGTGTTGAAGCTTCGCGGCGCGCGCCACATGGGGTGTGCCCAACAGGCGCCGTGCTCGCGTGTCGCTCCGGTGCTCGTTCGCGCACCCGTTGGCACCATATTTTACGTTTTGTTAAATGCATGAACATGCTTTGTTAAATGCATGGACATGTTTTGATCAATGCATGAACGTGTTAAGTTAAATGCATATTTCGCTTTTGTGAGAACATGCATTTTATGCTTTGTTCAATGCAGCTTCATGTTTTGTTCAATGCATTTTATGGTTTTCGACACCAAATCTATCATCCATCATTCTATAACAATTCGTCGTCTCTTTCACAGATTATCGGCTAATTCACCGTGAACCACCGTCATAACCACCATATTTCTCGATTCTTCAATCATCTATCAAATTCATCTTATATTTTTTTCTCAAAATCCATCAATTTTGTTCCTCAGTTTTTTCTTCTTTTTATTTCTTTCAAAATCTGTTATTTGTAGTTTGTGTATCTTGTTGTCGTTCGTCGCCGTCACCGCCGGTGCCGTCCGTCTCCCCGCCGCTGTCGTCGCCTCCGTCGTCTGCTCACGTCGAGGAGGAGAAGAAGGCTGATTTGTTTTTCCCATTTTGCCCCTTGGGAAAATTAAAAAGAAAAAGAAAAGAAAAGGAACTGCCACGTGTCAGCTTGTGGTGTGGCCACGTGTTCAAAATGTGTGGTCTAGATTGAGTACTACATACTATCTGGGGACCGGGTACTACGGGAACCCAACCCTATATATATATATATATATATATATATATATATGTTCAATAAGAATCATTTTTAACATGAGAACTAAGAACCACAAAATTTCGAATGAACAATATGAATTGCTATGAAAGTGATGCATCCACGGATTTCTCGAATCAAAAATTGATATTTTTCACCCGGGTTCGAATCCCATGAGAGACGAAAATTATATTTTTTTGAATTTTTTTTTATTCATTAACTTTCTCAATGGATTCATTAACTTTCATAGTGAATTCATTATTTTTTAGTTCTCACGTTCTCATGATAAAAATGGTTCTCACGTTAACCCTCCTAGGGATAACAATGGACCGGATCTGATTAGATCCAGATCAAGATTCGATTTTTTTTGCTTGGATCCAGATCCATTGGATTTAAAAAAATGAGATCCAGGCCTAGATCCATTGGATCCACAGGGTCCAGTGTAGACCCGTATCCATATGTTTTCTCTTCTAATATAAATCTTAAATTAATCAATCTATAATCAGCATTCCTCAAATATTCGATAAATTCTTGAGCCGATTCGATATCAATCATGTTTGGTTTATTGTAGGGATTTCTCCCATCATTTCTAAGTTTTCTCAAATGAAATTATACCTCGTGTCTTCATAATTAAATAGAAATCAATATTAGAAGTACAAAATCAAACTATATCACAAAAGATTAACGAAAACTGCAAACATACCATTCACACAAACAATGTCCAAATTTGAGGATTTGTTGCTGCTTCAACTACTGAAAGTTTTATGATATGAGAAATCAAGAGTGTTGTCCCAAATTTTTGATTAAATCATAAATGAATAAAATAAAATAGAGAGGTGGAATCGAAGTAAAATGAAGTGAATGAGGGTAGATTTTTGAAAGAAGTTACGTTGAAGTAAAATGGAGAAGAGCAAATGTTTGGAATTGGAAGAAGACTAAGAAAAAAAAAACTAGAATTAGATATATGGTTAACTAATATTTAATTAAAATAAAAATAAAATATATATTATATTAATCGGTCACGGGCCGGATCGGATCTCAAAATTAAAATCCGGATCCGATCCGAGATTTTAGAGTAGGATCCAGATTCGATCCAAACCATCGGTCCAAATTTTTATACTTGGATCCAAAAATGGATTCGGACCACCGGTCCAAGATCATTGTCATCCCTAGACCTCTCTCTCTCTCTCTCTCTCTATATATATATATATATATATATATGTGTGTGTGTTTGTCTATATAATTGAGTTTGTGATTTTAGTTTTGATAGAAAATATCATCTATTTACTGAAAATATGATATAAGCTCGATTAATATATATCTATATTGTATTATTTCATTAATAAAGTGTGCTAATTGTAATAGTTGGTTGTTATTAATTCCATGATTAGTATCAATAGTCATTACCAAAATTTTGAAATATATATATATATATATATATAATTTTTGAATGTATTGATTTAAGTTGTGTAGTGGTTTTAGATTTTTATTGGATTTAAATAATTTGTTGCTATTTGGATTGAGAAGTCTCGGCTATGAATTTTGTGTTAATAATAATAATATTATTATTATTATTAGTTTTTTGCAAATAATATATTATTATAGTTAAAATGACAACTATATTTAAATGATGAAATTTTGAGTAAAATTAGTCTATATGATTGAGTTGAATTAAATTTTTAGATTAATATCATCTATTTAATGAAAATATGATATAAGCTCCATTAGTATTTTTATATTATGTATGTAAACATATTATTAATAATTAATTAACAGAGTATAAAACACTTTCTTTAACTAAGATGTATATGCAACTTTTTTAGATTTTTTTTACAAGTTTGGTCTCAATGAGTATATAAGATATATGTATTGTTTATTTT
This sequence comes from Salvia rosmarinus, assembly GCA_036937905.1. NCBI lineage: Eukaryota > Viridiplantae > Streptophyta > Magnoliopsida > Lamiales > Lamiaceae > Salvia > Salvia rosmarinus. Next base: position 12,307,608 of record CM072818.1, read on the forward strand.
GAAACATACTTCTACAAAATTTCTTTGTATTATATAATATTTATCCTTTAATTTGTTTTGATATATTATTTGGATATGATATTTAGCAAAACTATTTAGTTTATTGCAATTTTTCTCAATTTTTTATGTTTTTCTATTATGATATTATATGGTTATTGAACTTCATTTTTAGTTATGTATAAAATATAAGTTTTTGTTTTATTCATATTTTTATTATAATATTTGTTCTTTCACATGTTGACTTGCACTAAAAGGGACATGTTTTTAGTCATAATCAAATTTATATTGTTGTATCAAGTTACTAATTTTCGAGGTTTGAAAATTCTAATATGTGGGACGACAACGAAAATTGTATCTCTAATGAGAATTTGTGTATAAGGATGTTTTGCACAATGTTTAATGTAATTATTCTTAATTTATTATTTATATTTTATTTGTCTTCACATATTATTTTTTAATTATATTTGTGTATTGATTATTTATACATGAATTTTTTTACATATATTTTTACCGTGCATCGCACGGGTACAACACTAGTATATATAAAAGCCAAAGAGTGGAGGATTGGCGCCCAAAACCTTCTCCATCCAAAACTTGCTCACTAAGATATAATTTTTTTTAATAATAAATTGCATGAAAATTTAATGGTTCATACCCAGGGACGGAGGCAGTAAGGGGCCTGGGGGGCCCATGGGCCCCCCAGTAATTTTCAAAAAATCCAGGGGTATTTTAGTAATTTCACGATTTAATTAAAATTTTTAATATTATTACATATTTCACGAGAAAGGGGGGTTTTCTTTCTCTTCTGTTGGGTTCTCACCTTGGGCTTTTAATTAATTTATTTTCAATTTAAACAATGGGCTACTTTAGTATAGGCTGTGTTGTGCTTAGATCTAATTTAATTAACTGATGTTCATAATTTGGGCCTAAAAAAAACTCAGTAACTGGGCCAAACCTAAAGTATAGTTTAATTAATTAAATTAGTCTTTAATTTTAGGTTTCATTATTTCTATTTTGATTTAATTAGCATAGTGAACATAATTTTACCAAAATAATATTACTAGAGAATAAATATTAAAGTTGTCTTTTGATTGTGGAAGAAATAACAATCAATTAAACTTAGCTGAGATAATTATTTCTAAAAATATTAATTACTCAAATTTTGAAGACGATTAGTGGAGTTGTATAATAAATATTATTATTTATAACTTACTCATTATATGATTTTAACATAAAATAATTTAAATTATACTTTTAAATTATTATTAGTGGAGTTGTATAATAAATATTATTATTTATATGCTATTCTTGACAATGCTTCTTTGTAGTGAAGTTATTTTTGTAGGCACACTAGTGTCGATTACTTGCTTTGGTTGCATTGGGGTAATATTGTTTTCATTATTTCTTAGGTAAATGAATCGTTATTTTAGGAAAACTTCTCTCTGTGTGGAGGTTTCATCTTCGTCGGTTAATGGACCTACACTTCTCCAACCTCAAGAATCATCGAAGGAAGATAACAATGAAGTTGATTTAGAAAATGTTCCAAATGATCCAGGATTACGACTGATATAATGAGTTATCTACCGAACTTAATAGAGCGGTTCGTGAGAGCTTACTTACTTAAAGGTCCATGTCAACCGCGTGAGCATGCTTTTCCTCATAGAATTGATGGAAATCGAAACGTAAATTTGTTTCAAATTGGTTTGATGAATTCAAAAGTTGGTTGGAATATAGTATTGCAAAAGATACAGCGATTTCAGAAGATGAAGAATAGAAGGGAAATGTTATGATGTGATTGTATTTAACTTTTATTTTTTGAATATTGTAATGTAATTTAAATAATACTATTTATTTTTATTTTTATTATAAAAAATATTTTGGGCCCTCAACATGAAATGTCTGGCTCCGTCACTGTTCATACCCATGGATTGTTCACCACATTATCCATGAAATAAAGCAATGCAGATAAAGACTTTGGCTCCAAGAAATATATATATATCTATCTATATCTATATTTATATCTATATCTGATATATATCTATATCTATATCTAAGAAGGGCTTTGATTTTGTGGAGAAATAGAAAGGGGGAAGGCGCTCCGGAGAGAGAGTAGCAGGCAATAGGGTTATGGGCTATGGCCGCCGCTGTCGCCGGCGACGAGTGGCGACGGTGTGGAGAAAGAAGAAGAAGGAGGGGAGAGAGAATTTTCTGGAGTGGGCAAGTAGAGAGAGAAAACTGAATTTGGGGATATAGACGTGAGATAGAGAAATTTTATGAGAGATATTTTATATTATTACTTCATCTTTTGTTTATTTTTGTCTGGTCTAATTTTGTATTATCTTCATTTTTGTAAGTGTTGTTTATTTATAAATAATTTATGTGTATGAAAATGGTATGTACATTAATAAATTATTGTTTAATTTAAACTGTTCCAATCAATCTTATTACAATTGTATAATTTTTATGAATTAAGAGAGAGAATTTAGAACCACCACACTCACGCATCCTTATAAAAGTGGTTAGTATTGCTAATTACAAAGATTTATGTTGTATGATTTAATTATACATGTTTTCCATCTAATATATAATATATATTATTCTAACATCACATGATATAGGGATGGAGTATATAAATATAGAAAATGATCAAACAAAAAAAATTATTCTTATTAAGTTAACTATATACCAATTGAAACCACAAATCTTAATTTATGGATGGTAACTATTGATTTTCAAATAGAATTATATTTTATTTATATGAAATAATATTTTCTATAGAGTCATTTGTTCGGATTATTAATTTAGTTTCAATTAATCCAAACCCACAATTATTATATTTGTGTGAGTTATTTAATTAGTTTCACCTAATTTTTATATTTTATAAATAGGACTCCAAAATTATAAGTGTACTAAACAAATTTGATTGTAATTTAAAAATTGACATAAATTAAATTGCTCATTTAAAAATATTATAATAAAATGTGTTTATTTAAAATTTGAATTTCAATAAATAAACTATAAAAATATGTCTCATTAAATAAATATTGAAAAAGTCGCACTTGCATTGTAGTTTAAGATACACAGATGGGTACAATACTTAAGGAAAAATATTGTGTATTATGATGTGATAAATAAATTATTTGAAGTGGTTTGGGCAACATATTATTTATTGGTTTGGTTATATGCATAAAAAATATACATGTATTGTATATTTGTGGACATTTGATTATGGGTTCGATTGTTAAATAAAATGAGCTTGGTCTGATATCAAAATAGTTATATTTGGATTTGTTTTGAGGTTTAAGAAAATAAAAGGGATGTGATATCCATTTTTTAATTGTTCAATTTTGAATTATTTTAATGTGTATTTAGTTGTTTATATGTGTACTTGATTAAATTATAATTTTTTTTATAGTTGGGGGATGTTGGTCTGGTATCAAAATAGTTATATTTGGATTTGTTTTGATGTTTAAGAAAATAAAAGGGATGTGATATCCATTTTTTAATTGTTCAATTTTGAATTATTTTACTGTGTATTTAGTTGTTTATATATGTACTTGATTAAATCATAATTTTTTTTTATAGTTGGGAGATGAGATGATTTTGATTCATAATATTACCAATCACTCTTACAAGGGAAGCAATACCAGTAATCTATAATTCTCAGATCGATTAAATCATAATTGAGTAATCAACTTATGATGTAGTAATGTATTTTAATATAGTATTCTGTACAATTTGTTTTAATTTGTCTTTCGATATTATTCTTTATATTAGTAATTAGTTTAAGAATTAACTCTGTAAATATAGAAAATTCTTTAAATATTTATATTGTGCATCGCACAGGTACAACACTAGTTGGGTATATATTTGAAAAAAGTTCGAATTTCGAGGCATATAATTAGGTGTACTAATTGGTTTGGTTTTGATTAATAAAAACAGGAAACCTCAAATTTTGCTAAACACAACAGAATTATCCAAAAAAAAAAAGGATATGGAAGATGGAACACCACACAACACAATCTCTCTCTGTCTCTCTCAACACATACAACAACACAATCTCTCTCTTGCTGTCGGGCTCGGACGAGGAAGACCTTATCACGTCACCGGAAAATTTGGGAAATTTCGGCGAAAACAAGGCTTCCAAGGTGTCTAAAACTCCTTGCGCCGCCGCCGTGATGGAGGAGAAGAGGTTGGAGAATTTCTTGAGGATTCGGACGAGCGGCTGGCCTTAAAAAATGTAATGATAGAAATAATCAATTTCATTGTAATATCCCGTAATTTTAATACAGGATTACGATAATAAATTCCATAATTAGTATTATTAATTCAATAATTAAAATCTTAATTAGTCAACTCTTGACTTTGACCAAGCATAATTGATAAATTCTGTATGAGATTCACTGATGCTTAGTGAATTAAGGAATATAATTTCCAATATTCCTTCAAATGTAATTTTCTAACGTCGAATAAATTCGACAGTTACGTCTTATAGTATTCTTAATCAGTTAAGCTTAATTTCGAAATTCTTATTATTATAGGAATAAATAAAGTTGTAACAAACTTTATTTTGAACGTTTTAGAGATAATTCGCCTATAAGAATTTTGAGACGTTTCAAACGCTTGTTTTAGAGATAGTCAATAACTCAGTCAAATGATCACGGAATTATAAAATTCAAATTCCTATGATTATTTTATTATATAAGAGCATTATTTATCATTAAATAATGCTAGAAAATTTAAGAATGAGATGTATCATATTTTGATAATTTTCGAAAATATTTAATTCGAAAATTAGGGTTTTTAATATCTAAATTATTTTAAATACTTTACTATAATTAAATTTATTATCTAAGACATATAATATGTCACATAATTATGTAATAGCTATTTTATACAAGGAAATAAAATATTTGGGAATACCTTAGTGAAAATCGAAGATTAGGGTTTTCTAAGTCCAAATTAATTTTTATTCTTATTTAATTAATGATGTATGATAATTATTATATTATTATGATGTCATTAAGGATAAAATGAGGTGTATTACAACTTGCACAAGTGGGGGTGCACTTGTACTCAAAAGTGGCGAAAATCTTAGATTTTTAAGCATGATTTTATGTGATAAACATTATCCTATAATTAAGGATAAGGTATGAGTTGGATCTTATCCTATATTAGGTGTAAGTGGACATAGTTATCAAGTGGAACAAGTAATCCAAGGTTCATTGAATGAGGGGGGGGCGAAACCTTAGGAAATAAGGTTAAAAATTTATTTAATTTCATACCTTATAATAGTGCCACATGTTATAGTTGAAATTTTTGACTTTTCTAAAGTAACTTTATACTATATAATAATGATATAGTATATGATATAATAAAAATATATAATCCTAGTCTAAGGTACTAAAGTTGGCGAAAATTTCACTATGGGTATATAAATGTGATAATTCCTTTAATTCTTGATAATTATGCTATAAATTATTAATTTAATTGTAATATGATATAATAAAGCATATAATATAAGAAAAAAATAAAATCTATCCTAGGCTATAGAGAGGGCCGATTCATATATATATATTTAATAAAGTGTTGATTTTTATTTAACCAATGGTACAATGAATCTAATTAAAAGGATAAGGTAGCAAATGATGAGTTGTATATGATAAGGTTCTTGATAAGATATGATAAGGTTAGGGATAAGATTTGGTGCAAGTGTACCAAAGATATTTTCATATAATAATAAAAAAATAAGTAGCCTAAGTCTATAAATACCCCATGAGAGCCTTCATTTCTTCATCACCATCAAAAATTTCGAAAATATTAAGGAGAGGAAGAGAGAGTGTTCACCTTGTGCAAGAGTCCAAACTTAGATCGACTAGACGACACCGATCAAATCCATACCGATTAAAAGGTTAGATTTCTTACGAGCTTTGTATATACGTTAGAATTTATGTTATAAGCTTAGTTTATTTGTGTAATTTTCGAAAATTATATAACTTATGCTAATATGTTTAGATATTATATTTATATGATGTTATTAAGCATGTATTATAATTATATCACAAAATTAAGCATGGTATCAAATTATTTATGTGGACCGAAATCTTAAGAGTACCATATGTTGATGATTTTGATTTTTAATTGTTAATTTAACCATGAAATAATAATCTAGGGTATTAAATAAGCTTATATGAATTTATATAGAATTTTTGGGGAACTTTAGTACCTAAGTCCAAGAATTTCGAAAATTATAACCTATGATAGTAGGTTGTGATATAAACCATATTTAAGTGTTATCATATCATATTGATGATGTAGATTCATAATATATGGTTGTGTGAATTTATCGAATTTATAAAATTAATTGGACCTAAGTCGAAATTTTGAAATATGACTTAGGTAAATTAAATTCAATAGTTCATAATAAATAACAATTATGTTATAATAAGGATAATGAAGGGTGATTAAGTATTATATAAATTTATTGGAATTTTGAAAATGTTTAGTGGATTAATCAAGTGATCGAAAATTATACCTAAGTGTATTAATGTTATGAATTTATTTTATCAAGTATAATTACATAATATGATCTAAAATAATGTTTTAGACATAGTATGATTTTATGGAATTTTGGAACAAGAATTGCACATAAAATGATAAAATTTCATAAATAATTGAAAAAGTCAAAATGTTGACTTTATGTTGACCAAAGTCAAAATTGTTGACTTTTTGTTGACTTGGTCAAAATAGTTGACCAAAAACGTTGACCAAGGTCAAAGGGCACGCAATTCGATAATACGTAATCTATGTGACGTAGTACGTTTAGTAACAATGTAACTTACGTTACGTAAGTACATTAAAACGTACATTATATATTAAAAAGATAGAATATTCCTTATAATTTAAGAAAATTTGTAATCAATATCAATTGATTAGGAAACGTCAAAATAAGTCCGGCGATAGCCTTATTTGATGCGTAGAACGTTATAGACTATGTTCGTCTCTATCGAACGTAACCGACGTACTAAAATCATTCTAACATTAAGGTGATACGTGGACTGGGCATTGACGTAAGAAAAGGAGACAGTAGTATAACGACCTTCGTATACGAGGTGGGCTTTACTCAAAAACCCTTTTATTTATGATGCTTTCTTCAAAAGTATTTATTTACAAAGCTTTCAGTTGAAAATGATTATGAACTGTTATTCAATTACATGCCCAAAGTATTTATGTTTTAACGTATGTATCCTATCATGTTGTTGGGCGAGCCAACTATGGAAGTGAATCAATTATTGGGTAGCTCCCAGTTTTAAAATCGATATCGGATCTTAGTCAGATGCAGAATTCCTGGCTAAGGTTAACGTGTACACCAGTGTGTGACTGTGAGCCGTTAGTAACATCATCGGCCGGTCATGGATCCTAGTCAGATGCAGAATCCCTGACTATGTGATTGTGAGCCGTTAGCAACATCTTCGGCCGATCACGGCGTCGGTAGAAGGAGGCCTACTTCTACGGCGTGAGATCAGTTATGAGCAGTTATGTAAATGATACGGATCATACGAATCAGAAAATGCCTGCGCAGGCGAATCTTTTGAGAAATGATAAAGTGTTTTGGTATTCACGAGTTATTTCAACTAAAATCCTCGTGTTATACTAATGGGCAGTGTAATTCAATAAAATTATTTTGGCATGAGTTCACTAAGTGCAATCTTGTACTTAGCCCTGCATGTTTGTTTTTAAATATGCGAGTTGAGTGTGATGGATGGACAAGTGTTGAGCGATGGAGTTTTGTCGCTAATAGTTTACCTTGGATGTATATCGTCATATATGCATTCACACGCTTCATTGCTCAAAACACTTTATTATATTTTGATATTACTTATGTCACCATCAGATCAGTTGAACCCTTTTGTTGATAATCTGATTGTCCAGTTTGTATGAAATCGTTATATGTTTATCTATAATAGTTTGAAGTTTTGAAAGGTTGTTGGTTATTATGTTCTTAATCCCCTGTTTAATAGTAACAGTCCCGTTAATCCGTACTTTAGATTGGCGGGCTGTTACATTCATATAATATTGAATTATTATTAATATTTTTTTGAAAAGATTTGGTTAATCGGTATACCTAATAACTGAAATCCTTCAAACTCTATATCGATAACTGACCTAAAATTGATTAAAACAATAATCGATTAACCGACTGAAATCCTTCAAACTCTATATCGATAACTGACCTAAAATTGATTAAAATAATTATCGAGTAAACTACCGATAACCGAAATTGAATAAGCATAAAATAATATTTTTTCTTTCATTTACAAAACACGGTTTTGAAAATACCACTTATGATGCTTGTAAATTGTTAGCATTATATAATATATATTTAGAAATACTCTTGTTTGAATATATGATATTAACGTTTGAGAATAATAATTGTTTATCAGTGAGTACAGTGGCGGATTATTGAGTTAATTGATTAGAGTATATTTATTATGTTATTTGTTGGAGTCTTATTAATAAGCATGATTTGTGTGTGGGCTTAGGTCTGTGCATGGGCTTACGCCCGTTAGTAGTTAGTTAAATATGGATTTAGCCTTGTAGTTTGGATAATTACATATTTGGGAACAGCGTAGCTGTTAGGCCATTTTCCGTGAGCAGTTTTCTATTTTATCGTTGATTTTCTCTTTAATATTCACCTTCACTCTATCAATCACTTTGTTGATATTTTAGAAATCGAATTTAACTATTGAATCATCATGATTTATCCCTTTATATTTTTAAGGTTGTAATGTGTATACTCGGGAGGAAGACCTTTCCCTTTTGGAACAAGGAACGATAAGTCGAATTTGACCGTTTCTGTTCCTTTTCATTTCTTCTAGTTATTCTTATCTCATCAACTTTTCATTGGATGGTAACATTACATTATTGATCAAATTTAAATTATCTAATTGTATTACTCCTTCACTCCCGCTCTAAGCGTCTCATTGCTTTTAAGCATGTAAATTAAGGAATATTATGTTTTATGTGTAAAGCAGTGTGACTCACGGAATAAGATATAAGAATAATTTTTTTATTTGATGTGTATTTGTTTATTTCAAAAGAAGGGGATGAGAGCATCATTTATGAAATCATCAATAGACAATTTACACAGCATGTCAAACTATTATTCGTGAATTCATTGGTCTCATATGCTAACTTGAAAATCGTTTAGGATTATGGCCAAATTTTATAAACTTACAAAAAAAAATCTAAATGATCCGAACCAAATGGCTGTAAAATCACTGAAATAGTCGAGAACCGAAACGTATTGCCTTGATTCATATCCCACTCAAATCTAACCGACATTAGATTTTGGAATATCGAATAAGTGTCACGTACAGTGCGTGTAAAGTGTGTGAGAGTCTTCAAGGCGCAAGACATATACTTGTCGGATAAAGTGGAATCAACTTTCCACGTGGTTTTCTTATCGTATCAACCTCAAAGCATTCGAAAGATTCTTTTGATATGACACCATTTCATAACTCTGTGTCCTAATCATTCTTCTTCCCTGTCATTATTTCAATACCACCACTTCAATGTGGAACCTCATACCAGATGCTGTTCAATGCATTTTTCCTATTATTATATACATCAATAATAAAAAGAAAAAGAAACATGAATAGCATAACATTATCAATAATATTCATGAATCTGTCGTAAAATGAAGAATGGAGAGGTGAGATGTTCTAAATTCTTTCATTGTATGTACGCAAAATTTGGCCCTTCGAAACTTTTTATTAGATTAAAATACCATAAAAAACTGCCGATGCCAAGTTTTACTTGATTTGATTCTAGAAATTACTTTTCCTCTCGACCCCTAACACTTCCAAGTGGGAAATTATCTTTTGGTTGATGCTTGCATATCTAGAATATTTTTGTAAGTCAGTGTCTATAAATGACTTAGGGGTGTTTGGCTAAGCTTATTTTAGAGAGCAGGAGTTTATAAGAGGTAATATCTCAAGTGCTTATAAGTTAGAGAGAGAAAATCATAGTTAGAGAGATAAAATTGACGAGATATAAAGTTGATAGTGTATGTGTAGGAAATAACGAACTATAATAAGGTTATTTTGGTAAATTCATGGTTGCTTATAAGTTTATGCAAAAATAAGTTAGGGTTGACCAACTTATTTTTAGGGGAGCTTATAAGCTGTTGAAACTTATTTTAACAACTTATAAACTGTTTAGGAGTTTATTTTGCCAAAAACTTTGCAACAACTTATAAGCTCCTAAACAACTTATAAGTTGTTTTAAAGAGCTTATAAGCTCACCAAACACCCTCTTATTGTACGTATGACTATTAACTAATGTGCAGGATTATATTAAAGTGTTTCATTTTAGATGATCTGTTAATGAAGTGGTGTGTTTTTTTGTAACTAATTGTCCCAGTTCGAATTCCACCAACACTTTATAGATGTAATTTGTCACATGAGGTAATCATAGTGTTATACCTCTCTTGTGTTATTCGTTAAGCTATTGTACGAGAACGAGTTTAACTAGTGCCCACCTCAAATAGTGTCTCAACTATACCTCTCTTGTGTTTTTCATAAACTATTGCATGAGAACGAGTTTAACTAGTGCACACCTCAAATAGTGGCCGGAAGTTCTCATATCATAGGGAAAAAACCATAAACTGAATCAATAATGCCGCATATAACGTATATAGTAATCTGCCTAGAATTTTACTTGAACAACTAAACTCATGAAAGGTTTTATATACGCGAGATTATATATATTATTATTTGGTCAATTTTCAGATTTTAAGCAATTAACATAGGATACTTATATGTGTATATATATATATATACACACAGAAAACTAATATATATTCAAGGGTATCAGTAATAACAAACATTAGTATAACTCTTAATCCAAATGCTATGGTCTTACATTTTTATTGAATCATATATATTGTCCAATTATATTAATTATTATTATTCTTATTAATATTGTTATTATTATAATATAAAAATATAATAGGCTGATAAAAGGAATTGTTCCACACATACAATTAAACACAAAAACTTCATACAAGCACGCCGACGCCAACATAAAGTTTTGTGATTTTTTTTTTTTATATTTTGTTTATTAATTTATAATTAGTGTTTATTAATTCATAATTAGGGTTTATTAATTCATAATTAGGGTTTATTATTTAAAATTAGGGTTTATTATTTTCAATTAGGATTTATTAATTCAAAATTAGGGTTTATTAATTCAAAATTAGGGTTTATTAATTAACAATAAGGGTTTATTAATTCATAATTAGGATTTATTATTCAAAATTAGGGTTTATTAATTCAAAATTAGGGTTTATTATTTCCAATTAGGGTTTATTAATTCAAAATTAGGGTTTATTAATTCAAAATTAGTGTTTATTAATTAACAATAAGGGTTTATTAATTCATAATTAGGATTTATTATTCAAAATTAGGGTTTATTAATTCAAAATTAGGGTTTACTATTCAAAATTAGAATTTATTAATTCAAAATTAAGATATATTAATTTAAAATTATATTTATTAATTTACAATTAAATTTTATTAAATTAATTAATTTTAATTAAATTAAATTAAATTAATTAATTAAGATTAATTAACTACTTAATTAATTAACTAATTAATTAAATAAGGTGGTCTCACTGCGCGGGCGCGCACAGGAGACCACCTCCAAATTAAAAGCGAAAATTAACTTGGTATATTTACGATTTATGGTTACTGTATGATTTGTACACTGTTTGTGCAAGAGTAGGATTTATCATAGCGTATTCATAAGTAGGGGCCGCAGATTTCCTCATAACAAAAAAAAAAATAAAAAAAAATAGAAGAAGTATTTAAGATATGGTGCAATTGTCGTTACTTTTTCACCAATAAAATATGTATACAAACTCGGTTGTGTGTTTGATAAGTGCGACGCTTCTAATATATATAGGCTAGGGTCTAAAACATCTATAATGTTTGTATCACTAATTAAGAGCTAATAGATTTAGAATAAGAGTCAATAATAGACTCTTAATAGTCGTAGTGAGGAATTCTTATAAACTTGGCTGTTTTTAGATACTAGGCAGGGGTGATGATCGGTTAGTTGGGTATCGGTTTACCCGGAACCGAACAGATAACCGCGGTTATCGGATAATCGATACCCGATATTTGCGGGTTCGGTTCGATTCTCGGTTAGTATATTTAGAAATTTTCAGTTATCGGTTATACCCGATTAACCGACGGGTATAACCGATCAACCGAAATTAATAATAAAATACATATATATTTCAATTCATATTTTAAAATTAAGATATTGTTTTAACTTTATTTGAGAGTTCTTATGTGTATTTTAAGAATCATATTTGTTCTTATTAAATTTTAATTTTAGTTGTGTATTTCGATTTTTCACTTTAAAAAATATGGTAATGATTAAGTGAATGTAATTTCCTAAAAAAGATTAAGTGAATGCAATCCGACCTCTATTTAATTCAAGTTTTGATTGATATCAAAGTCTATGATAAAACATATAAAAGTTTCAATTAAAATATATATTCCTTTATTATCAATTTTATACATGTCTATCATAAATTACTTAAAATATAGAGAATTTTTTTAAAAAAAAAAAAACAGTTAATTTGGGATACCCAAAAACCGAACCGATTAACCGATTGGTATCTATTTCGATTATTGGTTTTGTTCCAATTCGATTTCGGTTAACCGAAATCGAACCGATTATCACCCCTAATACTAGGCATTAGTCCTATTCAATATAAGATTCTCATAAGGGTGACTGATTGTGACCACTAGACACTTTCCTAACTTTTTAATTATTGAATCAATTTATCTCTATTCATATATTTGACATTTTCACTTTTTTCTAATTTCAGTTTAAACAAAATCCGTTTGTCTCAAATGATTTTTTGAACTTTTGTCTGCATTACATTGTAATTGACTGGTCTAAGAGGGTGTTTGGCTGAGCTTATAAGCTCCTAAAAACAGCTTATAAGTTGTTTTTTAAGCTTAAAAATAACTTATAAACTGTTTTGGGGGAACTTATAAGCTCAGCCAAACGCCCACTAAGTGTGAGGGGTAATTTGAGGAGATAATAACATAGCACAAAATTTAAGGACTTGCGTTGCCCTCATCGTGAAATCCGTAGAACATGATTTCGCTATGGAAGGTTGAAGACTCAATTAAACCCAATATAAGCTATGAATTACAAAATATTAGAGACTTTAGAGTTTAAAATCTACTTATATACTCCCTCCGTCCACTATTTTCCTTTACAATTTGACTTGGCACGGGTTTTAATAATTTGTATTGACTTTGAGTAGAGATATGTAGTTAGTGGAATTTGGATCCCACTTTTATTTTGTTTGTTATTGATTTAGTGTAGAGAAAGTGGAATTTGGGTCCCACTTTCTTTACTAAAATGGCAAAATTCAAATGTAAAGAAAGGTTGTGGACGGACCAAAATGGCAAAATGTAAAGAAAATTTGTGGATGGAGGGAGTAGTATTCCACATCACTCCTGGTACATGAAGCGAATATAATGCGGCGGTACAATGTCGCTTATAAGCTTTCTACTCTCTGTCAATAAGAAGGTTTATGTTCTTCAATTTCAATTCTTGCACTCACTTAAGATAATTGACTAAGCTTATTTTAGATAGTTTATAAGGGTGTCGCCGATGTTAAATGCTGGAAATCAACTTTTTTTTATCATATAAGTGTCAACAATTTTTAAAACCCATTATTTTCTATATATTTTCTCTTCAATCATATACTATAACACCAACTACTATATGGCTGGGTCTTATTATAATATACACATAATTATATCTATATATGTCTATATTTATTTATTTTTATTTATAATATTTGTATCATGTAATCAATTTAAATTCGAATTCCATTTTTTACAATGTTTATGTAGAATCAAAGATCTCTTTAATTCAAAATGGGTCTGAATATATTTTAATTGATTTAAATTAACTATTTTTAAAAAACTAAATTGAAAAAGAAGAAAAAAGAGATAAAAGAAAAAGAACAAATAAAAAGCTAATAAAAATCATCTTTGCTACAATGGTAAAAAAATTGGTTCCCAACTTTTAAAAGGGAAAAAAGTTTCCATTGGAGGCACTCTAAGCCCCAACAACTTATAAGATGTTTTAAAACTTATAAAATGCAATGACTCAAGAGCTTATAAGTTGTTAAAGTGCTTGGATAATTGAACTTATAAGATAGAGATAATCATGAGTTAGAGAAAAAAATTGAAGAGAGATGAAGTTAAATAAGACATATGTGAAAATGATAAAGCATAGTAAAATTATTTTGGTTAATACATTGTTGCTTGGAAATTTATGAAAGAATAAGTGGAAGTCGAGGAACTTATTTTTTGGAGCTTATTTGATATTATAAGCTGTTTATGAACTTATTTTATCAAACACTTCTCAAAAGTTTATAAGTTTCTAAACAATTTATCAATTATTTTAAAAACTTATAAGCTCAACCAATTACCATCGTAACACTATGTATCATGTGACTAGTCTTTTCCAATTAAATCTCAACTTTTAAGATTCAAGATATCAAGCAATATAAAAATGATTTTAGGCATTCTCAAAATGGAATTGAGTTCGACGTAATGTCCGGCACTTTTCATCATTCTTATCTAGAATTTAATCCAAAAGCAATGCTACATCTATAAATCTACATTTGAATAGTAGGGATAAGAACATTAACGAGTCGATGACAACATGTTTATTCCACTTTAATCTATCTTAAACCCAACTTGATAGGATAATAAGAAATGAATGCACTATACATGTAAATGACTATCTTACACGAGGATAAAACATTTTGTGTAACTCGTAGATATTATCATGGGGCACTCGTAGATATTTTATTTATACAATTACTTGACTTATGCAAGTATAATGTATTCATATACATGTAAATAACTATCTTATATAAGGATACCTTACCTAGGATAAAGCATGACAAATATATCTCCACGAATTTAATTTAATTGATTATAAAATCTAATAGATTTAAAATAGGCGAAATATATACAAGTACATACTTTTGTAAAAGTGTGTACAGGACATAACCATTTTGAAAAATTGATACATTGTATACCCATTTGCTTTTTAATATATATCTACAATCGTCCGTTTAGTTTCGATTTGAATTGTGACATGCCAACGACAAAACAAGAATATTTTTGTTTGTTAACAACTCAGAATCAAGAAATGATTGCGAAATGAATGGTACTAATAAAACCCGAAACATATTAAATTCCATCCATTCATTTAGTCAAGGAAAATTAATTAAATTTTGACCGAAACATAAATGAATGACATGTTTAATTCCTCGCATGATTCCGAAATAAATTTAATATGTTTCCATTCATTTATTTAATATGTTTCAATAATCTCCATTCATTTAATATGTTTCGGTCAATCTCCATTCATTTATTTAATATGTTTTCGGTCGCATGATTCGGAAATGATATGTTTCCGAAATCTCAATTCATTTAATATGTTTCGTCAAAATTTAATTAATTTTCTTTGATCGAAACATAAATCAATTGATGGAATTTAATATGTTTGCGGAGTTTTATTAAATTAATTAAATTTTGACGAAACATAAATAAATTTTGACAGAAACATAAATAAATTAATTAATCATTGACCGAAACATAAATTTTGATCGGAAACATAAATCATTGACCGGAAACATAAATCATTGACCGAAACATAAATTTTGATCGAAACTTCAATTTTCGATCGAAACAACAAATTAATTCAAGAAATTTAATTAATTTGTTGTTTCCGTCACCCAATCAGTTTCCGGTCGAGAAGGCTTCTTTCCGTCGATCGAAACAACGATGCCTTCTCGACCGGAACTTCAATTTTCGATCGAAACAACAAATTAATTCAATTTCTTGAATTAATTTGTTGTTTTCGATCGAATTGAAGTTCGGTCGAGAAGGCTTCTTCCGATCGACCGAACAACGATGTCTTCCTCGATCGAAACTTCAATTTCGATCGAAACAACAAATTAATTCAAGAAATTGAATTAATTTGTTGTTTTCGATCGACCAATTGAAGTTCCGGTCGAGGAAGGCATCGTTGTTTCCGGTCGACCGAAAGAAGCCTTCCTCGACCGGAACTTCATTGTCGATCGAAACAACAAATTAATTCAATTTCTTGAATTAATTTGTTGTTCCGATCGAAAATGAAGTTTCGGTCGAAATTGCTGTCTCCGGTCGATCGAACAACGAATTCTCCGACCGAAACTTCAATTTTGCGAAACAACAATAAACATGTATGATTTTGGCCTAAAATGAGAATTACCTCTTGTTCTTCACTTGTCTTATCTTTCAAATTCACGGAATGTGAATGGAATGGGAATGGAAATAGAAATAGAAATTCACGGAATGAGAATGAGAATGGAAATGAAGAAAATTACAGAAGAAATCTAAAATCGAAATTCAAATCAAATCTGAAATCGAATTATTAAGAGTGTTTCAAATTTTTGAAGAAGAAAAATTTGAAATGGTTGTGAATGCGTGAATGTGGGTTGTCAGTTGTCAAGAGGCATTAATGTTAGCACAGAAAAAAAGGGAATCAGATTCCATGTGAGAAGACGTCGAAGACGTCTGCAAATTTTGACTGTTTTGTTCTGCAAATTTTGACTGTTTTTGAACAAAAATATAATTTTTTAATAGATTTTGGTATGAGGTGTAGTTAATTTTTAGATTGGATATGAGGTGTACTTAATTTTTAAAAGTTGGTTATATAAGTTGTGCACCTTTAAAATAAACGACATAAACATGTTTATTTTACTTTGTAATGAGAACACAATTGTAGCGTGATTTGTGGCAGATGGTCATTCATAACCGTTGAGTGGCTAGATCGTGGTTGTCCATTCACGGAAATAATACGAATCCATTGAAAAACCTTCTGTCTAAAAGTACCGCCTTTGTCCACATTCTTCATTATTGTGTTCTCTATCTCATCAATCACACTAATATTCTTGTTCTATACATTAGAGTTCAGACAATATAGATTTCTGTGTATATATTGTCCAATATATATTATAAAATTTCACTGTGATATTATCATATTGCTTTTTTATTTAGAATATTGCGAGAGTATGCATTTATAGTTATAATTCAAATTAATTTTATTTTATTGGGTACTGGAGTCATGTAACATGTAATTGGTAAGGGTAAAGGTAAAGGTAAAGTAAGAAAGTTATAGTGGAATTTATTAATTTATGAAAAAATGAATCAATATTTCTTCTATGGCTTTATTTTTGATAAGTTATTGACAATTAGTTATTCTCTTGTTTTTTGTTTTTGTATTTTTGTTTGTTTTTTATTTATTATTTTTATTTTATTTTATTTTTGATTCTTGATATTTTCTTCATGTTTCAAGATATTTTATGTATAAGATAGGTATGAATAATAAAGTTTGACCTAGAGATTACAATTTCTCCAAATATAAGTACAAAGTAAACAGTTAATATACAGAATGCCACTAAAAAACATCAATATCAACATTATATATAAAAAAAATACTTAAATTTAGCATAATAAATTAACTTTATGATAATTTTAGCATAATAAATCAATAATATTTTAATCAGGCATAATGAATTGAATCCCTTAAGTAATTTTTCGACGTCGAAAAACACAGTTGACACCAGAAATGACATGTACCTCGTAAGTACTTACCAACGTCGTTTCTGACATGTGCTTTTCATATGCTATTTTTTTATGCCGATTGTGTTTTCCGGCTGCACCAAAAATCACCCAGGGATTATCATAAATTTCAATTCTTTAGGCTTGATTGATGTATTATTGATTTATTAGGTAAACTTATTATAAAATCAATTTATTAGGCTAAATTTGTATATATATTTGATTCATGTAGAACCTGCAGCTGCTACTTTTGATGCACACTGGGTAAATCTCATATTCACGTGCAATAGCCTATAAACCACATAACACTTGAAAAATCAAGTATGATAGGATTAGACCCAAATTCGAATCAATGATCTTTTGGCCACAAAAACCTACTTTACTACTGAACCATCTCAAAAGACAAGCTAAAATTGTATATTTGCCTTGTATAAAATGATACCATTCTCTTATGTTATCTCCAACAGTGATGGGAAATGGCGCCATTGTGGCGCAAAAATATGCCCCAGCAGATTAGTATCAAATAGTTTTCATTAATTCAAATAAATTTTACATATTATTATGATTAAAAAGTGAATGTTTTGGAGATTTTTAATGCACGATTTAGAGCAATATATATGCATTTGCAGATTTTGCTCTAACTTAATAAAGAATCTGCTCTAAAATAGAGTAAATTTTGATGATAATTATAATATCGAAATATGAAATTAAATAACACTCAGTTTAATATAAAAATAAATATTCAATATTCTCCAATTTAAACATTGACGATTCGAAGCATAACCTGAATATATAACCAACAAAAATAGAAAAATATGCTTACGACAGAGAACGTTGGCAGGTTCATTAATCAACAAAGTGCCTAACAAAACCAGATGCTGTAGCATCATGCGAACTTTATTTTATTGTTGTTCCAACTGCTCAAACTGCCAAAAAGTTCGATTTTGAGGTCAACATAGTAATATACTCCCTCTGTCCCATTTAAAATATCTCATTTCCTTTTTGAGTTGTCACATTACAAATGTCTCATTCCATTATAGGAAATAATTATCCCTTCAAAAAGTGTGGACCCTACCCACTTTTTAATACTTTATCTACTTTATACCTTTCTCCTAAATAACCGTAAAAGAAAAGAGACGTTTTAAACGGGACGGAGGGAGTATAATATTTCCCACCCACAAAATGGAATAAAAATTAAATTGTGCAGCATTTAATAGATTATCAGGGTTAGTGCATTACAGTTGACTTGAGAAGTAGTAGTTTGGTGGTCTGGACCTTTCACCACAGAGAGGGGGGGCGGCCGGAAGGAGAAGGCGAATACTGAGAATAGGCATGCCAAATTCGGAATCTATCTATCTAAAAATGGTTTAATTTTGAATTAGGATAGGTACATGAATGCAGCTACAAAATTGAATTAGGAGTCATTCATGATATAATATGTGCAGATAATACGTATGCAGTCAGCATGGTCATAGAAACCGGCTCTAATATGAGTTTCGGGTTTTGTCACAATTTGTGTTTTACTTTAAGTGAAAATTGTGATTATTCTTAATGTGCAACCAATATTGACTTCAGTCTAACTACTATAATATGTTATGATTGAGTTGCAAGAGATGTGAACTTTTTAAAATTTATAAGATTGATAAATTCACTAACATTTCTCTAGGTTTGAGTATGTGACATTTGTTTTTTCAAATCATGTGGTTTAACATTTCTACATGGTTTGCAGAATATTACATATAAGCATAATTTATCTAAAATGAATCGAAGATAACGACTATAAAATTATCAACGTAACAATATATATATATGATTGATAAATTATAGAAATAATTTAAGTATCCTTATCATTGTCGCATCGAACTCGTCAAGTGTCTTTGGATGGATTAGGGTGAGCAAAACCGAACCGAACCGAAAACCGAACCGAACCGAACCGAAATGGCGGTTTGGTTCGGTTTTGAACAAGATAATTCGGTTCGGTTCGGTTTCAAATTTTCAAACCGAATTAATTCGGTTCGGGTTCGATTTGTTAAAAAATCGGTTTTAAACCGAACCGCCAATTAATTATTATTATATTTTATTTTATTTTTATATATATATATTATATATATATGTGTTATTTATATTATTAATATTTAAATTGGTTAATATTATATATATTTATATATATATAATTATATTTATATATTATATTATATATATTATAATATTTATATTAATTTTAATTTTAATTCGGTTAAAACCGAACCGAACCGAACCAAACCGAATATTTCGGTTCGGTTTCGGTTCGGTTTTGTACATTAATTCGGTTCGGTTCGGTTTGAGTTTTTTAAAAAATTCGGTTTTTCGGTTTTTCGGGTTCGGTTCGGTTTTGGACCGAACCGCCCGAATGCTCACCCCTAGGATGGATTAGGTAATTCTTGCTTTTACCACATGAAAATATCGGGTAAAAAGCAAATATATGCCTCGTACTTATGCTAAAATATGTTATGTATTATGGAATAATTCTACAGGATTATTACCAACTGGCATAAGGGAAGAAGCAACAACATCTAGGAATCAACTATATAAAAATCTTGTTAGAAATGACTCCTTTTTTTATCAAATTAAATTAATATGATATGGACTAAATAGTTCACGCATGGTTAAATGAAAATGGACTTAATGGGCCCACATCTTCATTAGAGCTTTTTGTGACAGGTAAAATTTCCATTTTTTTACCTTTACTAATATGAATTTATAAATATCCCGTCATTTTTCAACACAAAGCTATCATCAAATATTTCTTCAACGAACTCTCTTACTTACAATATTCTCTCACTAAAAAATTTCGCTGACTTAGACGCTGAGCCGGTCCAATCCACTACTTTTGTTAGCTCTAATTATAACCTATGGTTAAGTAAGCAAAATTCAGATTTAATTCTGATTTTATTTTAATTACGTGTCACAACCAAATGTATTATTTCATATTTTTTTCTGTTGAGTGTGTGCAAACTCATCCCACATCGGAAGATAGAAGAGGAAATGCCTTATATATATTAAGATACCCACCACTATTAGTATGGGCGCTTTTGGGGTTGAATTTCAAACAAATCGTCTTGAACTTTTAAATTTCAAAGTTGACAATATCATACTAATTGGACGGAGTGGTGGCGGCAGCAGTCTCAACATTTTCAATATTCTTCCTAACAGCGGCAATTGGAAATAGAAAAAAAAAAAGATTTGCGTGCGTGTTAATAGAAAATCTGGCTAAATAGAACCTCTATCCGTCATTTTTTTTTGAAGTGTGACACTGTGACGTGAGAATATTTCGAAATTATGTTTTTCGTGATTTTCTTTACTTATATGGCAAGATCATGGCGAAATTTCCACCTTGTTGTTGGTTAAGTTGTGGATTTTGAAAGATAAAAGGTGGAGTATATCAGTATATGCTAGCTGAGTGTAGGGATGTCAATCGGGCCAACCCGCTCGGGTTCGGGCTAACCCACTCGGATTGTCGGTCTATTCGGGTTGACATTTTTTCTGTTAAAAACTCAACCCTAACCCTAAACTCTCGGTTTCGGCTAACCCATCGGGCCGTAAAGCTTATATATATATATATATATATCAAATATTTTATATTGCGTTGGAGTAAAAACAAATAATTGAAAAATAAATATAATACATTCCACAAGTTCTTTTTAATCTCATTATACTAACTTTGAATAGCAAACAATAAAAATTAAAAATAGTGCTCATAATTAAATTCTTTTTCTAATATGCTTTAATGTCCGCATTCCATGTAACTAAATGATCTCTAATAATATAATACAATTATAGCGGAATTAAAACTAATATCTAGAAAAAATTTAATAAGTTAATTCAATATAATACTATTTAAAATATATTACAATATCAAAATTAGAAAATAATGCTCACAACTAAATTATTTTTTAATATATCTGAATATTCATATTCCATAATAGCTAATTCACTATTTTTTGTAACTTTAACAACACTATGAATATCTTCTATAATTTCTTGTATAGTTGTAGGATGTTAATCGGCCAACCCGCTGGGTTCGGGCTAACCCACTCGGGTTGTCGGGCTATTCGGTTCGGCTATTCGGTTGACGTTTTTGGTTATAAAATCCAACCCTAACCCTCTAATTTTATCGCTTATTCGGCCACCGTGGCTTCGACCCATATTGACATCCCTAGTGAGTGGATGCATGGTACATATTATGCGAGTTGCATATTTAAAAACTGAAGCAAAAAATAAAATAAAAAATGAGAGTTTTTGTTGTATAATTAACCTAATAAACCTAGGTGATGACATGAGATTTACAATATTGCAAAAGATGTAACTAAAATTTATTTATTCATTTTTAGTTTTTTACACTATATTCTAGACATTTTTATTTTGTAATTTGTTTTAAAAAAGTAAACAAACTAATACAATCTTTTTTACTTTTACAAATGCAAGTAACATTCGTTTTTCTATTTATTTATATTTTTGTGGACCAAGTTTGAAATTGGAATCTGTTTAACAAATTATGATCTGACGGATGATATGACATTAGCACGAATCTTTTTTTGTTTTTGTTTTTGTTTGAGGGAAGTTTGCATCTTCGTATAAATTGTTGTTAGGAAGTAAAATTAATTATATGCTAGAAAGTTGGGAACTCCCATCCTCTCAATTATATAGCTCATTACACATTTTCGGGATTCTTTAGTCTAATAATTGTAATCATTAACATATATCATACACTAGAAAATTTGGAACTGAATTCCTCTCAATTATATAAGCTCATTATTTCCTTTTCGGATATTTTTATTTGTTGAGTCATTAATTGTAATCATTATCAGCTATATATACACACTCACTCTATTTGATCATGAAAATTGAAATGTTAAAATATTTGCTTGTATCACATTCCTTAAATAAATGAAGTGTACTTATATGATTTATTTTTGCAAAACAAGTCTCACTACATCCCAAAGTTGAAGAAAATTATACATTTGAAATAATGGGGAGAGAATTATTATACATAGTAAATTGTGATATAACCTCTTTTTTGGTTCACGAAAATCTGCAGTCGTTATATTCTCACACACCAGACAATTAATTTATATTTCTATATAATAACATGCAAATCATACATGACAAATAATCATATTTGTAAAAATATATGTAACTGACTGAAACCTATAGAAACGATAATGGAATTCGAACATTAGATATTGAGTCTTAGAAATATTCACTCCACCACTAGGTCGTCCCAAGAGAACAATGATATAATCCCTATAGTTGGAGTCCGGGAGTTCAGAGACATTATATACAATTGTATCCTTATAAAAAAAATAAACTTAATTTCTATTGCTTTATCAGGTGCTTCTTGCTCTATTTAATTAATTAGACAACTATCATTAATTCTTTAGTTCAAAGAATGTCTAACTTTTCATAAATATATCGTACTCTCGATAATTTCATATTAGTACATAATAAATTAATTTTATTTCAAAGATAGAAAGCGACCACTTTTTATAACCAAAAATCGTGTTGGTAACTCAATATCTACGGTAATTTGTGCTCAAGTACAAATAATGATGTGGGAAGTTCGAAAATAACGCTAAAATAACTTTTTCCAAAAACAAAAAAGCAGCCGTTTCTCTCTCTCTCTCTCACACATCCGAAAACAGAATATCTGATCCGAACCAAACCTAAAATTCGGTTTGGATTTTTTGGATTTTCAGATCGGATTGACATTTTTCAAAATTTTGGATTTTCGGATCTGATCGATTGAATTTTTTAAATCCGAAAAAATCCAAAAATCCGAATTATATATAATTTGTTTATAATAATAATATTTTATTGAAATATTTTTAATCTAATATAAATATATATAAGAATTAAGAAAAATTAGTTTCGGATTTTTCATAACTTCGAATTTTTCGGTTCGGTTAGGATTTTTTTATTAAAATTTCAAATTTTTGAATATTCGGATCTGATATTTTCTATATCAAAATTCAGATTTTTGGATCGGTTCGGATTAGGTAAAAATCCGAACCGAAATCCGAATGCTGACCCCTAATGTCTCTAGCCAAATCTCACTGGAGAGAGAGAGAGAGAGGTGACTTCTTTTTATCTTTTATTTTTTATTTCCTTTTCTTGGATGGATAAAGGATTAATGAAAAAAATAAATATACAAGTTATTAGGGCATTATATACTAGGAATACAACTCATAGAATAGAAGAATAGAGTAAGGGGATAAAGCTAGAACTCTCTATGGCTATTAAATTCTAAGGTTTTTTTATATATAATTAGATTGGATTGATTGATATTGTTCGGATTAATTCATTATTTATTTAGTTGAATTATTTTATATGATTGGATTGGACTGATTGAATAAAACAAAATTAATTAGGGATATCCTAAGGTCCGGTCTTGCTTTATAAATTATGAATTATTGCTTGATATGAATCCCAACCCAAGAGAGCATGACTGTTTTATCCTACAATTTACCTATGTAGTTATTAATCACTAAAGAGATATATCTAAGAAAGTCAAAGCTCCTTAAATTCAGTGTAAATTTCATAAAATCTCAGATTGTCCAGTTCTAGATTTGAAAACTGAGTCTATGTATTATGAAATAATCTGCCATTTTAAAAATATTTGATACTTTTGGATAATTAAATGAAAAAAAAAGCCAACAACAAAAGCAAAAGCAACAACGTACATATATTGAGCTTGAAAGTAATACTCACCCAATACTTAATCATTTGATCGTCAATCCAGGCGTCGAGGCATGTTTATAGAATTACGGGAGTTTTTCGAAGAAAAATCCGTATATATAATTCAAAATAACAGAATTAAATAGAAGACTATTGTTGGAGTATGGCCCGAATGAATTGTAAACTCAAGCCCGATCTAGGTGAACCAATTTTTTGGACTCGGGCAGAACTCTAATGGGCTTAGAGTTAGGTATGGTTATTGTCTATTTAATAACTGTTTCTCTATGTAATCTAAATCCAAAACATATAGTGAAATCTCTGACTTGCCATCACCCCCAGACGTAGTCGCAAGACGAACTCGGTAAACAATTCTTGTGTTCTTTATTTTCTGTCGTGATTATGGTGTTTATTTTTTTTTGTAACAACCGTCACCTTCTACAATTACATTTTGTTATTACTCTATTATTTACATGTTTTATATACCCTCCTGTGATCTGAATTAAAACCAAACAATTGTAATGCTATCTTTAAACTTCAAAGTACTCCCCCTCTGTCATCTATTTATTCGAGAAACCAATCCATACAAAATGGCAAAATTCCGTTCAAACATACAAGTAATTGGAACCTTGTTAATCGGGATTAACAACAAAGAACAGTAGTAATCCAGCCTACTAATTCATCTCGGTTGTTCTTGAACTGTCACACACGTGGACATAAATTTTAACCCCATTGAACTTAGACGCCAAAACCCCTAAAAAATTTACACACAATTAAAGAAACCCCAATTAAAAACAATAAAGGGCCACTGAACAATGGACCCACCAATCATAAATTTAATTAATTAAAAGCACATACATAGGTATTTATCAATAACTATATCAAATGTGACTAATATTCAATAATTATTTTGCACTGTCTTAAAAAATTAGAACGTCACACGCCGACAAACCAGAAAAGACGGTTACGGAGAGTTATTAAATTAAACCGACCTTTTTCCATCAGGTAATCCTAAACATAAGCTAAGTTCGTGGTCGTTAATGATTAATTAATGCCAAGTAGGATTGGATGAATATTTTGGTTTGGATAAATAAGAAATATTTAATAGATAGATTACATGCCGACTTTTATAGGGATTGGAGGAATGACAGCCAGCTTACAGAATGTAAATAGTCGGCGCTGTACCATTATATCATTTTACGTATCTGCCTATAATCGCGACTTGTCCTTAGGCCTCAGTCCCTGGTAATTTCTTTTATTGATAAATAATTTTAAATTATTATTATTATTATTATTATTATTATTATTATTATTATTATTATTATTATTATTATTTTTATTTTGTGTAGAGAATTGAAATGGAGATATAATTCGAGATAATTGAACTCGGAATATTTACTTTTAAAAATTGTATGTTTGTCTCTAAAATCTCGATTCTTTTATGTAGGGAAGTCCATTATTCAAGTGTCTCACCAAGAGACAATGATGTAATTTATCTTTTGATTTTGTTAATACTAGTAAAGAGTACGTGCACCGTAAGTGTAACTTCTCATTTAACATGACAGTTTATAATTACATATAGACTAAATATCATTTTAAATCCTAAATTCTATTTTGTTATTAAAAATATCATTAAATATCATAAATATTTATATAAACCACTAACTATTAACATTGTATCGAAAATGTTCAAATCAGTTTCCATACCCTCTAAATCTGACATGGCTCGCATGATGCCATGTAATTATATACATCTACATATGTTCTTAATAAAATTTTGAAAATGCAACCTATTTCCATGTGGCTCCATCGAACCACGTTAAGATTTCAAGACTGAATAATGAACGTGTGACATTTTTTATATAATATTGATAGATGGTGGTAATTTTTTTTTGATAGTTTTAATAAACTAGATATAATTTGGAGTGAAAGTGATATTTACCCTTGAATATATTGTACAATATTACATGATTATCTTTAAATAGAAAAGAGAGGATATAATAGATATAATGTATAATAGTGAACTATTATCTATGATAGAGATATAAGAGTACCAATTTGTAAGTAAACTATTTTTATATAGGTATAGAAAATACTATTTATTTATTATGTTTTATTTGCTAATACCCTTATAAATGCTATTTACAATACTATTTCGAATATATAGCAAAGTCTGATTAAGACTTTGAGCCACTTGTGCTAGATCACATGTAAAAGTGCACGCCACTTGCTACATTGAGAATTTGAAGTTGAATTTGATTTAGATTAAACTTATCCGTTGTGGTATCTATTAGTTGGGTGTTGATTTTTGAAACATTATTTTAGGGATGATGATGGTCCTCATGGATAATGAATTCGATGGATATTCGTAAAAGTTAGTATTTATTATGGGGAGGCGAATTACCCACTTGATGGGATGGTTAATTCCCACTCCGCCCCATACCTGCATAAGTGCATGCATATGTTTGACAGTGGAATTTGATGCTTAATATATATATATATAAGAGATGGATCGATATGAATGAATAATTTTGTAGGAAATGAGAATGAATCCTGGACCTTGGATTACGTCGATCAATGGTTGAGATTTAATTTCGATTGTGCTATAGTTTTGTGTTTTGTGTGCTACGCGGATTCATCGCAAAACACTAGAACCCTTCCTGCTACTCTGCGATGAAAGATGTCTAAACTAATATATTTAGTATATGTCTACGAAAAGATGAAATATGTGCTAAACTAACACGTGCAATATAGTATTTCGATTGTCTTCTTACAAATATGAAAGATATGCTAGACTTACATATCTATTCCTATTTCCTGACTTATTTTCATTCTCACAGAACCATCCCACACACATACACACACACACACACACACACATATATATATATATATATATAATAATAAAATCTATTTTTCATACAAACTTAAAATCAATGCATTTTAATACAAAGTTAATGTATTAGTTACTGTACTATGAAATATTGATGAATAATATTATCTTTTACCAAAACTCAAGGGTGCATTAACTTTACGTAAAGTGCATTTTAGGTTTTTACAAAAAAATAGATTTTTTTATTATAACCCACTATATATATATATATATAGTAATTTAGGGGTTAGTTATTGTGAGAACTACGCTTTTTTTTTGCGAATCTACAAACTATGTGCAACGCGTATAAAGTTGATGCACAACGATATCATTCTAAAGTTGATGTACAAGATACCAATTTTAGAGCAAATTATTGTTCACCAACTATATACGTTATGTGTATTAACTTTATATGTCTTATGTATAGTTTACAGATTCACAAAAAAGATATAGTTCTTATTTGATTAATCTATATATATATATATATATATATATATATATATGTAAAATATTGTTATTATGCATTTAGGTGTATACAAACATTTGTATTGTAATGTTCTACTGTTTGAAGGATACATAGTATTGTTCTGCTTGTAGATTTTAATGTAATTTCTTATATATAATAAATTTCTGATTTATTTTAAATTATTATGATTTCAGTATAGTATTGTTCTGCGTGTAGATTTTTATGTAATTTCTTATTTATACGAAGGATCTTTGCATCTATTTTAAATTATTATGGTTTTAGTCTTGATCAATATATTGTTTGTTATTCATAATTTTTCTGCAGTTTGTCAAAAT
Organism: Salvia rosmarinus; assembly: GCA_036937905.1. Lineage (NCBI taxonomy): Eukaryota > Viridiplantae > Streptophyta > Magnoliopsida > Lamiales > Lamiaceae > Salvia > Salvia rosmarinus. Next base: position 12,335,715 of record CM072818.1, read on the forward strand.
GCGGGGTCGATAAATATCTAATAATTAGGTACCCCTAGAGTAAATGGATGAACATAAAATTGCTAGGAGCTAGGGTTATAAGTACAAGTGCATATGCTTTTGTTTAAAACACGTAGGGATGGCTACCACACCATTTAAATATGGCGTATTGGTTATAAATGTATGTAATGTAATGTAACTACCAAAAAAATAAAGATGATCTTGTTTTGAAATATTCAGTTTGGTGTGGTAACTAACAAATTACAAATTAAATTTGTGCTAAACTGATATAATGTCATGATGTACAACTAACTGGCGGTAATTTATGACTATGAATAAACTCAAATCCTTGAATTATAAAGATTATTTTTAGAAAATAATACTAATATTAACTGAAGAGAAATATTTGTAGGTGACCATAGAAATAAAGTTGATAGGTTACTGATAAATCTAGTTACGTGAGTATGCGAGATTTTATGTAAAGCAATAAAGAACACCCAGGCTTTTACGTGGTTCGATCGTTAATGAGATCTACGTCCACGGAGGAGTGTTTCCTCAATACTTTCACTATAATTTTAGTACAGTGAGTGTAGTTACAAGCTCTTAGTATTCGTTAAGTTGCCAACCCTTCTATTGTCAATTTTCCTTCTATTTATACAACTCTGAGCCTGCACCTGAAGGCGTGCTCAACCTCTCCATTGGTCGTGACTCTTCCTCTGGCGTGCCCTCCATTGGCCGGGGCTCTTCCCCTGGCGTGTCCTCCATCGGCGGGCGGGGGCGCCGCGCTACGTGCGCCACGTGGAGGTGGCGCCGACTTTGTCTACGGGGGCTGGGTTTTGGGGGCCGATTAGGGCTGATTGGGCTCAACCTCGTGGGCCCGCTACCAACGTTAGGCCCAGCTCGTTTGGGCCTGTTAGTGGGTCTGATCGGTTGGGCCATATCCCATCATAGCCCCCCCCCGAATAGTCGAGGGACAGAGATGCCGAGGTGGAGTGAAGAAAGCGCTTCGCCGAGGTGAGGTGTGGCTCGGCTGAAGTTGTTGTTGAAGGTGTTGTCTTTTTGATGTGAGGGTTTATTTGGCGATCTGGTGCCGAACTGAGTTGGGTGGTCTGTTGTCTGTCGCTTGGAAAAAGACGTGCTACAAGGGAAGTTGAAGTCCGACCGATATCGACCTCCGCGTAGGTTACGCCGAGTACGATCCGGGCGGCAATGATCTTGTGGAGGGTGCCGATGTCCGACCTGAGAGACCACCCTTCTAGGGATGTCGAGGTGCGGGCTGGGCGGCACCGAACTGGGGGCTGGTTCACCGAGTTCCGATCTGGATGGAGACGTTCCATAAGGGCGGCTTGGTTGATAGACGCCGAGGTCCGATCTGGATCCCCGTTATTTGGGGAAGGCCGAGGTACGACGTGAGCGCCACCATCCGGAGGACGCGGGGTCCGTATGATGATTGCGGGTCGATGGCGGTCTATCTTACGCTAGCGTCGTCATACGCCGCCAGCGGTAGTTGGGCACTCGAACCGTGCGCGTGGACTCCACATCCAATAGCGGTAGCACGCGTGTGAAAGTTGAAACGTCGGTTTTGGGCGCCATTTGTCCTATAAATAGGCCCAAATGAGGCAACTGCTCACTTTCCTTTCGACGCTTTGTTTTGAGAAGATTCTTGCGAAATTTCGGTTTTCTTTCAAACTTGTTGAGGCGCGATATTTGCGAAAACAAAAGTAAGTATGTATTCTTCGCCTTCGCTCGAAAGTTCATACTCGCCGCCCGGCCGTCCGTCCTCTTCCTATTAGTGCCACCGGTCTTTAGGATTACATGTCTATAACCTTCGGGTAGTTCCCATGAATTAGTGCTAGGGTTCCGCCGTATCATCGATTAATGGGACGGGTTGAGGTTGGGTTCGGCGAGGTCGAGTTTGACGACGGAGGACCTTTTGAAATTGCCAAAGAATACGGATCCCGAAGGAGGCATGGTGGTGCTGCCACGATCCAATGATAGGCTATGGCCCACCGAGGGCTTCATTACAGTATATGTAGGCGCCCAAGAGGCGGCCTTAGGTTTCCTTTAGCCCGATTTTCCTTAGTATCCAAGAATATTTTCGGATACCTATATGTCACCGACCTCGAATTCCATTAGGTCGGTGGTGGGGCTAGGCTCTCTCTTATGGCATTGCCGAGAGCTCTCCTTCGAGGTGTTGATCGTTTTTAGCGTCGAGACCATGGGAGGAGTGTATTATCCGTCTCCTCGGCTGAAATTTAAGGTAACGGCCCCTAAGGTCTCTCATTGCGAGAACAAGTTTTTCTTCTTGCGGTGATGAGTATCCGAGTGCAGTGGGGCCTCGATAAGGTGATGGACGTGAAGGTGAAGCCCCAGGCTTCATGGAGGAACAACATCAGCGGTCTCGGTGGTATTGTCTATCGACTTCACCGAGGATGACTGAATAAGGCCGGCCGGCGTTTATAGTCCGGGCGTCGGGAGGCGGGTCCGATCGGGTGAGGCATCCCATATATTTTCTCCCTTTTTGTGTGTCCGATCTCATTGTACTAATGCGATCTTCTTTTGTTGTGTAGTGAAGCTTGATCATGCCAGGAAGGCAAGGGTCGGCTTAGTCTCACACGCACCACCGGGCGACGGAGCCCGCTAGGAAGAAGCGGCGGGGTGGACCCGTCCGCAGCCCGTGGTTGTGGAAACCACGACCGATCTGGCCGACGGGTCCTCACCGATCTCGAGCTCGGGTATGGAGATTGAGGCTCGTCCCATGATCCGCGAGGTACCGATCTCCGAGATCCTCCGCTCTTCCCCGTGCGGTGTTTTCTTTCTTTGTCGCCATCGACCGCTTGATTTTCGGGACTTGCCCTCGGTAGCAAGTGAGCTGCGCCGCATGGACGATGTCGTCGCCTCCCGCATGAAGAGCTGGAGGCGGCGGCCGCCGCCGAGTTCTCGCCGGCCGCTGCGAGGAAGGAGGTCGAGGTTGCGGCGGCGCCGAGGCCGCCACGAGGAAGAAGGATCGGGCTCGCGGTGGCCCGTCTTTGAGGTGGGCGCTCGAGAAGAGGCGACCGAGGCGGAGAAGAAGCTTGTTGATCGGACGAGTGCCTTGCTGGCGGGGCAAGGGCCAATGTTGAAGGCCTTCACCAGCAAGCTCGTCGAGTCCGAGACCTTCTTCGCCTTTATCTCCGATCTGGCCGCCGTGATGAGGCCGCAGGTGATATCTGCCCACCTGGAGGGGTTGGCTGCCACAATGCCGGACTTTGATAAGGTCAAGCATGGATGGGCCGAGGTCGACCCTGTATGCGAACAAGGAAAGACGCCCGATATTGGTCGAGGTGGCCCCCTTTCCTGTGGTGGAGGCTCTGGCCTCCTCTGACTCGCTCCTGACGGCCGAGGTCGTGTCCCAGTGCAGGGTGGATGAAGATCCTGAGCTTCAGGAGCTTCTTGCCGAGGTGCGTGCCGAAGCCGTGGATGTGGAGGAGGAGGAGGAGTTAGTCTTGGAGCTCCCGGCTGGAGGGGGCCAACCGCAGGAGCATCAGCAGGGGCAGCAGGAGGTCGGCGGGTCCGGCGACAAGTCCGAGGTCAAGGACTGATGTAATAAAATGATCGCCGGGTCGATAGGATCCCGAGTCCTTGTAATAATTTCCCACCTTTGAAATAAACACAACATTTTGAAATGTGTATTGTCTTGTTTATTTTTAGCACTTCACTTCTGAATACATCGGACTTGATCACGACCTGCTGACAAAGTTGAAAGAAGTCCGAGGTGCTCTGGCCGAGAAGGATGAAGAGGTGACGCACTGAAGGAGTCGGTCTGCCGAATTGACCCAAGTTTTGGCAAGAATGGATGTCAGCTCGGCATCAGCCGCCGACCTGAATAAGAAGATGCAAGAGGCCGACCGAGAAGTGGCCCGCCTCCTGACTGAGAATGAGGCGTTAAAGCTAAAGATTACACAACTCAAGTCCGGTGGTGATTATTCACGATGAGGTCCAAGGACGGCCGATGCAATGCGAGGAGGCGGCTCGGTGACAGCAGAGAGAGCTAGCTCGGATCTCGGAAGAGCATGCAGAGTACGAGAAGGTAATCCGCGGATGGTGGAACTACCATATCTGCCGACGATCGAGTTCGAACTTGTCATGGAGGGCCCGGTCTTTGAGGGATGAGGAGGGGCCTAATAGCAAGAAGTTTAAAGACTGCCTCGACTCCATCCTGAAGTACATGCAGATGTACGAGGTCGTTCGTAAACGACGCATGCCCCAGCCCCGCAGCGAGTCTACAGCGGGCGCCGCTGGTCCAATAATTGAAGAGCCTGAAGAGGAGGGCGGCTACGCTGATCACGCCGAAGTGCTCCGTCTAATGGGTCCAGCTGAGAGGGGAGCATTTAGAGGCGCACACTCGGCGGTCGGAGCGGCGTGCAAGGCGGTCGGCGTGGAGGCGGCGGTCGGGCGGGCGTGGTCCTGGCCGGCCGAGCTCACGGGCCGAGTGTGACTGGTATAGAACGCCTCCCGGCCGAAACCCGCCTGTCGGCTCAAACCGCACCGGAGCGTGCCGAGGTGGTGCCGCCCTTATTGATTGGGTGGAGGACACCGAGTTCATTCCGAGTATTCATCACCGACCCGAGATTTTGTTCGAATGGTGCGGCTTGGTGAGTCCCGGCTTGCGAAGCCCTAAGCCCGAATGAGCTTGTATGTAGCGTAGAACTTTGTATGTAGATATAAATGTATTTAGACTCGTTTCGAAGTGTATATTTTCCCCCTTGAGAGGTACAAACATAGCTTAGGACTTCGTTTTGGTCGTAAATGTATTTATCTTGTATACTGTATGTATGTTTTCCCAAATAAAGGGGTATAAACGAGCTCGGAAGCCCGGTTGACTTGTATATGGCTTGGAACTCGGTTTGTAGTCGTTAATGCATTTAGACTTTGTACCGGAGTGCATATCTTCCCAAATAAAGGGGTATAAGTTGGCGAGATCGGTGCGGATGTTGCGTGCATGTAGACGTCCAACTTAATGAGTAATCAGATGCTTTGCATGTAGACGCTCAAATTAATGAGTAGTCCAGATGCGTACCTACTTGGTGGGATTTTCATCTTCGTAAGGCGCCCCTCGTGAAGGTTTAAATGTGGTGTATCCAAACAGATGTTCACATATGTATGAGGCGAAGTGAAATATTCATTGGAAAAACAAATGTTTTATCAATATGTAATCAACATCGATTTTTGGCAAAATAATAAAGGACTAACATGATGCCGATCTGAAATCGAAGTTATGTAAAGTACCTCCTTAAATGAGTGATGTGCTGTGTTCGGGGATAAGTGCACCGGATAGGTGAGCCGGCTTGTAAGCCCTTTGCACGAGGTCCTCGTGAACGCGGTATGGGCCTTCCATGCCGGATCCAGCTTGTTAAGACGCCCACCTCTCGGCTTCATTATTTCAGAGGACGAGGTCGCCTACTTGGAGTGGAGGCTCGACCCTTTGTTGTAGTACCATGCGACCGGCCTTGACTTCGTTTATGAAGGCGAGCTCGCTTCTCCTCGAGGCGTCGAGGTTGGCACGCAGGTCTTCCTCGTTATTGGGCGTGGTCGGTGGAGGTGCGAGGGCTTGGTGCACCGATCTCACCGATATGACGGCCTCGGCACCGTAGACCGATCGAAAGAAGTTTCTCGTGCGAGGTCCGAGGTGTTGTCTGTGAGACCGAGGACTTGAGGAGATTTTCAGCCCAATCACCCTTAGCTCGGTCTAGCCTTTCTTCAATCCTTATGCGATCGTGCGGTTTGTCACCCGGTCCGACCATTCGCTGCGGGTGTGCGACCGAGGTGAAGCGTTGATCGATCTGAGCTCTTCGCACCACCTTGAAATTTTTGTCGACGAATTGGGTGCCGTTGTCCGAGACCGTATCGTGCGGTATGCGGCGGCGGACTATATTCTTCCACACGAAGGTCTCGAATCCTCCGCCAGTGAGGCTCGAAAGTGGCTCGGCCTCGACCCATTTTGTGAAGTAGTCTATGGCTACGCCTAAGTATCGGTCGCCCCGGTCCTCGGTCGAACGGACCAACGATGTCGATCCTCCACCGCATGAAAGGCCACGGGCTCGCAGTCGCTTAGATCGGTTTGGGGTAGCTTTTGACCGTGGAGTGGTGGCACCGGACACTTTTACGAGTGGGCCGACCTTGAACAAGGGTGGGCAAGAATATCCCGACCTCGGCCTTCTTTGAGAGCTCGCGACCGATGTGACTTCCACAAGACCTCTGTGGATCTCATTGAGCACGTGGTCGGCCTCTTCCGCCCGAGGCACCTCGGGAGGGTTGAAGGTAGGACTTCGCAGAGCACGCCCCGTGTATGAGGTACTTCCGATTTCGCCATCATCTTTTCGCTTCGAGCCGATCTTGAGGTAGGCGCCATCTTCCGTGTAGCCTTTATGGGAGACATCCGGTTCGGCTCCATCTCGGTGATGATGCCGATGTGAGACTCGCTATGCTTCGGAATGTACCTCCATTGGTGGACTTGTTGATGACGCACTAACTTGCCGAGAACGTCACCGACCGTTTTAGCCCGTGGGATCCGATGAATCTTGGAGTACTGAATGAGGTCAAGATCTCATTTGCCTTCTCGAGTATCGCTTCATTCGGTCCTCCTTGGCCTCAGATCGCCAGACCGGTTTACCACGACCGAGAATCCCGAAGATCCGGACATTGTCCACTCAATTCCTTTGCGGGCGAGTCCCGAGATCGGTAACGTACTCCACCTTGTTGTTGGTGGTCGGAAGGTAAACCGGAGGCGTGGGTCACTTTTTGATTATCCGGCCGAGGAGGAGAATGCCCGCTCACGCCTGCGTTTGCATGAAGCTCGCCCACGCACATCCGCCAACGGTTATCGGGCGGTGCGAGGACGGAGTCCTCCGCCGTGGGCGGGTGTTGGGCGACCTCACTGGTAGAGCCGACCTCGGTGAATTTGGCTTCCACCGGGAAGTCGCGAGCTTGCCTTTTATGGCGGGCCCAGGGAGTGCGAGATGTCGTGCTCGCCGAGCTCCGATGCCCACTGGCTATGCGTCCGGATGACTACGCTTGACAAGACTTGTCTCAAAGGTAGGTCGGTTAATACACGGGAGAATGAGCACGAAAGTAGGGTCGGGCGTCGCTTGGCGCTCACGTGGCTAGTGCTACCTTTTCGAGGCCGGTGTATCTCGCCTCGGTCCTGAGAGCTCGGCTAATAAAGTAGATGGGAGTTGTCGCCCTCCCCATCTCGCACTAATACTGCACCGATGGCCTCGCCTGCGAGGTGGCCAGTATAGAGAAGGAGTTCACCTTGCCCGGGACGGACGGTCGGCGGTCGGCCGATACTCCTTCACCGCGTCTGGCGACTGGTGTTCTTCCCGCCAGCTAAGTCCGAGCTCTCCTCGGGATCTTGAAGGAAGGGAAGGCGCTTCTCGGCTCGAGATAGGAATCATGCTAAGGCGGCTAGCACCCGGTGAGTTTGTGGATCTCATGGATGGTCCTTGGCACCTGCATGTCGAGCACTGCCGTCACCTTGGTGGGATTGGCCTTCAGGCCCTCTTGAGAAACCCAACATCCCAAGAACTTGCCGGTCTTCACCATAAATGTACATTTCTGGGGGTTGAGCTTGAGGTTGGCCGACCTGAGGAGTTGGAGGATAGTGCCGAGGTCATCGGCAGCTCTCCATTTTTTGACTTTTGACTACGATGTCGTCGACGTAGACCTCGACGATCTCCCCGATGTGGTCTTTGAATGTTGCATCCACCATCCTCCGGTAAGTAGCCCGGCGTTCTTGAGCCGAAAGGCATCTTCGCACGCAAAGACGCCAAGTCGGTGATGAACGCGTCTTAGGGCGCCCTCCGGCTCATCGATTTGGTGGTATCCTTTGTATAGATCTGAAGTTCAACATCTCGTGGCCCACCAATGCCTCCACCTTCACAATGTCGGGAGGGTAGCAATCTTTTAGGCGGTTTGTTGAGGTCGGTGTAATCGACGCACATCGCCCACCCTCCCTCAAGCTTTGGACCACGATCGATTAGCCATCCGTGTCGGGTATTTGACCTCGAACAAGATCTTGGCCTTCGGTTGAGTCACCTCGTCCCTTACGACCGGCCGCTCGCGCGAATATTCTTTTCTTACGCTCGGACCGGCTTGGTAGCGGATCAATGTTGAGGCGATGAGTTATGAGCTCGGGCGACACTCGGTCATATCGAGCGGGACCACGCAAACACGTCCCTATTCCTCGAAGTTGTATGACACGCCGCCGGATGTCGGTTGGGCCTCAGGTGCCGACTGGATGACCTTCGAGGATCGTCGTCACATAGTCGAAGGCTCTCGATCGGTCATCCGGGCATCGGCCTCGGGGTTCTATAATTGCTATGCAGGCGAGGCCGCATCTTGGGTTGAGACTCGTGGCATTCTTTTGCTACCGCTTGGTCGCCCGGATGTTGAGCACTCCCACCAGGTGGGAATCTTGACGGTGGGTGGTAGATGTAGCAGACGGCCTTGGTGGCGTATAGCCAATCTCTCCCATGATGATGTTGTGCGGAGAGGGGCTGGACCAGAAAAATTTGATGGCCTTGGTGACCGACACGGAGCCCGTCCCACGGTAACGGAAGGGTAATGACGCCTCGGGTTGGACCGCCTCTGGGTGAAGCTCCGTGGTGGGACGGCGCGGAAGTACCGAATACCTCCGACTCGAGTTTGTCCAGCTTCGGCCCAAGATGATGCCGACGGAGGCCCCATGTCGACATAGACCGATGGACGTTTTATTGCCCACCACACCGTATGGTGATGGCGTCACAGTGCGGCATGATTTTGGGTACCGATCCTCCTTGAGAACACTATGTCCTCACCGTCCCGAGTCGCTTGTTCTTTGGCTCCTCGTTGGCCGGCCCAGAAGCCGTTTTAACGACGACCTCGTCCGCCTGATGGGTAGTCCGGTTATAACGTAGACCTGCTCCATAACATTGGGACCTTCGCCTCGCCGCCTTCTTGTCGGGTCGTCGTCAAGGTCGGTCCGCAGCTGTTGCCGCCGTTATTCTTCCCCCGCTTCCTGTTCCTCCCACCTCGGTAGAGGTATTTCTTGAGGGCTCCACCTTGACGAGCTCATCGATCTGCGAGCCTGTGTTCCTCGCAATCTTGGTATCATGACCATACCGCTTGGTGATAGTCACAATACTCCTCTGGACCTCTTCGGATCCTCCTTTCATGGGAGGGGCTTGGAAGAGTTCGGCGGAGCTCGAATATTCCGTCCTTGATTTGAGCGGGGCGGCGCCTGTCGCCGTGGTTGGGCCGAGGTCCGAGCACGACTCCATGGCCCTCTTGATCCTGTCGAAGGCGCCGCGATCAACGCCGACTTGGTCATCGGCTTTTTCTTTCGGACTTCCTCGTCATTTCCTCTTCTTCCGATCCGACTCGCCTCCTTTGACGGGTTGTCCACCGTGTTCCAAAGCTTACTCGCCGTCTTTGGTTTCTCCCCGGTGATCTCTTTGTTCGCTACCGGTCGGATCCGTTTTTGAGCGTTGATGATGTAGAGATCATTCGTCCGTCAATTTTGAGCGACTCTTTGATGAACCTCGAGACGAAGTTCGACATCGCTTGTCCCGCCTGGCGGATTGTGGCAGGTCGGAGGAAGGTCATTGGGGTGGCATCTTCCGATAGAAGCACCATTTGAGCGATCCACGAGGTCACAGAAGGTGTATCTTGTTCTAGCGGGCGAGGTGAACCAGGCGTCGTCGTTGGAGATCAAGACCTCGGGAAGATTTTGCACATGTGAAAATCTTCCATTCATTGATTCGCCATGTTGGTAGTGTGGCGAAAAGGAAGTGGAGGGTCTCCTAGGCCATCGTGGCGGCAATATTGGGTGTCCCAGTGCTCATTTGGGCGGGCGTGTCTAGAATTTCTCTAGAAATGGGAGATGATTCTCCGCATCTGGGTCGAACCCCGGAGATCGTTGCCATCTCTTTACGGAGGGGTGGGGATCGATAGCGCGCCTATCGTCCCTCCGGGGAGTTCGACTCGCCTTTCTTCCCTCTTATTTTGCTCGGCCCTCCGGTCGACACGACGAGTGGAGGCGGCTCACAAATGGCGAGGCGGCGATGGTAGCGGCTCGTCCGCGGTGAGCGGCTCGCAAATGGGGGCGGCGGCTCGGCACGCGGTGGCGCTCACGCGTCGGGGTGTGATACGTTTCGGCTATCACGCCGAAAGTGGGCGCCGCTGCTTTTGGAGGAGCGACCTCGGGCGGCCGTGGCATTCAGTTCGGGGGCCCTTGAGGGGCCCGCTCCTTTTGTCCTCTGGTTGAGGAAGCTTTGGAATTGGCCGAGGTTGGCGTTGAGGAACTCGGTCACAGCTCGGCCGAGGGCCTCGTGGGACGAATGAACTGTTTGTTCGTCCTCGTTGAGGTCGGCATTTCCTCCTACGTTGGGGAGGCGGTCCTGAGGGTGTATGGAGACGTTTTCCATGTTGCCCTCAGGAGTGTGAACGCTTGTGGCGTCTGCGATCTCCTTCCCGCGACGCCAGTGATCACCGGTCGTCCCTCGGTAGCAGTTGTTGCCAAGATCGGCAGCGGTTGTGCGTGTTCTTGCCATTAAGTTGTAGAGGAAAGCTTTCTTGTTCGGATGGTTCCCAGACTACGCCAATGATAAATCTAGTTATGTGGTATGCGAGATTTTATGTAAAGCAATAAAGAACACTCGAGCTTTTACGTGGTTCGATCGTTAATGAGATCTACGCCCACCGAGGAGTGTTTCTCAATACTTTCACTATAATTTTAGTACGATTCTTCGTAGTTACAAGCTCTTAGTATTCGATAAGTTGCACAACCCTTCTATTGTCAATTTTCCTTCTATTTATACAACTCGAGCTCCGCACCAAGGCGTGCTCAACCTCTCCATTGGTCGTGACTCTTCTCCGGGCGTGCCTCCATTGGTCGGGCTCTTCCGGCGTGTCCTCCATCGGCCGGGCGGGACGCTTGCGCCTTCGTGCGCCACGTGGAGGTGGCGCCCGACTTTGGTTACGGGGCTAGGTTTTGGGGGCTGATTAGGGCTCGCTGGGCTCAACCTCGTGGGCCCTTCTCAACGTTAGGCCCTGGTTTGGGCACATTAGTGGGCCGATCGGTTGGGCCATATCCCATCATTACTATGGAATTGGGACAAATATAGTACATGAAAGAAGCAAAATTGATTTGCAACAATGAATTGAAGTGGGATTGTCGAGGATAATTATCTATATTAATTAAGCAAAATGGAATCCACCCAAATTCCATTGTTATTATCTATATTAATTAAGTATAATAAAATATAATAACTTATCTCTTTGATGTAGAGAAGAGAGATTTTCTTAGAGGATTGAGCCATTGAAGGAAAATATTAGGGTCGCCGACTCCGTACTGGGATTTGCAGCTGAATCTTAGCATTCCTTCGTAATCTCATCACATTCTATTTTTCTTAAATCATTCGGGTACTACTATAAAATATTATACAATATATCATCTACGAGATTTGTAAATGAAAAACTGGAATCAAAATGAATCTGACGTATAAATTTTGATCAACTTGTTAAATCATTCTCATTTTGTGTAGTTTGCAGAGTGTGAAGATCTAGCATGGAGTATTACGGATATATTTTATCCCCTAAATAAAATAAAATTTAGTATTCCTTCCGTCGCTTAAAAGTGTCCAATTTTTTCAAGACGTATTTAAGAGAAAGATATAAAGTAGTTAAAGTGTTAAAAAGTGAGTAGGGTCCACACTTTTAAAGGGATAACTATTCACAAAATGGAATGAGACATTTGAATTTTGACAAACCCAAAAAGTAAGTTTATACATTTTAAATTATTAGAGGAGTAGTATTTATTGTGTAGTACATAACTAATTTGATGAAATGTTCAATTCATTTGTAGATTGTATTTTTGTTATTTGATATGTCGTTTTGTATGTATTTTGAGTAGGTTTAGTTTTCTTTCAAAATTTATATTCTATATTGAATATAGGAAATGACGAGTGGTATACTACATCGAAAAATTAAAAGGAATAGCAAAACAAACCAATCTTTGACAATTTATATTGACTAAAATGAAATTTCAATGGAGTTCATGCTATTCGCCAGTAGCAAGTGAGAATCCTTCTAATGTTGTGTGTATCCTTCAAATAATCCGCCTCAAGCTCAAGAAAAATGTTATAAATTTGTGTGGTTCAAGTGCTAGTAGTGTATCATTAGAGGATAAAGAATTGATTTATGATCTCGAATGTGAGAAAAAGAAAATAAGCATAATTGATTATCCACCAAATCAGCAAGATTGAGAAAACTATTTGTTGTACCCCAAAATATAAAATCCTAGCTTTGCCATTGCAGGTTATTGTATAGGAAGATGATGTTTATCAAATACGTACTAAAATGGTTGCAGGTTCCTCATAAATTAAAAAAATATAAATGAAAAAGATACTGCAGCTACAAGTTTCAACCTAGCGTCTTTGTGAGAGGATTACAATCTACGGTTTTCAAGTTTTGTCTAGTTTTCTTCATGATATTTCTGGTTTTTATATTTAATTAGCCTTAACATGTACTTTTACTTTAAGTTTGCGTTGTAATAGATACTTTTTTTCATGGTAAAGTTAATAGCTTAGATAAATCCGTTAAAAAATATCCATTTAGATGAAATACAGAAACATGGGAACTTACTAAAATGAAAAAATTATAGAGGAACCTATTCTAACGAACATTAGTAGTTTAACTGTTTAAGAAACACAAGATATGTTTTGTTTAATCAATTCTTCTTTTTAAAAAAAACAAAAACAAATAGCATCATCCCCAATCAATAACCAACACTACCACCCACCAGCGAAGCAAATGCATGAACCCAGGCCAGCAACCCCTCCCACCCCTATATATACCGCCCCCGCCCCATTTCTCTCACTCTCTCTCACTCTCTCCTATCTCACTCTCCACCCCTTCCAGTAGAGAGAGAGAGAGAGAGAGATCAAAACCCCCGCCGTCAAAATGGTTTCGCAGTCGTCTCTGCCTCTAGTCTCTCAAAGCACCGTCTTCCCTGACCGGGAATCAACCCTTCCGGATCTCAAGCTCTCCGTCTCCGACCTCCCTATGCTCTCCTGCCACTACATTCAAAAAGGCTGCTTGTTCACCCGCCCGCCTCTCCCGATGCCGGAGCTCATTTCGCAGCTCGAGCGCGGCCTCTCGCAGGCGCTCTCCCAATTCCCGCCCCTCGCCGGCCGCCTCACCACCGACGCCGAGGGGTACGTGTATATTGCTTGTAACGATGCGGGGGTGGATTTCTCCCACGTGTATGGTGGCCAAATACACGTGCGGGATCTGCTGGGGTCCACCGATGGAGACGTGCCGGCGGAGTTCAAGGGTTTTTTCCCCTGCGACCTGACCGTTAGCTACGACGGGCACTTCAGGCCCATTCTGTCCGTCCGGGTCACGGAGCTCGCCGACGGCGTCTTCATAGGCTGCGCCGTCAATCACGCCGTCACGGACGGTACTTCTTTTTGGAATTTCTTCAACAGCTTCGCGGAGCTCAGCAGCGGAGTTAGGCGGATCTCGAGGGCGCCGGATTTCAGCCGCGACTCGTTGCTGATATCTCCGGCGGTGCTTCGGATTCCCGAGGGCGGCCCGAAGATCAGCTTCTCCAGCGACGCACCGGTGAGGGAGAGGATCTTCAGGTTTAGCAGAGAATCGATTCAGAAGCTTAAATCCGTGGTTAACAGCAGGAAATTGGAGAACATCGGCGGTGGTGTCGATATCGCGGAGCTAATGGGGAAGCACAGCAACGACACGTTGAAAAACCCTGACTGCAAGTTAACGCCGTTAGCCTGGCTCCGCAGCGCCGTCTCAAAGGAACCGGCAGCGGCGGCGGTGGAGATTTCGTCGTTTCAATCGTTGTGCGCGTTGCTGTGGCGGGGGATCACCCGCGCGAGGAAGCTTCCGGCGAGCAAGATGACAACGTTTCGGATGGCGGTGAACTGCCGGCAGCGGGTGGAGCCGAAGCTGGAGGCTCTCTACTTCGGGAACGCTATTCAGAGCATCCCGACGCAGGTGACGGCGGGGGAGGTGCTGGGGCGGGACCTGCGGTGGTGCGCGGAGCAGCTGAACAGAAACGTGGTGGCGCACGATGGCGACACAGTGAGGCGGTACGTGGAGAGCTGGGAGCGGGACCCGCGGTGCTTCCCATTGGGGAATTTTGACGGCGCGATGATCACGATGGGGAGCTCGCCCCGCTTCCCCATGTACGAGAATGATTTCGGGTGGGGCCGGCCCGTTGCGGTCCGGAGCGGCCGTGCCAATAAATTCGACGGCAAGATCTCCGCTTTCCCAGGCCGCGATGGGAACGGGACCGTCGATTTGGAGGTGGTTTTGGCTCCGGACACCATGGCGGCTCTCCTTTCCGACCCGGAATTCATGCAATACGTATCGGGTTATTAGTCACCATATTATTATTATATTATTATGTAATAAGAAATATATTATGCTAAGAACAATAAAAAAGAAAAAAAAATTGAGGGATGGGGTGAGGGTGGGATAGACAAATCTGTGATATAGTTTTCTTTTTGTTTCTATTTTCTTGGTCCCTATGTAATTGATATTTAATTCCATATGCCAATTTAATTTTGTGACCAAAGTGTTTGTTATATAGTTTAAATATTTTTTTTGTAAATGATGGGAACAACCAAGATCGGAATTGGGGCGAAGGGGGCTGATACCAACGGTCGGCCTCAAATTTGTTTGATATTTTAAGTCGTTAGGTTTTAAGATATTATTTTGTATAACATAAAACATATGCGTCAATACATAGTCCAAATGCAACTACTATTATCAGGTCATGGACTATATATATGTTTTCAAAATACAAGTTTAAGCCGGTTGACTTGTAGTAGTCAAAGATTCCAATTCTCATTAGCCCATCAAATTTCAAAGGGTTCATGAGTCCCATGAAGAAAGAGAGCTAATTGCATGCTATTGCACAGTCACGTAGGATTTATCCATTGCACACCTTAAGGTAACGGTAGCGGTAGCGGTTGCGGTTCTACATGATACCAATAATAAAAAAAAAAAAAGAGAGCTAATTGTCCTGTAGTCAATCAGGTCCTGTAGCCATCCAAACAGGACCTAACATCGAAAAAAGCAAAACATTTTACGGGAGAAGAAGTAATTCATTAAAATATCCACTACTAGAGAAGTGGATCTTACAGTGAGCACGGACTCGGTTGTAACTCATCAAGTATCCGAGTTAACCCAGCTATCTCTATCTAATTATTCCCAATAACCACATCCAAAACTCACTACATTTTTTTCTTCCATCCTGTTACAGTTTCCCTACCTCCATTTGCAATAATGAGAAGAAGAAAAATTGGGAATTTGAAGTTGAAGAACCCAGTGAAACTAGTATGCACGATCGTCACCGTTTCATTCATAATCATACAGATCTTTACTGCGGTTCAGCTCAGAAACATACCGCAATCGACAATTCCTTCACCCGAAACAGAATCCACCACAACCAATCTCTCCAGACGCGCGAGAATCGGCGAGTTCGGGGAAACGGTGATCAGATTGTTACCTGAAGATCTGGCGTTCACGCTGTTCCTGCCGTCGGAGGGAGCGATTCGGCGCGATCTGAGACTGAAGCGGAACGATAGCGATGCCTACGCGGTGCTGACGCGGGTGCTGGGATTTTCGTCTGTGCCGAGGTGGATTTGGTCGGCCGATTTGGAGCGCGGGAAGCAGAGAAGCTACGATTCGATATCTGGATTGAATTTGTTTGTGGGGAAGGATTTGAAGGGAAATGTGGTGGTGAATGGAGTGGTTTCAGAGGCGGTGGATTTGAGAATTGGGAAATTATAGTGCATGTGATGGATGGGGTGGTGATGGATGCTGAGTTTGAGCAATCGGTGCAACCAGATGACGATGATGAAGAATTGGATTAGTTTTTCTGTTTGCTTAGAAGAATTCTTTTGAAAATTGTGAGGAAATTCTCTTTCTTTTTTATTAATTTTCAAAGATGTATAAGGTGATAAGTTTTTATTGGGTTTATATTCGTGTTTGTGTGAATACAAATTTGGTTTCGTTGTCAAAATAACGAATGCAAATATGAAATAAAATGATTTGATAGATGATAACATAAGGGAAGTGGGCAGAATTTGGGTTTAGATATTTTAGGCTCAATCAAATTTCGAGTTGGGCCCGTCTAAAGAAGGCAAAAGTTTGGTTGGGTTCGGCCGAGCCAGCCCACTCACTCACAAAATTTTACACTATAAAAAGCCCGACGTATTCCTATTATATTTTATTTTACTTGATTAATTTCAAAAGCTTAATTGATTCTAGTGGTTAGTGGTTATACCACTGGCCTATCAAACTAGAGGTCTTGGGTTCAAAAATTTAACATCATTTTAAAGCTTAAATAATTTTAACATCATTTGAAGCTTATATAATTTTAGGCTATTACAAATTTAATATGACTGGCCTGGTTTGCCCAATAGCCCGTCCATGGTTGGGCTGAGTTGAATTTTATTAGACCCAATATAGTTTCAGATTTGGCCCGAAGGGTTCGGGCTGGGCCAGCCCAACCCAGCTCTAGAAAACCTCTTGCCCAAAAAATACTCCACAAGACAGTGGAGAATGTTGGGATGAACCAGAATAATTTGAGTAAAGCTAGATCCATGCGTTAGTTTGGTTGGAGCCTAGAGTAAGATGAATAATTATGAACCCTGTATTGGATGATGAAAGGAATATAATCCTTATCGATAAATATTTGATACTATAGGGCATAACGATAGCTATATCATTTTGATTTTGTTGCCATTAGGCAAAAAGAAAATGAAATTCTTATATGCTTAATTATTTCGATATGTCATTGATAACAGAGTCAGAATGCATATGGTGGCGTCTTTAAAAGATATGTCTTCCCATAATAAAATGAATTACCCAAGCTCTTAAACCTGACATATTCAGTCACCCGCAGGAGCTAGAAAACACAACATTCCATCATTGGTTCAACACAATGGTTTGCTAAACCAGACAACTAATTACTATCTTAGTACATATAAAGTAAGGGTGATAGAGAGAGGGACTATACGAATATTGTTACAAATCTGGATGACTCTGGATTTTCCAAAATTCAAGCAATATTCCGGCCGAAACCAAATACGAATATTGAATACTTGCTTGAACTTCAGAGAACCGTTGCGGTATTGCCAAAACGTGTCTGAGATCTCCAAGTTATCCAAGACTGGAATATCACGCAAAAGCTAACTCCCCCAAAAAATCTCTATCTTCAGCTACCAGCAGCAGTAGGCACAGCAACTGGCTTCGAGTCTTCTGCCTTTTCATGTTCTTTGTTAAGCATCTGCAATCAATTTTCCAAAATGTCACCAACAGAGAACTTCAAGCCTATCTTTGCCTATTTCAGCTACTCAGAAACTTAGCAAAACTAACTTTCATGTGTGGCTCATCTACTATAGAATAACATTTACAGAAACCATGTTATTCCCTTAACTACTAGTTTAATGAATTTGCCTAACATGGAAAAAATCACTATCATATGTTATCATGGAAAAAATCACTATAAGTATAAAATCAAAATCAAAGCCACAAGTGCTATCTATTACCATATGTCCACAAGTTAAGAAGTTCAGAGAAATTCGACAGTCTCATTGTTAACAAGGATAAACACTGTATCACAATAAAATAAGACTTGGGAAGAACATGTTACCTTGTTATTTATTAAATTGTGGAGAGCAATCACACTTCTGATAAGAGATGACAGATATATGACCAACATCATGTCATTTGTTTTCACTATAAACAGAACATAGATCAGAAAGTACATTAGAAAAACTTGAGAATGTCGTGAACAAACTTGTCAATGAAATAAATAAACAAACAAGTGATGCCCATCTGTTTTACCTGCAAAAGCTTTAACGAGTTCAGACACATTAAGGTTGGGGAGAAGGTTGAATACATCCTGCAGTTATTTGGAAGCATTTCAAGATAAGATGAAAACTAGAGTTTAGGTCATAATATGATGAAGCAGAAAATGAAAGGTTTATATTTGTAAATAATTTTTGTGCAGCCGACTTGGGGGCTAATGAACCATAACATCTTCAGATGCCATGACAGACGAATCATTTATCCAGAACTGACAAAAAGGGAAAGACAAGAAAGAGAAGAAAAGTATACTAATCTGATGTATATAATACAGATATTAATGCAAAATTAATACCTGAAGATGGTAGAGGATTTCATGGTTCAAAGGGAGCTTCTCTTCAATAACCAGATCAAGATAACTACGAATCTCTTTCAGTCGAGCATCTAAACCTTTCAAAGCAGCAAGCTTTCCAGTCACCTGCACATGACAGAGATAAGCATGCTCATTGCTCCACTTATCCAAGAAATATCAGACTATCAGTATACTAAAAGGCTTTAAGGGCAAAAGGAGAACCTCTGTAGCAAGGGTACTGATAGTTGTGTCTTTCACATCTCTTAACAAGTGTTCCACTCCTATTACAAGGAAAATAGAAAGCATTAGCAGTTTGAACAGGAGAAAAGTGAACAAAAATCTGAAATATCTGATCTCAATCACTAGGGCAAAGTAAAGGTGGGAGGCAGTTGGAAGTGAAGCATCCTATGAAAATGAAGCAGCAAGCACAAGAAACAAAATAAAAGGCAGGTTTCTTTTCAGATATGCATACCAATTTCTTCAACTTCATGGGCAGCAATTTCTGAAGGAACGTGCACGAAGATTTTTTGGCTTTTCTGAGTGGCATTCTGCAAGCATATCCAAACTATTAGATCAGATCTACTCATATAATCAGAAAATTGCTTAATTTTGTCTTTGTGACATTTTTTACACACCTCTTTAACTTCCTCAACAGCATAATATGCTTTCGTAGGTATTCCCAGCTCCTTTGGCTGAACATCAATGATCACCAATACGGGAGTAGGAACATAGCTACAATAAGAATTAAGAAATGACAAAAAGACATCAAGTGTGAGCAGATGTTGGAAGAAAAAACACATGAACTGCAAAAAAAGTCTGTAAACATGCATGGCCAACAAGAAAAGCACCAGAAAAGATGGTCAGTTCCATAAGCTAATTGTTGGATATTAACTGCTAGAAAAATGATGTTCACATGCACAAGTAGGAAAAACCACTTGATCTCAACCAAGCTGAAAGCACAGATGAGCTAGATGGGGAGTTCTCTTTTCAATTTTATTTATACAATACAAAAGAGGACAAATACAAACGTACCAGGGAATCAGAAAAATATAACAGTTCACAAGGCGAGAAATGGAATAGAATTGTTAGAGTATATTAGTTAGGCCCATTCTATTGTAACCCTAGCTTTCTACTCCCTATATATATGGGAGACTCTTTTGTTATGAATATACAACTCATTTCTTCTCTTCAATGGCTCTATACTTACTGCTTTACATGGTATCAGAGCATGTACAAATCTTTCTCTGCCCTATAAAAAAAAATACTCGTTTTTTTCTCTCACCTCTACTTTCTGGTTTTCTGCCGCCGTCCATGTGTTTTCCGTTGTTGCTGCTATCTGTTCTACTGCTGCCCTACCTAGGGTTTTGTTCTCGGCCCTTTTTTCATCATGTCCGATACTAAACCTGCCTTAAGAACCACCATTAAATTGAATTGTTCCATCTATATGCTTCGGTCTCGTGCTTTTCTCTTATTTCTGGGACCCCAAAAAGAAAAAAAGACATCATGTCCTAACACTCCATATTTTTGAAAAGTATTGGACAGAATTTGGCAAACCTGATTGGGCCAACATGGCTTCTGCTGAGCCGAATTCTTTCTTCTCTAGTGATATGGTTTAGATCACACATATATAGTATGACAACCTACTCCCATCTTCCAGCACTCCTACTACTGTTGCTTCTACCACTAAAGGTGTGTTTGAAGTGTCCCATGGTAAGTCTTGGATGTTGATTTTGGTGCCACTACCCATATTAGTGGTACAAAAGTTCCTTTTCATATCTTTTTCTTCTTCGTCTCTACAGTTTGTTCGTCTCGACAATGGCTGTCAATCCTACTACTCATATAACTCTTGATAATGTCCTGCATTCCCTATTAGTTTGTTATTTATTAGTCAATTCACCAAAACTCACAATTGTTCTGTCACTTTTGATCCTTCCTATTGTGTCTTTCAGAATTTGCAGACGAAGGGGACGATTGGTGGAGGGAATGAGTGTGACGGTTTGTACTACTTGCACTTTGTTCAACTTGCTTCTTATTGTGCTCTCTCTACTGCTATGTCTCTGTATCAGTGACATTGTCGTCTTTGTCATCCGTCTTCAACAAGTCTCAAAAGTCTATTTCTTGTGCATCGCTTGATTTTCAATGCGAGTCTTGTGACTTGAAAAAACACCATCTTTTTCTTCTCGGGTTGATAAACGTAGTTCTTTCCCTTTTGAACTTGTTCATTGTGATGTTTGGGGTTTTAGTCGAGTCGAGTTAGTCTAAAGGGGGTTTCACATATTTCCTGATATTTGTTGATGATTATTTGTGCATGACGTGATTATATTTACTCAAACAAAGAACGAGGTACCTACAACACTTGAGTTGTTTTATCATGAAATAAAATGAAGTATTATGTTGATTTGCATTCTTCGCACTTATGAAACAATGACTAGCTCGCTATCAATCATTAGTAACACATGTGTTCTCTGCAAAACAAAACAACTTCATCATTTGTGGCCCATCAATTCCATTAGATGACAAAACTAAAAGTTGTAGTTGTTCGGTAATGGGTAGGTCCTCCAATTCTATCTCCTCCAAGCACAATTTTATCACCTGCTCTTAGTCAATGACAAGATCGTCTTCCGTTCCACCCACCAAAACGTAAATTGTTTTCAAGGTGCATCTATGGATTGGGCCAAATTTCCCACCACATCGGAAACAGGTTCCTGCAGCCATATGTTTTGCACGTTTCTTCATACATGTTTTGAAATCAGCGAAAATTCCGCGAGGCAAAAGATGCCTGGGAGATGGCCAGTGTCTGTTGCGGCTAAGGTGCCACTGGTGAACAGCGTTGAGTAATAGTCGGACAAGATGTAGAACTTGCGATGAATGTAGTTCGCGTCGAGTAAGCTTGTGGAGCTGTTATATGATCTATCTTCCGAGCCATTTGGTTGGCAGCCGAATAATCTGTAACGTTAGGATCTCGAATTTGCTTCCAAATTTGCTTACGTTAATCCATCCAAGAAAAACCTTAACAATTGATCATAAGTGAGGTCTGGAAGTTGAGAGACTATGTTTTCAAAAGCATACTCCTCGAAGGATCCCACCTGTTTTGTCGTAATCAAAGCTTCATACCCATTGATGGTTGTTCCATCTCCAAAACGAATTAGCAGTTCTCGAGAAAAACAAGACCACACCAGTTTAGGGCAACGGCGTAGTAACAATTGTATTCACGACATCATCGGCCCGGTCATAGCAATCAAGCCATCTTCAAACGCTTTCCCACCAGCGTTTCATGCATGAGAAATGTTATTCGTGCATGCCAACCATGCCAAGGCATCAAAACCATCAAAATTGGGTAGGTCTATCTTCGAAGGGGACAACTTGTTCTTCCGTCTGTGGTATCTCACGGCTTCCTTCTAATTCATTATCGCTCAAATTTCGACCGAAAATTCATTAAGGCATCAAGTTTTGCTTCCATTGATGCTTGCCTCATGGAGTGTCGAGCTTCGCCGAATTTTGGAACGCCTTACTCCTGCACGATGCTAGAAAAGTCTTCAACCATCTTCTCTAATCCTCCAATCGTTGGTTGGTGCCTCGAGTGCTCACCATCGTTTCTGATCCGGTAAGTCGGACCAATTTGATAGAGTAAAGATGATTGACAAAGAAAAACCAATATGAACTGAATAGAAATCCTCCACAGAGGCCTATGGAAAATTCTATCCAAACTCTAATTATTCCACAGACACCCCGAACAAATTAATGCAAAGCTATAAATAATAATAAAACTCTAATCTCTAAAGCCCATGAACACATTGGGCTTGACCCAACTAAAATAATAAAACCAACAATCGAAACAAAGATAAACCAAGACTATCCAGATCAATAATTAGCCACTGCACGCTTTCTGCGTGTGTAAACTCTCCAAGGGCGTTGCTCGCTATCAAACCCCTTTATCCGGATCCTCGTATATTTGGGTGTATGTTTTGTTCATAATCTTACGCCTAGCTTAGAAAGTTGTCTCCTTATTCCATTAAGTGCGTTTTTCATGGATATTCTCGCATTCGAAAGGGATACCCTTGTCTTGATCCTTTCATAAAACGGCATTATACTAGTGTTGATGTTATCGTTTTTAGTCTCAACATCACTTTTCTTATACTCTAGCTAAACCTCCTGAATTGTTGGTCCATACTCCTTTAACTGTACCGTCATCCTTGTCTCCTAATCCTCCTGCTAAACCTACCTCATGTCCAATGCTTGTGGGAAAGCTCCTGTTGATTTACCTGTCGCTATACACAAAGGTAAACGTTCTTGCACAACTAAACACCCATTGTCTAACCATTTTTTCAATCGTTTGGGTCCTACTTTCGCACCTTTTCTATATCTCTTTTGTCTATAGTTATTCCAACTCCTTACCTTGAAGCATGTAAACACCCTCTTTGGCGAGCTGCTATGAATGAGGAAATACGTGGTGTTTACTCTCCTTTTGTAGATATTGTTGGGTATTCACTCTAATTATCATGCTGATGGTACTATTGATTGGTACAAAACTCGTATGTGACCAAAGGATACACTCAGACATATGGTGTTGACTATTATGAGACTTTCTCTCCTATTGCTCGACTGAACTCGATTAAAATCTAGACTAGTTCTCTTTAGCCGTCAATCTTTTGGCCAATGTATCATCTTGATGGGAAGAACGCATTTTTAAATGGTGATTTGTCTCTGACTGTCTTTATAGAGCAACCTCCATGATATGTTGCTAAGGGAAAGGATGCCCAAAGGTTTGTTGTCTTAAAAAGCCCATCTAGGGTCTTAAACAAAATCCGAAAGTTTGGCTTGATAAATTCGGCAGTGTTCTCGAAGTTATTAGTTTTAATCAATGCAAATTAGACCACTTTGTTTTTGTGTGACATCAAACATTTGGAATTGTCGTTCTTATTGTGTATGTAGATGACATACTTATATCTGGCGGTGATGTGTGGAGGATTGATGAGCCTATATACTTAGTTGGTTCATTCTGTTAGAGTATATTAGTTAGGCTCAATACTAATTAGGCTCATTTGAAATTCTTAGTTGGTTCCTATTTCCTAGAAGTTCTTGATTGTGACAACTCATTTTTCTCTTTAATGGCTCTATACTTACTGCTTTACAAGAACTTCTAGGAAATAGGAACCAACTAAGAATTTGCAGTATATGTTCTTAAGTTTCCCACAATCAACAATCACATTCTTAGGAAAATCTTTGAGGAACCTAATTACAGATTGCGAGGAACTAAAGATATGGCAAAGGTTAAAAACAAAACATAAATTTCAGAAAAGGGGATAATAGAGTAAATTTCCACTATGTTTCCCCCTCCATCAGAAACAAAAGTTTCATAAGAGAGGGTAGTTGTGTAAATTATTAAATTTCCACTATGTTTCCAAAGACTGTAGTACCAAGTCAACAAGATAAACCTGAAGACATTTGAATTACTCACCATAAACAGAAAGGTCATTACTAGTCATAATTCATAAACAGAAAGGTGGTAGTAAAACTTGGAGAGAAGATTATCCATTCAATATCAATATCACAAATTCATCTACCACGCCCCACAACAAATTAATTCTAAAATGCTAGCCATAGTAGTAAAACACAAAGACAAGAATCAGCAACTGCCAAGCAGCTCATCAATGACAGATAATAGAACAACTTTATTCTGAACTGACATAAATCTTACTCGTTAAAAAGTCCATGAATGTTTAGGTCATTCTCCTTCAGTTTTGGGCCAGTGCTATACCAACCAACAACATGCTCCTTGGCTGACAAAAGCAATAGATACATAAGCTTGGAGTTGAACAAGCAAAACTTGTTAATCAGAATCTAGAGTCCTGGAATATCACATACCATTGATTCTTCTGAACATGGAAAACATTGATTCATGGTAATTATGATCAAGAAACCAGATGCTAGGGTCCCTGTCATCTTCTTCAAAAGGGACTGTTTATACCAGGCAAATGTATTAATCAAGACCTAATAGGAAAATGGTGGAGCCAAATTCAAATAAGAAACTAAAGCATTTCTAAGGAAGGTAGATCATATTGGCAAGAACACATGAAATAACTCAAAGCACCATTGAGGAGAAGTTGTGCTGCCATATTATATATAGGACACCAAATGTTGTAAGATGTCACACTCAATAGTGAACAGTATAAATATATACGACAATAGATAAGAAAATATGCTTGTATAAAGCAAGTCACAACTACCAAAGATAGATATCAAAATCCCAAAACAATTATAGGTCAATAACGACTACACAGGATCTCCATAGTTCAAGGTGTCCACAAACCAATAAACACATTAGAAGAAAAATTTTAAAAAGCAATAACAATGAAATTTGAAAAATGATTTACACATGATGATTGAGCTAAAATGGACTCCAGGTTCTTGTCAAGCTGTACTGTATACCAGTATTTGTACAGCGAATGGGTACACAAAAAGCAGCTTCGCCATTAACAAGTAGTACATAATGAATCGAGGATAGATAATCCAACTACAATTTGGTATCTCTCTGATAATCCGCTTTCCATTTTACTTCAATACAAATTAATAGATCAAAAATACCCAAAATAGCACAAATTAACTACCTGTAGCCAAGGTTTAATTATACGTTTTAAGTACCATGGCGTATTCCAATAAGTCTTTAAAACTTTAAACTCAAGTATAATAATTATTAGTTGTTTGTAACAACATTAATATGCTATAAAAGATCGAATTTTGAACCAGACTATAAGACGAGAAACTGTTTGTACAAGATTAATATGCAAGAAATATAAATTATTAACTCAATTAATATGCAACAGCAATCTTACAAGTATCTGCTCCCTTTTATTTTAAATTTAGTTCATAAAATAGTGTCCAAAAGGAATATGCAACAGCCAACAAATATAGCAATTAACTCATAATGCAAAGCCAAAAAGTTGACATTAAGATCACCATATTTTCAAAGGAACCGAGTCAACCGAATATCCCTCTTCTAGAAATCAGCCCATTAAAAGTTAACATATCTTGATCACCATGAGAGAGCGAGAGCAGAGCATGACAGAATAGAGAGCGATCAGCGACAGAGAGCATAGAGCGATCAGTGATAGAGAGGAGAAATTAGGTCTTAATTCACTCAATTAGAGCTAATTTTATCAGCCCATTAGTAAGCTTACATTATTAAAAGAAAATAGTTTGCCTTTACATCTTCCGCCTAAATTCCATGCAACAATTGCATTTTGGCGCCCAATATCCATGCAGCATTAGAAAACGTGCATACAACATGCACAAATACACATGCAGTCATTTAATATGCTTCAGCCACATAATAATTTATTTTGCACCTTTTTGTTTGTTTTATATTCTAAAAAGACCTTCCTCTTTAGCCCATCCGTTGAAGGATGTCCATTTGCCAAGTGTATTTACAACCAATTTAATGGGGAAAAAATGTTGCATACAAAATGTTACTAAAACTGTATTCATTAATATTGATAAAAATATAATATTAAATTCAAACTTAAAAATAATTATTTAGTTAAAAGTAGAAATTGGTAACAATATTTTCTATATACTAAAATAGAAGAGTGAATTTTATATTTATTTGTTTTTTGCTTAGGATATTTATGTAATTTTTTAAGCACTCATGAATAATAAACATTACATATTTGTATATGTAATTAGGTCTAAAGATATATTCATTCCACCCACCAAAAGCTTGCATTGCTTTTGGTGGGTAATAAATTATAATGAGTATAAAGTGAGTGAAGGATAATAAATAAATATATTAATGGGTAGTGGAAATAAAAAGTGGGCCACATGTGTTTTTTTTTTAAATAAGTAGACGGATTGATGGTAGTTAAAATGTTTTCAGAAATGGAAAATCAAAACTTTTGATGGAAATACCGATAAAAAAAATTAAATACAAGCTTTTGGTGGACGGAGGAAATATAAGTTTCATATATTAATATATACCAGCAATTCAAGTATCTCCTACAAAATTTTGTATATATATAGTAGAAATTTATTATTTCTTTTATGGCCTTTATAGCAAACTTATATTTTATTGAGATGTGATTAGTTTTAAATGTTGAATTGAGTGTATACTGTATAATAACTATAGTTTGATATTCTCATGCATCCAAATGGTAGTAAGAGAACTTCGTACCGTCACAAGATAGAAAAACTGAAGGAAATAGAAGACAAAGAGTAAGTTTATTTCTAATTACGTTTAAAAGCTGATCTTTTAAGACCACGGCTGAAATATAAGATAATTCTTTACTCTCTCTAAAGTGTATTTTGAACTTCCAGTACTACCATCAACTAAGAAAATGTAATTATATACTAAAAGTTACAGATTTTTGGCCTGAAAAATTACTTGGATCTATACATAATGTCAAAAACAAAACAAAACAAAAACAATACATCGTACAAAAAAATATATATTCTGGAAGAATTAGTTAATTGATTGTGGACAAAATTTAATAACATATTTTGTAGTTAATATATTCTTCAATTACTTTGCATCACAAAAGTTAATGAAAAATGTAAAAAGTAGGCAAAAAAATTTGTAGATTTCTAAAAGTTTAATGCGACAAAAAAATTTCAATGTTACAGAGAAATTTGCAAAACATAAGTCATTCGACAAAAAAAATCAATAGTGGGCTTTGCTTGTTATTTACTTGGGCCAATTGAACTTGTTATTTTTTATTTATATTCAATTAATTATTATTATCTTTGACGCTACAAATGAAACATGATGTTGCACTTTTGAGTGGATATAGAACTAGTTAAACTAAAAATAATAAAGCCCATGCAAAATAACTAATAAAAGCCTAAAAAAATAGCAAAAAATCTAAAATTTTGAAGAAAGCGCAAAGCATGTGCCTCGGTGCGCCTCAGGCTGAGGCGTCCACTTCTTGCACAGCAGGTGAGGCACTGCCTCGAAGGCGGTTTCTAAGCACCTCGCACACTAGCGCCTTTTAAACCATGTCTCTGGCAAAGGAAGTGCTTGGTATGATGGAATGGAAATAAGGTAGGAATGGAAGTGGGAATGGAATGACTAATCACATAGCTTGAGGAAGGAATGACTATGCCTGATCTAGTAGGAATAGTCATTCCAAATGGAATGGTGATTCTAAAAAAAGGATTATACCAAGCAAAGGAATGGAGGTAGGAATCATCATTCCATTCTCTCCTCCATTCCATCATAACAAGCACCTTCTAAGAGATCCCACCTTGTGAACAATTCAAGATCATGGCACAAAATATGTGCCATTTTTCATTTCACTCCTTCCCATAGTCAAAAATTGAAAATCTCAAAGAATGATTCCAGTCATTAAGCAATCATCATCTAAATTGTATTTCCAGTCCAAATCTGATATGACTTTCGGTGCAAATTAAACTCCTGACCCTCAACTGCTCTAATGAGAACTACTACTAATTGACAGGATACCTAACTCCAGAACCCAAAAATTAAACCCAATCCCCCCGCCCCCCAATGCAGAAATAAAGCCCTAAGGAAATTCTTCCACGGCCAAACACGTCATAACAATTCTTCTCTTTGACCTACAAGAACGTCCTCACATGCAAACGCGAAATAAAATTTGAAATGAACTTAAAAAGAGAGATAAGAAGACCGACCGGCATAGCTGTTGGTAACGTCAACGGTCCCCTTAAACGAGCTCCCGAGCAGAACACCGACGACGCGCTTCCTGGTGTCACGCGCCACCCGATTGTAGTGATCGACGATGCTGAGCAGCACCAGCGGGTGCACCACCACCTTGTCGATCGGCCGCGACGAAATCTGCTGCGATTTTATCACGTCCATTTTGGTCCAATTTTTGTCTCACGGTTACTTGAGTTGGGGTTTTGGGACGAAGAGGAATTTGGTCTTCTGAATTTCTCTCTTTGTATTATTGCCAATAAATATAAATAAAAACAAAAAAGGAGGCATTTTATATACTTTTATTTTTAAACGGGTGAATCGAAAAGATTTTATTGGGTTGGGCCTCAGAAATAGTGGGCTTCGATCCGTGATGGGCTCAACTCGTGAAGCAGCATGCTCTTTCTAGTATATATCACATGGGAAATTCTATTTATAGCTTCATTTTGTATAACCATATACATTAATTAAGGGTTAATAATACATTATGTTCCAATAATTGGATCCAGTTGTAAAATGACATGATCTTTCATATATGCAAAAAGAAAATTCTCATCTTTAAAAAAGTTGCAAATATGGATGGAAAATAATTTCCACTATTGAAAAAGATGAGTTGGTCAATTATGTGATGTTATATTTGTAACTTTTGACAAAATGTATAATTGCATTCTGATTTTACTGAATTTGAAATTCGAGTATGACTTTATCTTGTTGGGTCGGGATTGTTCATGCTTGTTGTCAGTAGCCTAGCTTCTCTATCTTCTCTGTCTTTTCGTGTTATATATGAAATATTAGCGTGAAGATGATATAATACACTTATATATTCTATAATTCCGTTATATATATATGATTATGTATTTCATTACGAGTAATGTTATAATTATGTGGTTAGGATCAGAGATAAGTAGGGGTAAATTACAAGGTCGTTATCGCTTCATTACCATCTTAAGTATTCGTTTGACCTACTACAACATAAAGTTTACATGTTCCGTCAAAGTTCAACAACTCCATAACTTTACTTCTAACGATAAATTATTTTTAAATAAAATAAATAAACAAATAAATAAAAAATAATTGCTCAATCTAAACTGACTACTGGGATATGTGTTTTGCAGTTGAGAGTCTCAAAATCTACAAAACCATAGAATAGAACTATAAAACACATGAAAACATATATGTTTTCATGTGTTTTGTGAGTTCTTAGTGTTTAAATTCAAAAAATTCCATCAAAGCGACTCCTAGGGTACCTTTTTTTCATGCACACTGTATTAAACATAGAATATATAAGCAAAGCAAAGCAAATCTAAATTAACGATCCCTAGTTTTAGACTAAAACTGTTCTAAATGGTAACATAATTTTGGTTTGCAGATGTGTTGTAACTATAAAATTTTGGAGTTTCATCTATCTATCTATACACTATACTATATATTATTATAATTAGAAAAGAGACTTGGTGACAAAATGTAGATTGCCTATTATATCCCTATTATATATCTAATCTAAGGACATAGTGTAATATATTATATTATATGTATAAAATAAACTGTAATTTATTAGTTAAAATGTGATAATAACTAATCATAGATATTTAACCTCATCATGGATTCCTATTGCTGTATGTGTGTTGTATATATTTAATAGTTATCAAATTTAGTTTAGTTCATCATATTTTATTTTATTTTTATCATATTTATAATTATTTAGTTTTATATTTTAATGTAAAACT
The DNA here is from genome assembly GCA_036937905.1 of Salvia rosmarinus. Lineage (NCBI taxonomy): Eukaryota > Viridiplantae > Streptophyta > Magnoliopsida > Lamiales > Lamiaceae > Salvia > Salvia rosmarinus. The sequence goes on from CM072818.1 coordinate 12,365,299, forward strand.
TAAAAAATATCTCTTAAAGAAATTACAAAAAAACTACATTACATTTCAATAAAAATGTTGTGCACTTGAATTTAATTCAAACAAGGCTTTGTATATGAAATATTGCACATGAATGCATACATTATTATACGGTAGTATAACAATTCAAAAAAAGAGAGTATAGTGTAGTAAAAAGCTAGAGATGTTTCATTAGATATAATAGGAGTGTATGCGATTTCGATCTACATCCACTTTTCTAATGTTGGATTATTATGTCTATAGAAATTATTTAATTTATATATTCTTTTAATTTAAAATATATATTGTATTTACTTACTTGTAAAGGAACATGGTCTTCAAGTAAGATATAATTTTTCAGATATACCAAACCACAAATCTATCATAGGGTACCATAATCTACAATATGATGGTAGGATCTAAATTATAAATTTCTCTAAAATTTATATACAAAATTATTTTAATCGCTAACGGTCATTTACATATATGTGTATACTTATTGGCTATGACGTGATTAGAATCAAATTAAGATTAATTACCTATGCTGCAGTAATCTATGAAAATAGTATAACTTCAACATGGAATTTCAATAGTGGACAAAAATCTCAAATAATAAGTGAAAGTAATAGCCGGAAGAAATTGGTAGGAGCATCAAAACAAACATACTTCGTGATGAGCTTCGTATAAGGTATATGTTTAATAATATTTTTTTTCCACAAATGTTTCTTAGTTCGGCCGAATAGTGAGTTTAGAAATTCTGGGAATATAGTCATAGAGTAAATTTTGTAGAATTTAATTAAATGGTTAATTTGAATATATTAAAAAAATAGTTCAATTTAATTCGACCCGATTATAATCTCAAGCTAATGAAATTAGGACTTTTGAAGTACTGTCATAAGGAATCGTGTGAAATATCTTATGTAAAATGGAATTAGTCATATCAATTTCTAAAATCTAATAAATTAATCATATTAAATGACATGTTACACGTGTGTGCACTACTCTCTGCTAGTTTACTAAAAAATACTATCAAAACCGATGGCAATAATTAAAATAATATGAAAGGCAAATGACTTTCTTTTAAGTTGGGGGAGTGGGAAAAGTAACAGGGGACTCAAAACTCCACAATGGCCGATCACTATTATAACAATTAACTGAAAGAGTTGTAGTAAAGATCAATCGATTTAATATATTCTTCAAGAATGTGGATATCTTAAAAATAGAGAAAACAACATTTACTGTAGGAATAAATATTCAAATATAGAACGAGCTACCTATCAACCTTTTCCAATGAGATAGATTTAATTCGTTTAGAGATGGGAGGTCCCCAAACCATTGGATCAATTACTCTAGCCCAAATTTTTCTAATAAAAATTGGGAAATAAATCTACTTACTATGAGATTACACCATGTAAGCCTTTCAAATGCTGGAATAGCAATATTCTTGGGGAGAAGAAGTTATAGACCTTACATTTCTCAAGTCTCCCAAATAAAGAGAAGAGTTTTAGGATTTCTTCACATTTTTTGAGCTTGTTAAGTCCAGCCCATAAGCTTCACAAGTTTTTATTTTTTGGAATATTGACCTGTCCATTGAATGAGGTTCCAATTTTCTGACATAAAATAACATGACATAACAAAGTTGGTACATTCTTATTCTGTTTCATTACCATGTTTCATGACCATAACTACTTTCATGACATGTATTGTTCAAAAAATGAAAATGCATTAGTTTGTACTTATTAATGCGTAATTCCGGGCAATTATTAATATATAAGCTTCGTATGCCATCCACTGTCTCTTCCAATATGCCATCCACTGTCTCTTCGATGGAAACACTACTCTCCATTGACCACTCCTTACTAACATCTATCTGCACTGTCTGCAAGCTGCTTAAACCCCAACTCTCAACACTACTATAAGTAGCCATTAATTTAGGAACACCATCAATTTTCAACCATTTCAGACGAGTTGATTTTGTGAGGCAGTCGATTAGAATAGGTAGAGATACCTATTCTAATCTGTGGTTGTTTTCAACCATTTCAACCATTGCAGTCACCTGCACAAGTGCACATGATAGAGATAAACATGCCCATTGCTCCACTTATTCAATAGAACATTTGAATGTGATCATCAGATACTAGAAGGCTTTAAAGGGCAAAAATAGAACCTCTGTAGCAAGGGTCCAAGAGTAGCAACGTAACTGCAATAGGAAATGACAAAAGTTCATCAAGTGTAAAGAGATGGCAAAAGAACATTATAACATAACAAATGAATTACTAAAACGAGTCTGTAAACATGCATGGCCAACAAGAATAGCACCAAGAAAGATGGACAGTTCCACAAACTAAAAGTTTAATTTTTTTTGGTCAATTAATACAGAAATTTTAAAGGCTGCGTCACGGTGGACTTGAACCCGAGACCTTTGGCCTCGGCATTAACCACTCTACCACTAGGCCAACACACACACACCTAAAAGTTTAATTACTGTTAGAAAATGTGCACAAGGAAAACTAGGAAAAACCACTTAATCTCAACCAAGCTGAAAGCATAGATTGGGAGTTTTCTTTTCAATTTTAGCTATATCAATTGAGTTGCACGTGGCAATTCAGTTAACAATGGACTCCAAGAACTAATCAAGATGTATACCAAAATTTGTACAGAACTAAGCTTCTGTTTTCCTTGGAAACAAAAGAGAAACATCACTCAATCTAATCTGTCACTGGATATTTTGTAGTTTACTGTCTCAAAAGCTAGAGGAAACCAAAAAACATACCATAACATAATCCTGTTGACAATGGAAATAGAGAATATATATATAATCACATAGGAAGGGAAATAGGATGTCTGCATGCAGAAATTAAAGCATGTGCAGTGATGTACTCTAAGTTGCAACTTTGCAGATGCAGAGTAATCCGTTGATTCAATAAATATTTCTGACCTCTCCCCTTCTACTTTATTAGTGGAAGCATGATAACAACTTGTCTCACATCCTGAAAAAATACAACAGAGAATGATAGTTAATATGAAATCGATTATTGTGATCTACACTATATATAACCTTAACTCATATATATTGTTACTTGTTTGTGCTTCAATATTTTGGTCTCATTATATACTTCTTCTTAATTTAAAATGTGCACTATATAACACATAAAAAATCCATGTTATTGAAGCATTGAGTAAGATTTCAAGATAGTACTAGCATTAGTTTATGATAATTGGAACTTGTTCTAATAAAAATGCAGTTTATGATAGTTGGGACTTGTTCCAATAAAAGTGTAATGGTTACCTTAACAGAAGAACATATATAGAATTGATACTTACTTGCTAAAAGATTACACTGAGCAGCCATCAACCTAGATGATGAGATGGGAAATGTTGCGCCACTCAGAATCAATGTGTAATTCCGGACAACCTTTAATTATTAATTTTTGTAATTTAGTGAGGCGCTCCAATGCATTACCAGAAGGCAAACACCTCAACTTTTTGCAACTACGTAAACGTAACTCTTGTAGAGATGAGAGGTTCCCAAACCATTGAGGCAGTTCTTCTACTCCACTATTATTTATATCTAACCTTGAAAGAGCAGTGAGATGTTGAATTGATGCAGGCAACCACTCCCAATTTTCCACCCCCTTCAGAATTAACCAAGTAAGTGAGTTGCAGCATCCTTGCAGTATGCCATTCACTGTCTCTTCAATGCCAACACTAATCTCCGTTGACCACTCCTTACTTACATCTAAATCTAATCTCCACAAGCTGCCTAAATCCCAACTCTCAACGCTACAAGCAGCCATCAGTTTAGGAACACCAGCAATTTGCAGCTGCGTGAGACGAGTTGATTTTGCGAGGCAGTCAATTAGCATAGGTAGATTCTTTAGGCTGCTCAGTTCCACCAAATAGAGAGTCTGGAGCGACAGCGCCCATGACTCTACCATTTGACGTGGCAGTTTCTTCAGCACTCCGCACCCTTCAATCAACAGACAATGGAGGATTCCTTGAGGTTGTCCTCCGCCATGTGGATTCCCTATCGATTTCAGGTTTTGACAATGCCAAATACTCAACTCCTCCAGAGAGTTGAGGGTGTGCAGCCCATCTGGTAATTCTCTCAACTTGGGGCATTCCCATATGATCAACTTAGAGAGATTCTGATTGTTATAGAATAACCAATCAGGGAGACATTCCAATCCCTCTAATGTATATATAGTGAGCGACTTTAAATTATTGAATGGAGAATTTATGAGCCTCACATTCTTCAATCCTTCTAGAAAAGAGATTTGAGATTTGGCAAATGCTCGAGCATCGGATTTCCTCACATTCTTCGCAATTCGAGTCTTATCTCAATCAAGTTGTTAAGTGGTACCCAAGAGCCTTGAGGCCCATCTTGTACTGCCATCTTCTCAATCCATAATGGAAATCTTTTGCCTTTGAATCCTGTAATCCCTAACCTCTTTAGATTTGCATGAGGTTGGAGGCCTTCAACACACACAAATCATTTGTTTCACCTTCTCGTACACTACCCCATTCAAAATTCAAATCAAATAAGTCAGGATTCTGACATATATTTGCTTTCAGAGCCTCTTCTTTGCCATGCACCTTTTCCAGACTAAGAATTTTTAGTTTTCCTTTGAGATTCTTCAAACTTCCGAGCTCTTCAATTTGATAGCCTTTGTTGTCACCCACACTAAAATGCATCAGAGTTTGAAGACAAGTTAATCTTCCAATCTCGGCAGGCAACTCTACATCAGAGTAAATATAAAGATGCCTTAAGTTAATCAAGTACTTCAACGTACTTGGCAGTTTCCTCAATCTTACTGTATCTGCTCTTAATGTTTGCAGGTGATAGAGTTCGCCAATCCAGTCCGGCAAATCTCGAATCCATGTATTTGAAATGTTAAGATTTCTCAAATGTATCAATTTCCTCGTTGAATTCGGAAACTCTCTAACTGCATAACCTTCAAGAGTAAGAACATGCAGACATTCGAAGTCTGAGAACATGTTACCAGAGATTTCACCTTTGAAGAACAATGTACGCAAATGTTTTGCCACTTCTTTTGGGATAGGATTTGATTCTTCCATGTATCGAATTGTTCCATCTCCACTATTGGAAGAACCTAAAGCAAAAGATGCCATATCATGCACAAGATCGTGCATCACACAACTCTCCACATTCTCATAATAATCTCTCTGTGCAACTACCAATAAAGAGTTGTGTAGAAGAACATTGAAAAACTTGTTGCCCAGGGACTCCATCTCATTTCTTTGATCGGCTTGAAGAAACCCTTCTGCCATCCACTGCTCAATAAGTTCCTGCTTCATGATTTTCTGACCTTTAGGATAAGTCGAACAATACGTAAAGCACTTCCTGAGTGATGGTGAAGGCAAATTATCAAAGCTCAATTTCAATATTTTCGAGATATTTTCACCTCCTTCACCATCTGAAAGCCAGTTTTCATTGATGAAGCGCCACTCTTTTTCGGATTTACAGCGAAGCACTCCCCCGACGACATTGGCAGCCAAGGGCAAACACTGACATCTTTTTGCAATCTTTCTTCCAATGATCTCAAATCCCAACGGAATATCTCTTTCAAAAGCTTTTGCTTTGATAATGGACCAACAGTCTTCATCCGATAAGCCATTCAAAGGATGAATATGAAGCGGTTTGACTAATGAAGCAACCTTATCACTCCTTGTAGTGATAATAATGGCATTTCCGTTAGTAGAAGTAACTCCCGAGATGGAATTGATGAAGTGTTCCCATTTTGGAATATCTTCGTTCCAAACATCATCAAGAACAAGAAGATAGGTTTTACCTTTCAAAGCTTCTTGAAGCTTTTTCAGTACACTTTCCTCACTCTCAACTCCATCACTGGTTGAGAGGATTTTCTTAAAAAGCATGACTGGATCAAAAGTTTGAGAAACATGAACCCAAATATGTGATCCAAATCGAGCCTTTATATTTTCATGATTGAAGACTTTCCTGGTCAACGTCGTTTTCCCCATTCCCCCCATCCCCACAATTGCAAGCATGGATACTATCTCTTCTTGTGGGATGTGGGTCAGCTTCTCAACTAGTTCTACCACGTCATCATTCCTTCCAATAAAGATTGGATCGAGAGTGAAAGAATTAGTTTCAGAGGAAGCATTAAGAGGAGCAGCAACTGCATTCACAACTAAGCTTTGAAGACTGAGATCGGTTGCCCTTTTGTACATAGACTCGAAATCCGCATTGATTTCTTTGATTCTAAGAGCCATATTTCGTGGGTGTGCAATGTGATTCATAGATGAGAAACATGATAGTACCTTGTTTTGGGGCCTGGGCGTCTTCATTTTGTTGACTTTTTTGTGGAGAAGATGATAGCTGAGTTCGTCCAAGACTTTATCGGCATCGAAAGCCACTGCTTCAAGCTCGCTCAACCAGATCTTGACAGCATTTTGGGTTATGGACTTCTTCTCGGCATCAATCAAATAACCTTGAACGATGCCCAAAGTCTTTTGCAGCTGCTGGGAACCTTTCTCAAGACCTCGGATTAGAGAGTACTCTTCCTTGAAAGAGTTGATGAGGTTTTGAAGCAGAACGTTAATTGCCGCAGACATCATACCTCCATCCATGGTTATTATCGCTGAGAAAGAGGGAGATGGAGAGAAATGCTTGGGAACTTTTTTTCTCTTTCTTTTTCTATGAATGGTTGTAAATCTGTGAACGAGTGACTATTCAAAGACTGAGGAAAGGGGAAGGGGTCACATGCTTATCTCTCTCATTTTTAGAGCTGCTTATAGAGAAAAATAGGTATCTAATTCCAATATCGATTGATTAATCGAATAATGTTAAGGGGGATCATACGGATATTGGATATTGGTTATTATCGAATCGATATCAATCGATTATCGGTATCCAATAATATTGGTTAGTAATTTAAGATTAATTTCAGTTATCGGTTCGGATATACCCGAATAACCGAAATTATAATAATTATTAATTTACTATTATTTTTATTTAATTAAAATAAGTTTAATTCGATTCAAACAATAATTAATATTTATTTTTATTATTATTAAATTAAAAAATAGTTTAATTAGTCAAATAGGTAAATAAAGAAATTTAATTTGAATAATTTCGGTTATCCAGTAACCGAACCGACTAACCGATCGGTTAATTGGATAACCGATTAAACGATCGATTTCAATATCGATTATTGAACTTGGAGAATTTCAATTTCGGTTAACCATAATTAACCGAAATCGATCCAATAAACACCCTTAAATAATGTCACCAACTCGGTTAATTGATTCGGTTTCTCGGATACCCAAATTAATCAATCAACAACAGCAACAAAGAGGAAGCCAAACAAGAGCAACATTTACATGTGTAACAATTGACTAATTCTTAAAATAATAAAAAATAAGAAATCAAACAACTCTACAGCAGTAACTATACGCATAGCAAGTTGAACAAATCAACTCTTATCACGTTTCTTCCTCTCATCTCTGTTCTTCTTCTTCTCTATCATCTTTCTTCTTCTCCTTCTCATCTCTCTTTCGATCTGCAGCTATCGAGACTGCGCGTTAATCCCCTTCCTCATCCCTCCGCCGTTGTCCTCGCACAACACACATATACACACATACACACCAGATCTTGATTCCTCTTTCTCTCCCTATGATCTGGACCAACATCGCAAATCTTACATGATGTCACGATGTTGCCCCTTCTCTTCGTTGCCGATTTCGTGGCCCTCACACACACACACAGACATATTTATCTCTCTCTCTCTCTCTCTCCCTCTCCCAACTAGATCCAGACCATGGAAGGCATGGGGCTTCAAAGATCGTCTCCTCGACGGAAGGTGTATACAGTTGTGGAAAGGATGCAGCACAGATGGGAACATGTTTGTGAGGGAGGTAGCGGTTGTATGAGATCTGGAGCCCATTTCTCTTTCTCTAGACCCTTTGAAGTTTTAATCTTCTCCCCATCTCTCGCTATAATAAATAATTTCAATTAAATAAATAAATTATATATATATAGATATAAAGAGTGGATCAAATGAGAATTACATCTTTTTGTGAATTATGTATAAAACGTGTAAAGATTATGCACAGAACGGTATAAAGTTGTGCACAATGAAAACTTTCTAAAATTATTTTGTTATGCAACAGTTTTGAATATTTTCATTGTGTACAACTTTATAGATTTTGGTCATCAACTTTTTACGTGTGTGCATAGTTATCCAATTCTAAAAAAAATGAGTTCTCATTGGATCCAACCCATATATATATATATGGTTGAGTTCTCATAGTATCTTGTCTTCAGATAGTATGTAGTACTCAATCTAACATGTGGTCGCACAATAATCTGACACATGACAACTCTTTTTCTCTTTTTTTTTTTTTTTTTAATTTTCGCAAAAGGCAAAATAGGAAGAAATCAAATCAGTCTTCTACTTCTCCTCCTTGGCGGCAATGACGATGCCGAGACGTTGATGAAGACGATGAAGCCGTGAGAATGCGGCAGACAACATACACGAACAACAACACACAACAAATTTTGAAAGAAAAAAAAAGAAAAAGAAAATTTGAGAACAAAATCGATGGATTTTGAGAAAAAATAGAAGATGAATTTGATAGATAATTGAAGAATCCAGAAAGAGATGGCTATGGTGGTGGTTCATGGCGAATTTGCCGATGATCGGAGAAAAAGACAGCGGAATTGACGGAGAATGATGGATGAGAGATTTGCTATCGAAAACTACAAAACTGCATTTAACAAAACATAAAACTATATTGAACAAAATATGAAATTGCATTGAACAAAACATAACATTGCATGTTAGCACGAAGCATAACATGCATTTAACAAAACACGTTCATGTATTTAATAAAATATGTTCATGCATTTAACATAATATAAAAATACATTGTAAGAAAACGGGTGCACGAGCGAGCGCCGGAGCTACGCGCGAGAACGAGCGCACTCTGGGCGCGCCCGCACACTGGGCGTGAGCTTCCAACGCATGCATTATTGTGTTTAACTGCATGCATTTTTGTATTCATTCGAATGCATAAGTCAGTTCAACTAAATGTATGATTTATTTTTCGCAATCACATAACAAATCAAATTACTAATATATTATTATTGTAGCGAAATTACTGAAATTAAGTTTAAAAAGTCCGAAAAATCTCAATCATAGGATTTATGAGATGAGTTGGTGAGATTGAGTACTACATACTATCTCGTGCTCGGGTCTATTTGATCCATCATATATATATATATATATATATATATATATATATATAGGGTTGGATCAGGTGAGAATTATCTTTTTGAGAACTTGAGAACCGATGATAAGACGTTGAAGATGATGCAAAAGCAGATAAAGTTGTGCATAACAAAACTTTCTAAAATTGTTGAACAACAAAATAATTTTAGAAAGTTTTAGCTATGCACAACTTTATACCGCCTCGCATCATCTTCAACGTCTTATCATGGTTCGCAGAGTTCGCAAAAGATGTGGTTCTCATTTGATCCACTTCATATATATATATATATATATATATAGTTTGATCCAGTGAGAACTCATTTTTAGAACTTGAGAACCATGATAAGACGTTGAAGATAATGCATAAAGCGGTATAAAGTTAGTGCATACGAAAACTTTCTAAAATTGTTGCACAACAAAATAATTTCAGAAAGTTTTCGTTATGCACAACTTTATATGTTTTGTGCATCATCTTCAACGTCTTATGCATGGTTCGTAGAGTTCGCAAAAAAGATGTTGTTCTCATTTGATCCACTCCCTATATATATATGTATATATATATATATAGTAATGTTTAAATAAGAACCATTTTAAAGTGAGAAAAAGAATCACGAAAATTTGTTATGAACAAAATAAATTTGCTATGAAAGTTAATGCATCCATCGAAAAGTTGTTGAATCCAAAATTGAAATTTTACCCGGTGTTCGAATCCCATGAGGCGAAAAATTTCATTTTTTGGATTCTCAGAACTTTTCCAACGGATTCAACAACTTTTTCACCGAATTCATCAAGTTTTGGTTCTCACATTCTCACTATTAAAATTGTTCTCAAGTTAACCCTCCCATATATATATATATATATAGGAATGGTTAACATGAGAACCACTTTATCGTGAGCGTGAGAACCAAAAATGATGAATTCATCAGAAAGTTGATGAATCCGCTAAGAAAGTTCTTGAATCCAAAAATAGAATTTTCGCCTCCATGAGATTCGAACCCAGTGAAAATTCGAATTTTTGAATTCAAGAACTTTCAACAGATTCATCAACTTTCATAGTGAATTCATTTGGTTCTTAGTTTTAGGATAAAATGGTTCTCATTTGAACTCAACTCTATATATATATATATATATATATATATATATGGGTTGGTTATGGTGAAAGCTCCTTAATGTACGAAAATATGAATAGTAGCACATCTTTCATATTTGTGTAGCACTATCAGAATTAATATATTGCACATGTTAGTTTAGCACATATTTCATCCATTCGTAGCACATATGCTAAATATATTAGTTTAGTACATCTTTCATTACAGTATAGCACATGAAATGTTCTAATGCTGCACATTAACCTGTGTAGCACACGAAATACAAAACTGTAGTAACCCGAAAATTAAATCTCAACTATTGATATAGCAAATCAAAGGCTCAGATTCATTCATATTTCCTACCAAATTATCATTTCCTACCTGAACCATCTTATATATATATATATATTCGATAAATTTAGGTATATCCATCGGTTATCGGATATACCCGATAACCAAAAAAAGATTAAATATTTCTAACGATAACCGATCGAAACCAAAAATATCGGATATCGAATAATCGATAACCGACGTTATCGGTTCAGTTTCCATAATATCCAATAATTGATAACCGTTTAAGTAGCCCTACTTATTTCTTTCTTCTAATTTTTTTTTCCTAGTAATATTCATGCTTACACACTCAATCCATCATGTTTGCTCGAATAATTGACGCGATTTAGCATGTTTACTCCAAGAATTTTGCTATTTGATTATTTTAAGAGTTATTGTCCCACATATTTTCACGATTGGACTTTGCTAAGGATAGATAAGTCAAAAATCGTGACCAGTGATGGAGAATTTAGAGAGGGGATAGAAATGAGCTATACTTGCTTAATCAGAAACTGTGATGATAATTGTAATTTAAATATAACCAAGATATTTTACAGAGAAAAGTGCATAGTTGAGATACACGTATGAAGATATGTATCTTGAGGTATTCTTTAACTAGACTCGACCAAAGCACGCTCTGCACTCCACCATTCAAACCACAACTCAATTTGTACATTTAGAAATATATGAAGGGCTAAGTACAAAAACACTCAGTGGACATATGCTAAAAGATATATACATACTTATATAAACTGTAAATTGTTATGATATCTCAACAGTAACACAAGGAACTTTATCTTAAAAGGCTCAAGCTTACTAAATTCTTTTGTGAAACTAAACTTCATATGTGTAAACTAAGTTCTGTTGTAATCATCATATTTATAACTGTTGTGTCAGAGAAGTGACCATTTATCATGGACACGTGTAAATGTTGTGCCAGCAAGGTGGCCACCTTCCACGGATATTTGATCGACCAACCTGGTAAGATGACTCATGGTCATTATGTACAATAGCCCTGATGGGGATATTGGTCCGCACATGACCCAAATTCGATTACTATAAAGTTGACATTGCTAACACAAATAGGTGTCATACATAAATCTCGAAATATTTATGGTAAGAAAATACTTGAAAGGATTTTCAAGACAAAGATTTTGAAAAGAAAATAACTACTTAAATGAAACATTTAACTTTGTTTACAAATAAAAACTCCACCGATTCCAATTCTTTGTTCACGGTGTACAAACTCTTATTCTCTGTTCGGTCCTTACTTCCATGCTCGACCTTTATTGTAAGATTAAAAGATAAGACATCCAGAACGAAGGATAATTCTTATTAAAAGGAATTTGTGATTCTTAATTTTAGGGATTTTACTTGAAATTTTGTATTTGTTGCTAAGACTGCATTAGGGATGTCAATGGGTGGATTTTACCCGAATCAGAATCAATAAATAAGTAATGGTTACGGTTGGAACCACCCATTAGACATTTGGATTCGGACCGGACCGAACCATCAACTATGAGTCTTAAGCGGTTTGAATCTAAACGGTGCGGAACCGAACCGGACAAGAACCAAACCGAACCGAAATCATTGCTTTATAATCTAATGGGTTATGAGTGATTTTGAATCGATATGGATAAAACTAGCTCATTGACAAGCTATTTAAATTTAGCTTGTCGATAGACGGAGTTTTACTCGAATCGAATCAATAAATAAATATTGGTTCGATTTTGAAATCGGAACTAGATCCGGACCGGAACAGACCATCAAACTATTGATCTAAACGGTCCGGGTCTAAAGCGGTCCGAACAAGAACCGAATAAGAACCGAACCGCTTTAAAATTTAATGGGTTTTGAGCAGTTCCGGATCGGTTCGAATAAAACTCATCCATTGACATCCCTAGGCGCATTATGACATTGAATTTTCATTGGGAAAATCTATCTTTTACCTGAACGGTTTAGAAGACTTAAAATGCTTCAAACTAGTGGTCGATTAAACTTAACTCCATCATTAATCGATCTTAAAACTAAACTTGAACTCTAATTTTTATATTCTTCCAATCATTGACATAATTAAATTAATTAAATCTCTAAATTTAATTAGTCAAGTCCACATCTAAAACTTTAGTCAATGGATCGATTTATGGGTCTAATTTAATTCGCTTATACACTTAATCCTATTCATTAAGGGCTAGAGATCCATCTCAATTTAATTAGGATCCAAAGACCCGAGCCCAAATCACTCATCTAGTTAAAGGTCCATTTTTTATTTGAATTAAAGCACTAAAGCCCAATTGACTTAATTAGATAGTCCAATACTTGATTAGTTTATCTTAAATAATTAATTAGCTTTAATTCCAATTACTTAATTTAACTAAGGCCCAAAAAGGATGACATTCGAATCTGACCCCGTAGTAATTCCAATTACTTAATTTAACTAATATAAGAGCATTTTAATTTCTCAGCTCGAATGCTTAAAATCTATAGTCCAAAATAAAAATTACCATTTGGGCAAAACTAAATAATGTCCAGCCTAACTCTTTTTTTTAAATGGCCCAAGATAAAAGAAGATAGAAGAAACCCTAGTCTACCCCATTCCTTATCTCGCCCACCTCACTCACACATAGAGACACGTCTCTGTCTCTCTTCCAACCTACCGCCGCATTCCCTATTTCCGGTGGATAATTGTGGTCGGTGACACTGTTGGATTTATCTTTGAAAGAATGGTTGAACTTGATCTGATGTTTCCATTACCATTATATAATTAATTGTTTCCTGATACAACTATTACAATCTCTTATCTAAATTGTTTACTTTATCTCATACATAAATTAGATCATACAGTATATAGAAGATCAAAGAAGTCTGTATGATTGGTTAAACTTAATAGTATATAAAAATGATCACAACTGAGATAACTTGAGGAAGAGTTATCGGTATAGGCTGCAGTATAGATAAGAAGTGACTTGACTTTGTTGTTTGTCTATACTGGTACGTCTTGACGTATTGATGGATCACAGTGAGTTAAGTTCTTCTATCTGTCCGTCGTGAAGAACATAGATCTCGGTGACTTTACGTTGATCTAAACCTAGATAAAGTTTTAGGTGAATATGAGTTACTGACCATCACTTTGACTTGTTATGGGTGAGAGTTACACGAGATAACCGACGATTCTCCGCAACTTGGATGGTGTCAGTGCTCGTATGTCATGCTAGTTACCTGTATCGAGTCACCGTATCTGTTTAGGATGATGACGTGCCTTTAAGGAGCTCAAAAGGTTTATTGTACTAAACCCTGCAGGTTGAGTTAGCTCAAGTACAATAATAAGATTGAGTGATACTACTTAAGGAATTAAAGAGATTAATTATCTTAAGCAGTCAGAATGCTATAGATAATTAATGGACATACAATATCTTAAATACGGGGATTCGTTACAAGCCCGATTCAACTTCGGTAATAAAGGGATAAATCAGCATTTATTCTCTAGTGACATGAATAAATGTTGATGAATTAATTTATGTTTTGGTAGAGCATAAGAAAATTAATTCATTTTAAGCTATCTTTATTCCTCAGATTTGATCCATGGGCCGCCCATCAAAGCCTAGAGTTGATGGATATTTTGCCCCTTTAGCGTAATCCCACTGGGACTCTGTTCTAATTCTCCTATATCTAGATAGATATTATCTGATATCATTAGATATCAAAAGATATTATTCTAGATATAGTTTATCTGCAAATATATGATTGTATTTATTAGATATGCAGAGATCATATCCTAATAGGATTCTAGGGATGCATTATAAATACAATGAGAGAAAATAAGAAGTAATCCTTTATTCCATACTTGAGATTTTCGAAAATTTCAAGAGAGAAAAAAAGAGGTAAATTTTTGCAGTATTCTCTATAGATTGCTCTCACTCACTCAACATTGGAGTTTTGAGAAACGGACTACAGTCTAGAAGATCAAAGCATGAGTCTTTATCGTTCTTTATTCGAGAAATTCAAAGGTAAACACGAGTAAATACCAACGTGTTGCAATTAATTATAGAGAATCATGCTTGATATATAATCAAGGTATGTTGAATTAAACATCCAAAGTAGATCATCGGGAGAGGGTAAAATCAGATTTCCCTACAATTGGTATCGAGCACAGGATCGAATCTTGGCTCTGTTGGATTAATTCACGTTTGATTATTATGTGCACAAGAATTAATTATAGATCTATCGTTCATCGTGGCTCGATTTTTTTGGTTTTTTGTTAGATTGGTTTTTCATTACGAGAAAATCCGTGGTTAGATTATGATTTATTTTTTTTAAAATCAAATCTGTAAAAACGAAGAACGAAGACGAAGAACATGAAGAACGAGACGAGAAGACGGAGTCCTGTCGCACGGCATCGTCGACAATCGGATGCACAACGTGAGGGCGTACGGGTGATGACATGCTGGGCGTGGTCGGCGCTCGCAGCACGTCTCTCGACAGTTGGGCGGAAGTCGTCGGCATAGCAGCAGCAGGCCGGATGCACGGTTTTCTCAGCAGCTGGGCAGACATCTTGGCAACAGGGAGAGCGGGCTTCTCGGCAGCTGAGCGGACGACTCGACAATCAGGCGACGGTGAGGTGTAGGCGAACCCTCGCAACGAATCGCACTACAAGCACGCAGACCCGTGCACGGGCGCTCGACAGCACGGGACGCGCTGAGTAAGCATAGTAAGCATTATTCTCATTACAGATAAGCAATTTGTACGCAATTATCTAAGTAACTTACACATACAAAATTATTCAAGCCACAATTAAATGTGACATTGTAAGCAAAATCTACATATACATTAAACCTATGAGAGAGAAAAAGAGAGAATATATTTAATATTAAATTTATGTTATCTCTTATTTAAAAAACGGTTACTTCCCTATATGAGAGAGAAACAACATATTTCATTATCCCAACAAATAAGGTGTTATGTTAATTGACTTTAATATATAATAATTAAATTTAAACAAATTACAAATCATAAATTAATCTTATCCATCGATTCAAAAAAAAAAAAGGAATCGGATCGGTTCCTAGTTAACACATAGGGAAAAGTTTTTATTTGAATTCTCATATATATATAGAAGATGATTAACAGGAGAACCATTTTTATCGTGAAAACAAAAAATGGTGAATTAACAGAGAAAGTTACTGAATCTTCAAAATGAAATTTTTACCCCTAATGAGATTCGAATCCTATGTGAAAATTCTAAATTTTTGAATTCGATAACTTTCTCAACTGATGCATTAACTTTCATAGAGAATTCATTTTGTTCACCGTGAATTTTCGTGGTTCTTAGTTCTCACGTTAAAAATGACTCATATTTGAATCTCACATACACTCTCTATATACATAGATAGATATAGCTCCTATTTTCTATCGGATGAGGAATTTCAATCAGCCTATTATTAATTTATTATATACTCCCTATGTCCCTGAAATTTTGGCATGAATTTTAATAATAGTTATTGAGTGTATTATAAATGGAATAAGAATATCACATTAATATAATATTAAATTAATTAATAATGAATCATATATAATAAATTATATAAATAAATGATTATTAGAGGTAAGAATAAAGGATCATGGTAAACCATAAATAACTAAATGTATAAATAAATGAGTTATTGAGGTAAGAATAGAGAATAATGATGAACCATGAAAATAAAATATATAAATAAAAATATTATTGAAGATAATAAACAGACAATATTTTTGATATAATTTCAATAAATAGAATAGATAAAAATTAAAGAACGTATAAAAACTAAAAAAATTAGGAAGGAAATGAGTACATAATTTCATGCTTAAATATTAAATATTGATAATTACATATACTATACTTTGTTGTGAATATAGCTCACTAGGGTTGGGCTTGGGTAGATAGGTTGATTAGCCACTGTCTCAAACAACCATAAATTATTAACAATATATACAAAATCACAAAGGTGAAGATGGTAGGTTTGGGCTGATAAATTATTATGATGACAACATGGCATTTGACAGCCACATAAAACATATTACAGATGATGCCAAAATACCAACAAATCCACTTTTTATGTAGGGCATATTGGCATCAAGCAAAGCTCACTGGACTTTCCCATTTAATAATTTCAACAGCCCCTTTTTTCATGAGCACTATCCTAATCACATACTTGATATTTTATACACAGATGATTTAATACATACAGCAAACCAAACAAAACAGGAAATTTGGAAATTAGTCACAAATCGACTTCTCTCTGGTCATCTTTATCTCAATGTTTCTTCAAACGAATTAATGCCACAAGTTTAATGATGAAAAGGGACTGCGTTTCATGGTGAGAGACAAGATCACTTGTTCTTGAATGGGATGGCTCTGATCACCACCACGTGGTACAGGGCGGCGAGAGCAGCCCCGATGAATGGTCCGACCCAGAAAATCCACTGCATATTATTATCATATCAAAGTAATATTAGTATAAAATATGAAATCAAATATAAGATCAGAATATGATATGAAATGAAGAATCTCAACACGCCCAAGAGTTAATAAGTTGTCCATCCACATTCCTAGAGATTGTAGTCTTATTTTACTAATAGAAATTAGCTACTGCTTCAAATTATCCAATTTATCTAAAATCATTATGTATATAAAAAGAAAATTAAAGAATCACTTTTATTATGAGAATCAAAAAATGATAAATTCAAAATAAAAATTGATGAATTCGTTAGAAAAATTATTTAATCCAATAAAATTGAATTTTTGTCCCTCGTAGGATTCGAACCCTTGATAAAAATTTTGAATTTTTGAATTCAATAATTTTCTCAACAGATGCATTAACTATTATAACGAATTCATTTTATTCTCAATGAATTTTATTGGTTCTTAATTCTCAAATTAAAAATAATTCTCATTTGAACCGCATTATATATATATAAGTAGATCAAATGAGAATTACATCTTTTTAAAAAAAAAATTATAAACTGTGTAAAAAAATATATAAAAATGATGCATACAACGATATAAAATCATGCACAACGAAAACTTCTAAAATTATTTTATTATAAAATATTTTTAGAATATTTTCATTGTAAACAATTTTATAGATTTTATTCATCAATTTTATACAAGTCACGATATAATTCTCAAAAAAAATAAATACTCACCTACTCATATATATATATATATATAGAACTGAAAATTCTTATAGCTTACATGATCATCCCAAGCTGCATCCTTGTTGTAGATGATGGCTGCACCAAGACTTCTGGCAGGGTTAATACCAGTTCCAGTGATAGGAATAGTTGCCAAGTGCACCAAAAACACTGCAAACCCAATTGGCAATGGAGCCAATATCTGCAAAAACATAACACCGTCACACTAAATTACCCAAACAAATAATCTATACGAGTACATATCCCATCGCGTGTTTATGAAACACTGACCGGAACATGGGAGTCTCTGGCGCTCCGTTTGGCGTCGGTGGCGGAGAAGACGGTGTAGACCAGCACGAATGTTCCGACGATCTCAGCGCCGAGGCCGTCGCCCTTGGTGTACCCGTGGTTGACCACGTTGGCGCCGCCGCCCTTGGTCATGTAAAGAGTCTTGTGGAATCCCTTCACTACACCGGCCCCGCAAATGGCCCCCAGGCACTGCATCACCATGTAGAACACCGCCCGCGTCAGTGACAATTTTCTCGCTAGGAACAGACCGAATGTCACCGCGGGATTGATGTGCCCGCCTGCAATTAGTCAACCTCAATATTTATAATCCTTATCTTCTTAATAATCCTTTCTCCTATCTCAGAATTCGAATTCCAACAAAGTCCTTTTTTTTTTTTTTTTTAAATGACTTTTAATTTTAATAAGGGTGGGTGGGGGGTTAGTTAAATCACCTGAAATTCCGGCGGTGCAGTAGACGAGAGCGAAGATCATGCCCCAAAAGCCCAGGCTATGCCCTGAATCCCGACGGAGGCGCACTTGGACGGGGAGTTCTGAACGCCCATGACGGTGAGGATGCTGATATACAAGAAGAGGAAAGTAGCAATGAACTCAGCAATCCCAGCTCTGTAAAACGACCAGGAAGTGATCTCGCCTGGCTCGAACAACGGCGCCGGCGGCGGCTCTTTGTAGTCCTTGTCCTGAGTCTGCGCCGCCGTGCCGATGGGCTGTCTCTCCGGGAACTTGTTGGCTCCCAATCGTACATCCTCCTCCTTGTTCTCCATTCTCTCTCTTTCTCTCCCTAGAAACTAAGAAAGCAGTCGATAACTCTGTACAGTGATCAGTGGTAGTGAGTGATGGTGGGATGAGAGTGGGTGAGAGGTGATGATGAAATATATAGAGGAACAAAGAGCTGAGGGGAGGAGTGGGGCCGTCGATGACTTAATTTTTCATTTGATACAAACCGACCATCAATCATACTAGAGTTTTTATTTAGTGTCCTATATGTGCGAAGTGTCGTTCTTGAATTTTGTTTGGGTTGGTGAAATCGACGTGGGTGACCCAGCTGGCACAAGGAGGTCCATCAATGTGTAAAACGTTCAATATTTGGTGATGATGAAAGGGTGGAAATTGGAATAGAATAACAGTGGTGACGAGATATCACCGCCCAGACCACATTTGGATCATAAACATGAGAGAGAAGGTCTTCTACTCGTGCTCCTCTGTTTCTTCTTTGTTTTTCTTCCTTTTCTTTTCGTCGGAAGATTCTCCCGACCATTTTAATCTCTAATGCTTTAGTTTAATATTATAGCTGCTAATTAAGATTCATTAACTCAATTATAATTTCTAATTTATCTATTGTATTTTATTTGTAATTTTTCAGTTGATAATTTAATATTAGGATCGATTATTCTGTAGTTAGGGTATTTGATTTTTAATGCTTCAATAAATGATAAATTGTAATTAGGATCGATTATATAATAACAGTTTACAATAAATAAAATCAAATAAAATAGGTCGATAGAAAGAAGGATTAAATAAAAATTGTTTATATTATGGTAATTAGAAATCAATCTTACAGCTTCTGTTACACATGAAACAGTATCTTCTCTAATTATACTTTATTTATGTCTAAAATAATATTTTATCTATAATTGCATTCTTTTGTGCACAAAATAATGTACTTTGGGGATGTTTACTTTGTATGATTAGGTTAGACAGATAAAATTAATCAAACCTAATTAACTGTTTATTTTTACGGATTGACATTTGAGGATATCCCAACGTTCGTGATTATTTTAATCCTTTGAATTGTTCTCCATTAATTTTAATCCAACCAATATAGATAGGATTGAAATAATCCTCCAAATAAATGAACAATTATTTATCTCAATTTTAATCATCAACTAATCATTTATAGTAAACAAAGGATTGATAAATAAAAATTATCTTATCATACATTTAATCCATCAAATAGTCAATTTTTTAAAATATTAAACATGAAAAGTAAACGATTCCTTTTTGTATTACAATAATGTTTTGTTCGTAGTTTTGATTTAGGAAATGTGAGAGGAGTGGTAAATGAATCCTAGACACCATTCTTATAAAGATGCAATCTCACTGTTTGCATATCCTTGATTAAACATATTTTGTTTATAGTTAATAAAATAAGTTTGATTTTTTACCGAAATCCTAATTAAAATATTGTAATAACTTAAAATCAATTACAATATTTTGTTGATATTTAATAAAACAAGGTTGATTTTTTTTATACCGAAATCCTTGATTAAATGTGTATAGTAACTTTAAATCAATCACATTCTTAATTGGTACAATATAAACGGTTAGGATCAGATCTGAGCAAAAGGTGAGAGGATCCAATGAAAACGGTTAAACATCTGAGTAGCGTATGCGACTTTAACACGTTTGAGACATTTCTAGAAATACCCAGAATTGAAGATGTTTTACCCTGTAGTCTAGATATCTGACATTTTTGTCTTTCTAATAATTCTCATCTGTACTTTAGCACGCTCCACTCTATCAGACTTCATCCAAATCATTAAAGTTGGAGAATCAACCAGCAATCCAGCAGCGTTTGCTGAAACTAAGATGTTTAGATCCCATTTGGTAGTATTGTTTCGTCAGGATAACAGAGTTATACGTCTGTTTGGTAATCTATATTAATATCCTCGCTTGTTTTGATAAATTGCTTTTATATCCTTACGACCGTGTTTTAATGACGCTTGGTGGTTTTATCATTTGATAAATTACATTTTGACTATTTCTTTGGTGATTTGTAATATAACTAAATGGTGGATTACAAAATCCATTTGAACATTATATTTTAACTAGACGAAACATAACAAACCTAGCCCATGTTAAATATCAAACTCTTATTTATTTATTTTTCGCATTTTTGGACTACTTTTTAAATGAACCAGGCTCAATTGAGTTTAAATATAATTTAGAAATGCAAGATTGTCTCTAATTATGAGGTGGAATCCTGTGAAGATATCTGCAAATACAGATATTAACATTTTTTTCAGTGAAAAAAATATTATTTTATAATATAAATAATGTTTTTTAATGTTGTAACGGATTAGGATTATTGAGCAATTAAGAAACAGAAACGTAAAGAAAACACAGATTTATGTGGTTCACCAACAATGAGTTGGCTACGTCCACGGGCAGAAAATGAGAACAGATTTTATTAGGAGACTAGAGTTTCAAATTACAGAATACAGCTCATAAAGATCATATATATAGTAATAAGAGGATACACCCCGACTAACTCTATAAAACGGGAGATAGATTCAAGGTATATCAATATTTAATTATAGGATAAAAATAAATTACAATCTTTCAATATAAATAATATTTTTTGTAGAAAAGAATAACACTTTTAGCACTCCGGACTTGCTAACATGGAATTTTTTTATGCTGACAAGAGTTTTTTTTTTAAATATTATGTACAAACTTGATGTATATCAACTAAATATTTGAAAGTGAATAATGGATAGAAGCTCAAAGAAATCCTTTATTTATTACTAACAATCATTGACATTATTGCATAAATTGGGTGGATCTATAAGATGGTTGATTAAAATAATAAATGACTTGGACCTTGAGGTTTTACTTGGAGAACTACGAAGAGATTAGCTATTTCAAGTTTTAGAGTAATAATTAGTTGGTTCTAGATCATTAATTTGACGACTATGGGGTGTTTGGCTAAGCTTATTTTAGAGAGGTTATAAGCTCCAAGAATTTATAAGATGTTTCAAGAGCTTATAAGAAGTAATTTCTCAAGTGCTTATAAGTTGTTAAAGTATTTGGATAATTGATCTTATAAGCTAGAGAAAGAATTGTGAGTTAGAGAGAGAAAATCATAATTAGAGAAATAAAATTGACGAGATGTGAAGTTGATAATGTATACGTAGGAAATAACGAATTATAATAAGGTTATTTTGATAAATTCATGGTTGCTTATAAGTTTATGAAAAAATAAGTTAGGGTTGACCAACTTATTTTTAGGGGAGCTTATAAGCTGTTGGAGCTTATTTTCACAGCTTATAAACTATTTAGGAGCTTATTTTACCAAACACTTTGCAACAAGTGTTTGCAACAGTTTATAAGCTTCTAAACAGTTTATAAGCTGTTTTAAAGAGCTTATAAGTCCAGCCAAACACCCTCTATATATATGGAGTTGAAAGAGTGATATCATCGTTTAATGAGTTCAATTTAATTGACAAAAAAAGTTATTCTTTTTTAATACTTTTTACTAGGTTTATCAATATGATCATGAGTAATTTCAGAATGATGTCAAGTCGAGAATGATCCATGGAGCGCAAGTCTATTCTTCGGAATTGATGTTGTATTGAGAAGTTTAAAATGTGTATGTAAAAAATATGTTACATATGCAATAAAATACTATCTCCGTCCTTGATAGTTGTTCATTTAATTCCATTTAATTATGTCTAAAAAATTCATTCATTTTTTTTTATAGACATGGATCCCACCCTAAAATTAATACTTTTACTCATACTCAATCCATTTATATATTTATAAAAAAACAACCTATGGTTCACATTTTCCACTAACGTGACATATTTTATTATGTATGTTTTATTCTCTATTTACTTTACACTCATTACATTAATTAAAACTAGTGCCAATAAAAACTAAGACCATATATGATGGATTGAAGAAATTCGATTTAAATTGTTTTAGTGTGGTTCAATCGGCATGTTACGCTTACACAATATATCTACACATGCAATTGGATAACGCCCATGCTAAATTTACACTTACTATTTCAAAAGAACATAAATACTATTCTGCATAGCATGGAAATGAGTTGACATACATTTGATATGTCAATGCCATATGAATAAGAAAATCAATTACTTAAACCACCTTATTCGGCTGCAATTGAATTGTTTTTCCAAATTCATATGACATTGTTGGTTTTAACACTTGTTACCCTAACAGTTCTATTATATATAATGTTGCATTAAATCATGAGATAATCAAACATTATTTTCATTCCAAAAAAAAAAATTAAGAAAAGATTAGGTTCTCCTCAAATAATTCGGTAACTGACAAATATATTAAAATAGCATGACATTTTATCTCAAGCTCCATCAAATTGCTGCAGTTAAAAGTTTTACAAATATATTCATTCAGAAATTATTATGCCTACCTAAACTAAAATTTGTTAACTCTATTAAATATTAATTAAGGATTATTTTCAATTAGAATTTATTAACTCTAATTGTGTGAGGACATCCTCACATTAGATTTAATCAATATAAATTGTTAGTAAGTGTGTTACGTGCACATAACTCGATTTCAACATATACCTCAATCTTTTATTTTTCTTTCGAAAAGTATAATTTTAAAATTAAAACAAATCTTTGAGTGCATAGTTATGTACATGTTTCTGCTTAAGACACTAAAGAGGTGTTCACTCAGCATGACGAAATGGAATAGGTATAGGAAAAGAGTAGTTAATATCATGGGTTGATAAATGAGTGATTAGTCCCAATCTAATATTCCCGCTCCACCCAAAGTGTCTCATTTCTTTTCTTTAGACAAGATTTAGGAGAAATGTATAAAATAGTTAAAGTGTTAAAAAGTGGATAGGGCCCACACTTTTTGAAGAGATAATTATTTCCTAAAATGGAATGAGACATTTGTAATGGGATAACCCAAAAAGGAAAGTGAGACATTTTAAATGGGATAGAGGGAGTAGTAATGACAATTCCTAAAAAAGACCATAACAAGCAAAGGAATAAAAGGAAGGTAGAAATCACCACTCATTCCCTCCACTATAGGAATATCAATGGGTGAGTTTTATCCGAACCGATTCGGAACCGCTCAAAACTCATTAAATTTTAAAGTAGCGGTTCCAGTTTCGGTTTCGGTTCCAGATCCGCTTTAGACCCGGATCGATTAGATCCATAGTTTGATGGTCCGGTCCGGTCCGGATCTGATTCTGTTTCCAGAACCAGAACCAATACTTATTTATTGGTTCTGATCCGAGTAAAACCCGTCTATTGATAAGTCTAAGTTTAAATAGGCTTGTCAATGAGTTAGTTTTATCCATATCGATTCGAAATCACTCATAACCCATTAAATTATAAAGCAATGGTTTCGATTCCAGTTCTGGTTCTTGTCCTGCTCGGTTCCGGACCGCGCGGATCCGGACCGCTTAAGACCCATAGTTGATGGTCTGGGTTCGGTCCGATCCAGTGTCTAATGAGTCGGTTCCAGAACCAGAACCGTTACTTATTCATTGGTTCTGGTTCGGATAAAACTCACTCATTGACATCCCTACCCTCCACCACTTCATCATATCGAGAACATGCTTACAATTTTCGAAGATAATGGAGCTCGAGAGACGACAAGTCGACAACGGCGATCATCAATTCAAAATTAATATTATATTTTAGATAAAAGAGATCAAAAATATAATCAAGTAAGTTTCTCAAATTGCGGCCAAATATGATGCTAAAGGTGTTAATAGTTACGTGACATCGTTACAATAATGGACATGATAAAATATATACAAATTATAATCCAAGTAAAAACTTGTAAAGGGAAAATTCATGCACATCGAAGCATTTCTAACGGTTCACTTTGAAATAGAGTGAACTTTAAGTTATTGTAAAATAAAATATAGAGTAATTATATATCAATCTCTAACAATCAATTCTATAATGAAATATTTTATTTTTATATCTTATATTATTGAGTGAAAAAATAGAGGGATAAACAATATCACTTTAGTTATAGAGTGATACTATTCATTTTTTTCTAATATAGAATAGAATAAAATGCATTATTGAAGATCCAAAACACTCTATAACAAAATTTTACTCCGTTGTTTAGTGTTTGTTGGAAATGTTCTAAGAATATGAACCGAAAGCCCCAACACCAGTGCCACATCAGCATGCAAGTTTTGGGAATTCCCAGTGCAATTTTTTTTTCTTTTTTTAGGTGATAGTTGAATACAATAAAACAATACAAACCAATTTACTTATACTCCCTCTCAGTTCATAAAGATTGTGTCACTTAATGGACGACATGAGTTTTAATAAATATTTGGTAGATGTATTTTGAGTCGAGAAGGGATGCCACATGTAAAATAATGAGTGGTTGCGGTTAAATTATAATAATTAATGGGGGCGAGAGAATAATTTTTATTGAAGAATGAGTGGTTGTGAGGTTGAATTATTGTTGAAAATGAAAGTGACGCATTCATTATAGATACTGAATAAGACAATTGTGACATACTCTTTATGGACGAAGAGAGCATTATATATTCAATCTCTCACAATGCGAGAGTTCAAATCCTTAAGGATAAATGGGGCAAAATATGTAAGAAAATAAAAAAATACATATTTTATTAAAATCATATGGTAAATTCTTACAATAATTGTAACAAAAATTCCTTCTTAATATAAATAACAATGGACATTAGTAAAAAAAAAAATATAAGTAACAAATATCCCTACTTTTTAAAAATTTAATGGGAAAAAAGTAAAATATTTTTGTATTTTTACATATAAATAGGGATATACTGTATAAGGTAGAGTTAGCAAAATGAGCTCGATCTGGGGTGCCTGTGGTTTGGGCCAGGTTGGGCTTCGAAATAAAAGGTCGGAAAAAAAATTCCATCTAAAAGGCCAGGCCAAAAAAAACTCCAGGTTGACCAGGCTTTAGGCCAAAAAAGTATGGGATTTACGGACTAAAAAGCCCACCTATAAATATATATTTTTATTACCTACTAATTTTTGTTTCTCTTTATTTCTTTGTCTTTCTTCTTATCTTTTTCTTTAGTTTTCTTTTTAAGTTGTTTATTGTTTTATTTTGGATTATTCACTACTTTAGACTTTGATGCTTTACTCTATTTTTTGTTGTATTAACATATAATTTTAAATTTTGTTATTGTTGATATTAAATTACTAGTTTCTACACATAAATTAATATTTTATATTGTTATTTATTTTAAATTTCATGGGTTAAAAAAAATTAAAAAAATTAAACGAGCTTAGCCAGCCTAAAATTGGGCCGAGCTACATATTTAGCATCTCGAAATTGTTTAGTCCGATCAGATCCGAAAATGTTTAAAATCCGATGGGCCGGCCCTCACCGCTATTTCTGGAGAGGTGTACAGTATACATAAATGAAATTGATTTGTGTCGCTCCGCCACTAAAAATCTTTAAAAATTTAAAATACATGTATACATAAAACCAATTTAACTACCACGTGACCTCAAAATTTTATGATGAAAGTTGCAATTTTCCTGCTCGAATTTTAAGAACTATTTACCCGTTATAAACTTAAATCCTATTTAATCATTAGCATTTTATCTTTAAATTTATTTCAATTCCTTTTGTATTTTCCTTTATATTTAATGCAACATGTATATTCCTTTATATTTAATGCAACATGTATATTGAATATTGATTATACGAATATGCTTTGGCTTTTAAAACCTCGTTTTCACGTCAATCACTACCTGATAATGTAATTTAATTAAATAATTACGTCAGCTCTAATTAAAGGTTCGATTATCTTATCTATCCTTTATTTTCGTTGCTCAAAAGCGAATAAATCATTTCCTACCTTGATGAGCTGGTGATTGTCTGCCTATTACATGATGCAGGGTTGCCACGCTGGCATCCTTCACAAGATAACCAATGATAGGGACCTCTTATTATGCTAATTACATTTAATTTAGTTGGTGTATTTCCTTTTCTATTGTGATCATGAGATGATAATATAAATTAATTAGTGGGTATTATGTAAGCCGCCATGACTATGTGGGTAAAGATAATCTTGAACTTAGTTGGTGAATGCCCCTAATTTCTCTAGTAAAATAATTGGTTGTTGAAATGTCATTTCGTATAGACAAAAACTTAGGTGAGCTCCGCTTCACCGTGAGTTCATCCTTATTTTTTATTAAAATAATTATATATTAATTATGATGAGTAAAGATAATTAGATTTTATTAATTCATAATTAAGGTTTATTAATTTTTAATTATAATTTATTAATTCATAATTATGGTTTATTAATTCAAATTTAGGGTTTATTAATTCATAATTAGGATTTATTATTCAAAATCAGGGTTCATTATTCAAAATTAGGATTTATTAATTCTAATTAGTGTTTATTAATTCAAAATTAAGGTTTATTAATTCAAAATTATGGTTTATTATTCAAAATTAGGGTTTATTAATTCTAATCAGGGTTTATTAATTTAAAATTAATATTTATTAATTCACGATTAGGGTTTATTACAAAAATAAGATTTATTAATTCACAATTAGGGTTTATTAATTCAAAATTAAGATTTATTTATTCACGATTAGGATTTATTAATTCAAAATTATTATTTATTAATTCATAATTATGATTTATTAATTTAAAATTAAGATTTATTAAATTAATTAATTTTAATTAAAATTAATTTAATATTAATTAATTAATTAAAGAATAATTAAATGTGGGTCTCACTGTGCACGTGCGCGCATAGGAGACCACCCCTTTCGTATATCTTTTTTTTAGAAAAAGTTCGCCAATTTCTTTTTTGTTTAAAGTATATATTTTCTATTTCATTATTGCGAAATTTTGTTTACCTCCGAATTTAAGATGGTGAATTTATCAAATGCATTTTCTATTTACTAGTGGTCATACATCATTACATTTATAAGTTCATCAATATTCTAATTTCATTTATACATTTCCGATGGCTAGTAAATTAGGATGGTAAATGACGAAATGATAATCTAATAACAATTAAACCATCACATATATTGTAACAACCCCTTAATCCTAAGTACAGATTAACAGAAACTATTACTTTGAACATGAATTTATAAGCGGAAAGACCATTGGACATTTAACTGTAATACATATATCAAGAATACTTTTGGACTTTAATACATAACTTAAGTTCTTGCAACGGAAAACATGTGATATGTTCATATGACGATGAACAATCAAGGTATAAATTTTCAAATGACAAACATTCCTATTGCTCAACACTGCTCCATCTCATCACCAGCTCAACCTGCACATTTAAAAACAAATATGCGGTGAGTACAAGAATGCACTCGGTGGACTCATGCCAAAATATTTTATCATCTTTAAATTACATCGCTCCATCATGGTAAGACACAAGGGTTTTATTTGAAAGCCTCGCTTACTAAAACATTTTCATCATTTCTCAAATCATCGCTCGCCGCATTTTCCTGTATGTATGATCCATATCATTTTCCTTTCATCATAACATCATCATTAACGCCGTGAGAAGGCCTCCTTCACGTCGCCGCGACCGCCCGTGCATTGTCCTTACGCCCCCAAACCATTAAGTGTACACGTTAATCCAGGCTAGGAATTGTCCTTCTAGCACAGGATCCGAATTCGATTTTCATTCATATATTGGGAGCGACCCAACCACATTCATCATTCATTCATGGATAGGATACATACATAAAAACATAAACATTTGGGCAGGTAATTTCATAACATCATTTCATCATCATTTCTCAAAGAGAAAGCATCATAAATACTTTTCATTTCAAAGAAAGCATCGTAAATAAAGCATTTGTCATTTTGAGTGAAAGAAAAGCCCACCTGGTACGTAAGCTTTCTACACAGACTTTCCTTAACGTCAACGATCACGTCGCGTCCCACCTTTATGTAAGAAGTTAATTAGTACGTCGATCACGTTTTTCAAGAACGTCAAAGTCTAATAAGCTTCGATAGCCTTCTAAAATAATATTTCGCATCTTTTTAACTAACTTAGTACGCCTTTTCATCAAACATCTTAACTTATAACGTTTCGTACTTCGATAAAGACGAAGTATGATTTATGACCTCATATTAATCACTTAGGTCAAACGTCGAACTTTTACTAATGTCTTTCGATAAAATGATTTCAATTATGAATTCGTCTCTTATAAAAGAGATATTCATATATTACTAATAGACGTACAACATAACATTGATAACATACTAACGTATTTTATACGTTTAAACATTAGTCAACGATTTTGACTTTCATTAACATATATTTCAAAATTATATATATATATATATATATATACATATATATATATGTCTATCAATTTCATATAAATCGATTTCTACTCATATTATCATAAATCCCGATTTCTCACGTTAATCAATAATCATACACAAATTTATTCCTAAGTATAACTTAACTTGTGCCATACATATTACTATTCACAACATACGTTACCTAACGTAACGTTTCGACATAAACATAGTATGCTTTATTTAAAAAATCACATAAATTCATAATATGTCTAAAACATATTTTTGAAACATAACATGTGATTATACATGATAAAATAATTTTAAAAATTTCAAACCTTATTTTTAAGGTTTTCGGTCCTTTATAGAAATATATCAAGACTTTTCCAAAAATTCTTATAATTTCACATATCATACTATACCAACATAGGATCAATAATATGTAATAATATTGATCATAGAAAAATTGTACATCACTTTATTTCTCTACATAACTTTCGGTCATTTTGAAATATATAACAAACATTTTTCAAAAATTCCAATTAAACTACACAACACATAATTAACTTCATAAATCATCACTATAACATAATTTTCATCAATTACAACTCATACATCAATATACCTTAGAACATATGTTTCGAAATATAGACTTAGGAACAATTAATTTTTCTAAATTCCAATAAATTCATCCAACACCATATTATGAATCTACATCACTTATATGTTATAATATCATTCAAACATCAAACATACATCAACATAATATTTTCTAAAGTTTTCGGTAATTTCATAAATTTATACTAAAGTTTTCCAAAAATTCTACATAAAATCATATAAGCTTATTTAATATCATAGATCATTATTTCATGCTCAAATCAACATTTAAAAATCATTTCCATCAACATATGATTTGCATATATTTTCGGTAATATCATGGAATTTATATACATACTCAACTTTATACTTAATTCATAATATAAGCTCATAATCATCATATAAACATATTTAATAAACATCCTAACATTATAACATAATTTTCGAAAATTTCATCATAAATAACATGTGTTCATAACATAAGATCTAACGGTTGGATTTCAAAAATTTAAGCATGTATGTAAAGCTTAAACGATTTCTAACCTTTAATCGAAATGATTTTCGATTTACGACGAACGCTTTCTAACAAAGATTTGAAGAAGGATTGAAGAACTCTCTCTTCTATTTTTTTCTAAGCTCAAGGTACTCTTCAATAAATGAGGAAGGAAATGATTTTTGTTCTTTAATGATATAAGGTATTAGCCCACTTGTTAGCAAAATATCTAATAAGAGTTTGAAAATTCTTACCCACTTTACCACCCTTATTTTCGGTCACCTCTCAAAGCATGAGACAAAAAAAATTATTTCATCTTATCACATAATTGATTACCTATCATTATCAACATATCACTATCAAATTTAATGAAAATTTCTTCCTCCTTTTGGTTTCTCAACTCACGGCACTTTCAAAGTAAGATGGAGGTGATTTTTATTTTATTAGATTTATATATACATTAATCATACTTTAATAAATATCTAATTCAAAGTCAACAATTACAACTTCATTTATTTTCAAGAATGTCATGCCTTTACTAAAAAAAATCAAATCTTATCACTTGGAATCCTATATGTATCGGCCACCTCAAGCTTAAGAGGAATAGATTTTATCATCATGTACTAAAATACAAGAATTAAAATGTCATTTTCAAATATCATAATACATCACTTTGAATTTTCCACAATTTCTTCACTCTTTACTCAAAGTTTTAGGCTACTACCATCCAAAATGTCTCCCACTTGTCCAACTTGCTACTACAACTCATCTTGTGCATTAATAACATATTACTTTCATAATTATAGTATAACATCATCAAAAGATAGAATTTTATTTCACTTCACACTTTGAAACCATTTTTCTTTCGGCAATTTTGGATAGAAATTTCTCCCACTTGCACAACTTGATATTACACCTCATATTATCCTTAAAATATCTTATTAATATGGTTATAGCATAGCATCATCAATTAGATAGCAATTTAATCCATTTCACACTATAATACCACATTTTCGAAACATATAGGGCAATGATGCTATACATTTTATTTTCTTGTAACATATAGCTAATATATAGTTATGTGACATATTATAAGTCCTAGATAATTAATTTAATCATAGAAAAATATTTAGGACAATTCTATGTCACAAACCCTAATTTCGAAAATTAGGGTTTTCGAAAATTGGCTTATTTATTCAATCTTTATTCCTTAATTCTCTAGCATTATTTTAATGATAAATAATGCTCTTATTACATAAAATAATCATAGGAATTTAAATAATATAAGTCCTTGATCATTAGACTAAGTTTTCGAATCATCTCTAAACATCGACGTTCGATACGTCTCATAACGTTAATAATCGAATCATTTCTAAGATGTTCATAATAAAGTGACATTCACTTTATTTATTCATTTCTTTGATAAGCAAATTTAATTCTAAGCTTCGTCGCTTAGAAAATATCGTAAGACTAACTATCGACATTTAATCGACGTTAGAATAATACTTTCGAAGGAATAATATAAACTATATTCCTTAATTCACTAATCGTTAGTGAATACGATACAAGAATCCTCATATCATAGATAATCGAAATCAATATTCGATACATTACTGTTTCAATTATAGAAATAAAGCCCAAATTTACGATTTTTATTATCGTAATTAAGCTTTAAAACTTCGGGATATTACATTCTACCCCCCTTAAAAGAAATTTCGTCCCGAAATTTGCATACCTCCGAAAGTATGGGGTATCTTAGCATTATAATATCTTCAATTTTTCACGTGGTTTCCTTTTGTCCATAGTTTCTCCATTAAACTTTCATTAAAGGCATAAACTTGTTTCTTAATCATTGAATCTTACGATTAAATAGTCGTAGATTTTTCATCATAACTCATATTTGAGTTAAGGATCACGTCATTTTGATGGATCACGTGTTTTGAATCATATACGTACTTTCTTAACTATGACACGTGGAACACATTACATACATTCCCCAAATTTGGTGGAAGTACCAGTCTATAGGCTACTAGGCCTATCATCTCTAGGATCTCGTAAGGTCCTATAAAACGTGATCTCAACATTCCTTGTATCTTGAACTTTATAATTTCCCTCGATGGAGAAATCTCAAGAAACTTTATCTCCGCATTCAAATGCGCTCGGATCTACACGTATCGGTAAAGACTTTTGTCATCTCGAGTTTCATTTATTCTTTGCCTAATTTGGCAGATATCTTAATCATTTCATTTACGTAGTCAGGACCTTATGCTTTCTCTAACCTACTTTATTACAATAAAGTGGTGGTCGATACCTCTTTCTACATAATTCCTCATATGGGCTATATTGATTGTTGTTTGACAGCTATTGTTGTAGGTGAACTTAATAAGTGGTAAAACGTGTTCCCACTTACACCTCGATCCAACATTAATGTCCTCAACATATTCTTAAACGTTCGTGTTTTCCTTTTCAACAGTCCATTTGTCGGTGAGTGGAAAGCTATGTTAAGGTTCAACCTCATGTCTATCTCCTTTTTGTGAGCTAGTTCAAAATCTAAGGGTAAACTTGAAATCACTATCTGAAGTGATAGGTTTTGGTACCCTATGTAAGCACACGATTTTCTTTATGTACGGCTGAGCTTACTTATTGGATCTATGAGTCATCTGAATAGGAAGAAGATGAACATGATTGGTGAGTCAATCCACTACTACCCATATAGCAGTGTTACTTCTTTATGACTTTGGCAAAGCCCGTCATAAAGTCCATTGTTATGTTATCCCATTTTCATGTGTGTATCTCTAGAGATTATAACCTCTTATAAGGTCATTGATACAATGCCTTCACTTGTTGGTAACCGAGACAATGCTCGACAATGTGGTTATATTATGTTTTATTCCTTACTATCAAAACTTTTCTCGTAAATCATAATATATCTCGATGCTGCCTGGTTGGGTGATATAAGGAGTATCATGAGCTTCATTCATGATTTCATATCTAAGCTTATTATTGCTCGAAATATATATCCTTTCCTTAGACAATATGACATCGTCCAACGCTTCTTTAAAATCCTTCAGCCCTTCATTCCTCTTCTTAGCTCGTATTCTTTCAAATCATTCATCTTTCTTCTTTTCTTTCAGTTTATTATCCTTTTTTCTCAAATCTGACATAATCGTGAGAGTGGCAATACGGCTCATGATTGATCTTGCATCTCGACTATACTCTTTAATGAATTTCCTTCTCTTGTAGGGATACATCGAAACTTTAACCAAGTTTTTATAACTTAGGGCATCAGCTACTATATTAACCTTCCGTAGGTGATAATTTATATCACAATTGTAATCTTTTACTAATTCGAGCCATCTTTTCTATCTCATATCAAGTCTCTTTGCTCGAAGAAATATTTCAAACTTTTGTGATCTGCGAAGAACTCATAACTTATTCCATATGAGTGATGTCTACAAAACTTTAGTACTTATACTATTGCTGCTATTTCAAGTTCTGAGTTGGGTAATTCTATTCATGTGGTATAAGTCATTGTGATGCATAAGCTATTATCTTCCTCACCTTAATACATGGCCTCACATTTATTGGTCCATATAAATTTGATTTCCTTTTGGGATAGTTGACAACTTTTATTCTGGCATTGCTTTATCCTTTGCCGGATTCGTTTTGATTCCTTCTAAAAACACTAGGTGTCTATGGAATATTAATTCTTTAAGCCAAAAATTTTCATTGGCTAAGCTTGGCATAAATCTGTTTGACTCTAAATGTCCGCAAGACAGTCCTTCACTGTTCTTTATGTTCTTTCTCATTCTACGGATAGATAGGAATATCATTCTTAGAGATTAAGACAATTTGTCTAAGTACGTGTGGAACACTCGGTTTTTAAGGTTCATGAATAGGACTGGTGCATTAGTTAGTCCGAATGGCATAACTATCATCTCATAGTGGTCGTATCTTATTCGAAAAATTTGTTTTCTACACCATATACCATTCTACAAAACCATGTAACATATACCATCAAAATGCCTCAAAGAGGACTTTCTATACATTAATTATGAGGATCAGTCTATCAAGTCAACTGATTACATGGCGTCTTTTTCTATCTACACCAAAAATTTGACACCACTTCAATATTTTAACAAAATATACCAACTACATTATTTTATGCATTCTAACCATACTATTTACAACATGATCCACTATTTACATCTAAGTCTCATATTACTCTAGGATTCTATGTCTCCGAGTGCCCTTCGCCGGAATCGTATTCCTCACTTGGAGATTTGTCTGTCTCTAAGTACGTTTTTACCTCATATAACTGACGATCTATCTCCTTCAAAGAGCCAGGGGTCACACTGCTCCCTGTTTATTATTCAATACCAGAAGTTTGTGTTGATTTTATCACAAAATAAGGCTGAGTTGGTAGCGGTAATTCTCCTGATCCTCGAGGACGGTAAGATCCTGTCCTTTGGCCATTCTCGTCTCTTTCAGGTATAATCAATGGAACAGGACATGGGGCGGCATCTGGAACATCAGGGTACAACCATTCCTTTGTTTCAGGCTATGTAACTTGCCTGGGACCAGGACAAGTGCTCATAGGTGCTGATCCATACGCGTCATATGTATACTTGAGCCGGCTGACAAATCCTGGTAAATCCGCAAAAACCTTGGAATTCTCTACATGGAGAATATACTCTCTTGATACCTCTTTTGCAAAATTCTGCAAGTCTATTGGCAAACGATGAATAAGTCGTTGGATACCATCCTCATCCGTCACTCCATAGTTACGAGCATCCATCCAAAGGTGCAAAAATTCCACCAAAAACTGTCCTAAATCTGTGCCTAGTTTATAATAAAAGAGCCGATATTCCCGTGTGAGCTCTAGGCTTGTAGGTCTTGTGGTTAACTTTTTACCCGTAATACTCCATTTTCCTGCCATCTGTAAACAGATAGTTCTAGATAAGCCAGACTTAAACTAAGCAATAGAGGAAATTTTAAACAATAAGGATTTCTTAAAGAACTAAACACTTTAAGCCATAAACTTGTAAACAACGTACAATATCACAGCCCCTTAATCCTAATCACGGATTAGCAGGAACTATAACTGTAAACATGAAAGAATAAACATGGAGACTCTCATTAATAAAAAGTGTAATACATATGTCGAGTATGTTCTTGGACTCTAGTACATAAATTAGGTTCTTGCAGCGGAAAACATGTGATATGTACATATGACGATGTACTATCAAGGTATAAACATTTCAATGACAACATTCCTATTGCTCAACACCGCCCATCCATCATCCGCTCAACCCGCACATTTAAAACAACATGCGGTCGAGTACAAGAATGCACTCAGTGGACTCATGCCAAAAATATTTTATCATTTGTAGATTACACTGCCACATCATGGTAAGACACAAGGGTTTTAGTTGAAAATGCCTTGTGCTTACTAAAATATTTTCATCATTTTTCAAAATCATCGCCTGGCCAGGCATTTTTCTTGGTGTGTATGATCCATATCCCTTAACATCCTTTCGTCATATCATCATAGTCGAACGTCGTGAAGGAGGCCTCCTCTACGACGCCGTGACCGCCGTGAATTGTCCTTACAAAGACACAAATCACCTTAGTGTACACGTTAATCCTAGCTGTATTGTCCTTCCTGATAGATCCGATATCGATTTCATTCATAAGTCGGGAGTGACCCAACAACATTCATAACATTTCATAACATCTCATAACATCTCATGGATAGGATACATACACAAAACATAAACATTTTGGCGGTAATCATGTAAACATTTTATCAACAGTTGAAATAAGCATCGAAATAAATATTTCAAAAGCATTTTATTTTTGAGTAGAGTAAAGCCCACCGGACCGTAGATTGCCTTAATCCCATTTCGACCGTAAGTCCTAGCTTTTAGCCTATCTATTCTCGCCTCGAGGTTTTGGAGTCGAAAAAATCCATTGGGTCTTAGAACCCATATTTCTATTTTAGTGTATATCATGGTATGATATACACTCAATTGACCATGTGGAAGACTCTAGTCAAATATTTCACGTTAAGGTCCGCCGTGAAAATATCGTATCATGATGTTATATCATAATTGTACATCTTATAATCCTCTATCGCACTTGTGACATAACATAATGAATGCATCGATTAATAGCATGTTAGTCACATAAGGCATACTTCACATAGGGTTTCTAACACTTAGTCAAATTTCAAGTGTTTTAATTTCAGCAAAACAGCTTGAAACAACCCAAGTGACGTACTTTGACGATCCATAACTCTCGATTCAAAATACGTATGGTCGCACAAAGATACATTCTGAAACCTATAAACATGTACTAATAGTTCTAAGAAGGAATTAAATCCAAAAGAGTCGTGGTTCTGAAGATATAGGGTCTCAAAGTGGGCAACTCAAACTGACTTCTATACTTAGAAAAGTTTTAGAATTTTCAGTTTTATCTTAACGACGAGGGTTTTATGAGGCTCGTAACTTTTGACTCACAATGCCAAAATGGCTGCAGGCTACCAATTTAGAAACCTTGTAACAAGTACTACATATGTCATGAAGACCATACTGGAAGATATCTAACTCATCGAGAAATACATAAGTCCAAAGTTGACTAGTTGGAAATGAACAGTTTCCAGTAGGTGACTTTGGGTCGATGAAAGGTATACCTATAAAACTTGGTTTGGGATCAAACTTTCCAGATCATAACTAGACATGGTGGGGAACATTTCTTATGAAGAAACCCAAGTCCAAATCGGACTACAAATGGCTTGAACACCTCACGTAAAAGTCATACTCGAACAGCCTATTAACATAGAAATTTTCTAAGGCAGTTTGTCCAAAAAGGCTTACTGAAATGCGTCAACTTTAAAAATTCACCGTGAGTTCATTATAAGGAATCTGGAAATGAAACCAATCATATTGAAAAGACACTTAAGTCTAGTTTTATCCAGAAAAATCCTCACTCAATGATTCACAAAAGATTGGGAGCTAAAAAATATTTTACCACAAGCTATCACTCCCGTGACAGTTTTGTGCAGTAAATTTTTAAAATCTGGAATAAATAGTAAGACTTTTTAGAAAATTCTGAAAATTTACATACATCTTCTAGACATGCTGAATTATGTTTCTGCCAAATTTCAGAGTTTTATCATTAGCCAAACTTAAAACGAAAGCCACGCACTATGGGTGATAAACACGGCGATTTCGCAGATTTGTGCAGTGTTTTTGATAAATACAAATAAAATATCAAATCAAGTTGTATGGAATTGAAATTTTACAGAGGCATACTAGACACATATAATTTCAACATATCAAAAATGCACAATCATCGGACCACTGAAACTTAGTCAAATAAATTCGTGAAGTTGCTGTTCGTCCAGGTAATCAACATGCAATGATCATAAGTATTGAATCTACCTATTAAATCAACATGCAATCACTTTCAAGCATAGACCCAACACATTCAAGCATATTGATGAACATGCATGTGTATATCTTGATCATAATAAACTTATGATTATAGGGCCTTTACCTTGGATCAGAATTTGACAAGGTTGAGAGAGAGATGGAGGTGCGACGGAGCTCATGCTCCGGTTGAGATGAAAGTGGGGAGCTCTTGGCCTCCTTGCAGACTTTAGAGAGAGGGAGGAGAGGAGATGGCTGCAAATCTGAATTTGGGAGGGGGAAGAGTGTCGTGTGGGAGAGGCTGAAGTTTGGGGGGGGTATGTGGTAGCTTATGGGTGCTTATGAGTGACAATTGTCACCCTTTACACATTCAAATTGACACCTACACACACATGCACGAAAATATACACATATATATGTATATATATATATCAGATTTTAATAGTGTAGTTAGGATATAATTAATCCAATGTCACTTAGATACATGTAATAGGTAAATCAACAAATAAGTGCTTAGTATATATGTGTATATAGCTCTTGGCTATTACACTATACCAAAGGGTCCAAATTTTATTTTCCATGCCAAACATTGATATATGTTATGACATATAGTTTAGATGATAAATAATATCATAGGATAAATTAATGGCATCATTTTATGCGATAAAAACCGAGTTCGAAAATTAGGGTTTTCAAACGTTTGAAAAATTGGTCACTATCAAATCTTTGATGATCTAGCATTGATTTAATGCTAAATAATACTGTAATTACATATACTAATCATAGGAAATTAATTCCTATAATTTCTTGATCGATTAAAACGCTGCTTTATCTCAAAACGTTAACGCTTGAAAACGCTGCAAACGCTCATTTTCGACTCATCTCGAAATGGTCGTAATAAAATGGTAATCACTTTATTAAATTATTCCATTTATAATGGAATTTAATCCTAAGCTTAATTGCTGAGAAAAATTTCATGAAGTTTTAACTATCGATACCCGATCGACGTTAAAATTATACCCGATACACTTCATAAACTTCTATTCCTTTATTCACGATTCTCGTGAATATAAAATAGGAATTCATTTCCTCGTGATTAATCAAGTCATTATTCGATGTCATACCGATTGAATATCTCGTTGAAAACTCTAATTTACGGGTTTTAAATACCGCATTAGCATTTAATCATGGGTATTACATCCTACCCCTTAAAAGAAATTTCGTCCCGAAATTTGCATACCTCATAAAGTATGGGTATCTTAACATCATAACATCATAACTTTCTATGTGCTTTTCTTTCGTCCATGGTTTTTCCATCGACTTTCATTATAAGCACCCAAACTTGCTTTTTAATCGTTGAATCATACGATCAAATTAGTCGAGATTTTCATCATAACCCATCTGAGTCAAAGGTCACGCCATCATGTTGGTTTACGTGAATTGGGTCATTTTCGTATTTCAAATTGCGACACGTGAAAACATTTCGCATTCCCTCCCAAAAGTGGTGGAAGACCAAGCCATAAAGCTACCAGCCTATCATTATTAGGATCTCGTGAGGTTCTATAAAACATGATCTAATCATTCTTTGTATCGTAATTTTATAATCTCTAGACGGGAAATCTTAAGAGATTTTGATTCCGCATTTAAAATGCGCTCAAATTTACGCATCGTCAGAAGACTTTTGTCCGTCCCGAGCTTTTCTTATTCTTTGCCTTATTGAGGAGATATCTCACTGCTTCGCTTATGCCGTCAGACTTTATACCTTTTCTCTCACCTACTTTATTACAATAAAGTGGTGATCGATAACTCTTTTCTGCATAATGCCGCATAAGGCTATATTGATCGTTGTTTGACAGTTACGATCCTATGTAAACTTAACAGTGGTGCTATATACGCCCCACTGCATCTTGGTTTAACACTTATGTTCTATCATATCCTTTAGCGTTCATATTATCCTTTCTGATTGTCTATCTGTCTGTGAGTGGACATCTATGTTAAGGCTTAACCTCGTATCTAACTCCTTTTTATGAGTTAGTTCAAAATCTAGGGGTACTCTTGGTGTCTCTATCTGAAGCGATAGGTTCGAACCCTTGTAAATATACAATTTCCTTTTGTACATTTGAGCTAACTTATCGGGTCTATGAGTCATCCGAATAGGCGTAGACAAAGCATAATCAAGTAGTCAATCCACTTCTAGCTATATAGTAGTGCGATTTCTTTACGACTTTGTTAAAATCATCATAAGATCTATTTCTATATCATTCTATTTTCATTCGTAGTTCCGAGATTATACTTTCTTATAAGGCCCGTGATACAATGCCTTTACTTATTGGTAACCTAGACAATCGCTCGACAATATGGTTATATCTTATCTCATTCCTTCCTATCTAACATTTCTCATAATTCACAATGTCACTTAATAATGCCTGGTTGGGCGGTCTAAGAAGGATCATGAAATTCATTCTTGGTTTCATTTCTAAGCTTATTATTGCTTGAAATATATGTATATATATATCTCTTTAGACAATAACATTGTCCAACGCTTCTTAAAATCCTTCAGCTCTTCATTTCTTATCTTAATTCGTATTCTATTCCCATCTTCATTCTCTTTTAGTCATATTTCACTTTGGTTGTGGGAATACTACTTA
Organism: Salvia rosmarinus; assembly: GCA_036937905.1. NCBI lineage: Eukaryota > Viridiplantae > Streptophyta > Magnoliopsida > Lamiales > Lamiaceae > Salvia > Salvia rosmarinus. Next base: position 12,405,665 of record CM072818.1, read on the forward strand.
CATTCGTCCTCGATCGCCTCGACTATTATCGTTTCTCGCTTTCTTAATCTTTCCAATGAGTTTTCCTTTTCTATAAGGACATACCATAATTTAGACCTAATTTTATATCTTAGGCATTAGATTCTACATTATCCTTCCTTAGGTGATTATTTATCATAATTATAATCTTTTACTGATTCGAGCCATCTTTTCTATCCCGTATCCAAGTTTCTTTGCTCGACTAATAATTTCAACTTTTGTGAATTGTGAAGGTTTCTTAACTTATTGTTATAGGAGTGATGTCCTCGCGACTTTGGTATTTATACCATCGTCACTATCGAGGTAATAGATTTTGGCACCGTGAAGTCGATAATCTTCTTTACATACAACCGGGCTAACTTGTCGATCCATAAGTACTTTGGATTGGTAGGAAGTGAGCACTCTTGGTGAGTCTATCAACAATTACCCATATGGCGGTGTTCCTCTTTGATTTGGGTAAGTTCGTAACGAAGTCCATTGTTATTTCATCCCATTTCCACTGGTATTTCTAACGGTCAGAACTTTCCGTATGGACGCTGGTGTAACGCTTTCATCTCGCCGGCAAACAAGACAAGTGTTCTACGAAAGAAGCTATGTCTAGTTTCATGCCTTCCCACCAAAACTTTTCTTTCGTGTCTGTACATCTTAGTACTATCTCGGGTGGCGTGAGCCTCACTCATTATTTCATTTTGAAGTTTTGCGTCGTCTGAACGCATATTCTTCCTTCGCATAATAAGGCGTTGTCCGACGCCTCGGAAGTTCTTAAATTCTCCAGCCTTATCCTTTCTCGATCTTTTCTAACTTTTCCTCCATCCTTTGTCTCTCGACGATCCTTTTTCTTAAATCGATTCGCACTATTTCAAGTCATGAGTTGGGAAAATTCTGTTCATGTGGCCTAAGTCATCGTGACACATAAGTTATTATTTATCATATTAATACATAGCCTTACTTATTAATCCATGTAAATTTGATTCCTTTTTGGGGTTGCTATGTTATTGGCCTTGCTACTTTAGAGAGTTCTCAATGGGTCTCTAATAGTAGTTAATCAATCTATAAAATTCTCGATCTTATTTTAGGTCATCGACGCCTTTCATCTTTAATTGTTTTGTCCTTTGTCGATCTACATTTTTTCTTCTAAAGACACTATGTGCCCGAGGAATATTTCTCCTTAAGCCGAAATTTACAAAATTGTATTGGCAAAATTTCGCCTCTCTTAAAAGTCGTAAGACAGCCTTCGATTTTCTTTATGTTCTTTCTCGTCCTTTGAATAGATAAGAACATCATCTATGAGGATTGAGATAAAATTATCTAGGTATGTGTGAAACACTCGATTTTTGAGGTTCATAAATGTGGTCATGTATCGTTAGTCCGAATGACGAACTATTATCTCATAGTAACCATATCTTATTCGGAACAATTCATTTCCGTATTTCGGATACCATTCTTCAAGACCATATAATATTACATCATAATGCCTCAGTGAGGACTTTTCATACATTACTTACGAGGGTCGGTCTCACCGAAATGATCGATTACAAGGCCTAGCTCTTTTACACTCAAAACTTTGACACTTCTTCACCATATTCATAAACTCTTCCAAACCACGCTTATTTTACATATCTTAATCACACCATTTTCATCATAAACCATTATCTACATATAAGTCTTATCGATCCTAGGATTCTAGGTCTCGAGTGACCTTCGTCGAGTTGTACTTCCCTCGAAACTCGCTTTCTCCAAGCACGCTTTTGTTTTCATACTGATGGTCGCTCTCTTTAGAGAGCCGTGGTCAAGCTTCCTTTCTTCTTCATTACTAGAAGTTGGTGTTACTTTTATCAAAAGTATGGTTGGGTTGGTAGCGGTAATTCTCCCAATCTTCGAGGCGATAAGATTTTGTCCTTTTCCCTTCTCGCCTCTTTCTCGTACCATTGATGGCACAGATGTAGGACGGCGTTTGGAACATCATGGTACAACCATTCCTTTATGTCGTCGCTGTAACTTGCCGAGGTCCAGACAAGTACTGTGAGGTGTTGTTTCCTACGCATTATATGTATACTTGAGCTCGCTGACAAATCCGTAAGTCTCGTCTGTGCTTTGGAATTTTTATCATGGATAAAATATTCTTCGATACTTCTTTGCAAAAATTCGCCAACTGCTGGCAAACGATGACACGTCGTTGGTACCATCCTCATTCGACACTCTATAGTTACGAGTATCCATCCGTAGGTGCAAAATTTCTTCAAAACTGTTTCTAAATTCATTTCTAGTTCATATTAAAAGAGCGATACGCTCGTGTGAGTTATAAACTTCTAGGCCTCGGGGTTAACTCTTACCCGTTAAACTCCCTTTTTGTCATTTGTAAACGGATATTTTTAGATAAACCGACTTAATTTAAGCAATGGAGGGATTTCTAAACAAGAATGATCTCTTAATGAATTATACACTTTAAGACATATATAGCCTGTAGACGACTCATGATTCTTATCTTAATACCCATTTTACATTTTACATCTTCAACAGATATCGCTTTAAAGATATTCGTGATAGGCGAACAAGGGTACCGATATTCTGTCAGTGTGAAACCTCTAACTAAAAGGCTAGGCCCAAGCCATGAGTAACACCATTTCAAACTTGTTTCTAAAATTATATCTACGCTCCACACGTATATAATGATCCAAATCATCGATAGCACTTTAGGCGATTCGAGGTTCAATTCGAGCTTAAGTAACACTTATGATGGTCATAATTCCCGTGATAGGTAAGGGAATTTTCATTTCGATTTGCTTACCCCGAATCGGGTTCTATCGCTTTCTACGCATACTTGTGCGATGTTAAAAGCAAGCACCTATATCGAACAAGATCTTACAGTGTATTCCGAGAAATTTTCCTCATACCTATTCTCGCCTTTTGTTCTGCTTGTTCTGCTTTCGATGCAAGGTATATGCTTTGGTCTACGGTGTTCCTGCTTATTCAAGTAAACATCTATTTCATATGTCCTCGTCCTTTCCATCGGGACATCATGTTCCTCGCTATGGCCTTCGTCATTTCATTCATCGATACTTCTCGGTATCCGTATCGTTATGCTTTTACCAATAGCATTCGTGGTTAGGTCTACATCAACCCATCCTTTGATATCGATATATTTCGATAACTAAATCTTATTGTAGAGATCACATGTTCTATTACTATCATTCATTCCTAATCCAAGATGAATGATTTAATTCCCTTTCACTTTCTCAATCTTAGGAATATATTTCATATATCCTTACTTTAAACTCCTTTCTAGAGAAATCCTTGATCGGCATTTAGTGCCATCGTTTGTAATATCCCCTTTGGATATACGCCATTTCTTCTTAATCCTTTATTGATTTATCATGCAATTTCGCATAAGATAAAATCCTTTGTCCAATCGGGATGTATTATACTTTTGCTTTGACGTCAAATATCTTTACCATTTTCTCGACATTCAATGATTTCTTCATTTCCATGTCGAGATACTTAATACCTCACTTTATCGATCGTCACAAAACATGGGGTAAGATTTACAATTAGGTCCACCTTAAGATCCTTCCATGTGAATCTTTTCCTGTTCTCTCGACTTATTTCCTTTACAAGATCTATAGAAGCTATCTTGCTTGTTAACTATTAAGTTACACAAGACAAGCGCTTTCGTGTCATTATAACTTAGAGTATTAAGGTTTATTTCAAAATAATGAATCTATTTCTTAACTGCTTTTTACTTCCAAGGAATTACCTTGCTTATCAAGTCATAACATCTCTCAAGTTTATATCATATCATGAACTATCTAATTGTATAGCTCATAATTTCTTCTCGCTATTTTCGACTTTTGTTCATTTTCTTGAGCATGGTATCCGAAATTAATCTTACTTTCGTTATACTTCGGTTCCCACTTTCGTGACTAGAATCGTTATCATTGTCATATGGTTTGGTAGGGTAGTACATCTGCATCTATAACTTAAATTCTAAGCATCTTATTTCCATGTCTCGCTTTGGAGTTATTTCTCCATACTTAGTTCACATACTAGGGCTATCCTCGCTGCTCACACAATCTTGAGGATTATGATCTCTCAATCTCATTTTCTTTGTTTAACTAAGTTTTAATTACTCGAATCGATTATGCTCAAACATAATCTTATTGACTAAGGTATAAGGCGGGAGATTTATTGTCTGAGACGCTATCATTTCCTTATATATATTCTTTGAAAAGAATATCTTGTATGTATCTTCATTCTTTTTAAACATGTCCAACCTACTAATGAGGTTTCAAGGACATCCAACTATCTTAAAGATAAGTTGTAATCGCTCTCGTCATGACATAATAAGGGAAATTAATATCCCGCAGATATCATATACTTTTCTTTACTTTTACTCTTGCATTCAACGCTAAAGAGTACCTTATTCATAACTTTGTTATCATAATAAATATATGAAGGCATAACTTCACCGCCATCAATCTTTATAAAGCCCATCATGGTCATCACATTCATGTGTGCCATAGGAAAATATCTCGCCTCATCGAGATTTTCTTTACATCATAATTTCGATGTCTCATCACTTTATCGGTCTCGAAACTTTTAGGTGATCGAGATAAGTCAACCTATTTCATGCCCGACATTTATCGCTTTACTAATTCGCACTTAGGTGACAAGGTAAGTCAACTTTCATCTTACTTGATGGTTTCAAGAATCAAGGAGAAATTATCACGACTACCTACAAAAGGTACTCGCCTCATCCATCAAGATAATATCTTTCAAAGATTGCATCGATATGTTCCTCGACCAATAAATGGGGCTCTAGGTCCAAGACCGTAATGACGACTCATCGAGATTTCTTTGGTCATATGGGCTGGCTGCACCCGCCACAATTATATTCTCACCACGCAAAGATTTGGGTTCAAAAGGACACTTTGTAAATTTTTGAGTTGGAAGTTTTCTTCAGAAGAAGTGAGAAACTCGAATGATTTCTCAATTGGAACTAGGTCATAGAGTTAAACTCAACGACAGAAATTGGGTAACAAATAGAATTTTGAAAACTCATATACCCGTAATAGGTCATCAACAAAGTTTTCATGTATGTCAAGGTTCTGCTTATATTACTGAAGATCTTACTTTCTTAGTAACATTCTAGGATTCGTATCATACTATAACAGTCTTACTCTTTTCAAATCGTAGAACTAACTTCAACTGATTCTTGTGAATTCTGGAGTAGGAATCCGGAATTTGGTCCTTCATAAGAAATGAAGTTCAGTGCATTAGGGACACGTAGGCGAAAACCGTACGTAAATCGGAGTTCACACGACCGAGAACGAGTCAAAACAAAATCACTGCGCAGTGCAGGGAAATTTACACGCGTTCGCGCCGAGGTCATAAGCGATGCCGACACCAAGGTCGTGCACGTCGTTATCAATGCTGAGGTAGTACAGAGTCATACCGAGCCGAGGTCGTACAGAATATTGCCGACACCGAGGTCGCATAAACTACCCCAATCGACATGTCAAAGGCGGTTATAAATGCCGATTTCAAGTCGACAATGCACATGCCGAGTCAAGTCGAGGTCGTATATGTCGAGGTCGAACAATTTCAGATCAATCTTTACTTTTCTTCACTCAAGATGGAATTAAGTTCTCAAATCCATCACTAATCTTGTTCTTGTAATTGAAGGAAATTCTTACTTCTATGTTCTTTCGTAAAAGGGATCATGCGCCTTATAAAGTCTATGTTCTGCTTGAACTAGCATGCTCATCATCATAATCAACTTTGAGATTGAAGTAAACTCAATATTCCTACGTAGCTCATTTATACAAGACGTATTTCGTTGAATTTAAAGAATTCAACATATCATATTCGACAATTCAATGTCCAATCTCAATCATTTTAAACATGAATAATCATAGCTTCGCTCATAATAATGAACCCTTATTATATTTCGTAAACTCAAACATTTCATCTTCGCACATCATGCCAAAACTTTCTCATATCATTGTCATCATCTTTCTTATATCTTCCTTCTTTTCATAATTTTCTTGACAAGTCATTTGTCATATCATTCATTTTCAACCGCTCTCATAGCTTTCATTTCTTTTCAAAGATCATTTCAATCATCCTTCACTTCAAACTTTTCATTTTATTTAAAAAATTATTTCATAAACATTCGTCCGCCAAAGCTAATTTTCAAAACTTTGGGAAAAGAGTCATTTACCTCATTTCGTTGAGCTTGATGTGATGGAGTGTTGAGCATTGTCACCGATCTCTAGAAGTCTAATGACTCAATCTAGACTTAACCTTAAAGAAGATTTTGGGTTCAAGAGCGAACCGCCTCGATACCACTCATCACGCCCCTTAATCCTAATCACGGATTAGCGTGAACTATAACTATAAACATGAAAGAATAAACATGGAGACTCTCATTAATAAAAGTGTAATACATATGTCGAGTATGTTCTTGGACTCTAGTACATAAATTAGGTTCTTGCAATGAAAACATGTGATATGTACATATGACGATGTACTATCAAGGTATAAACATTTCAACGACAACATTCCTATTGCTCAACACCGCCCATCCATCATCCGCTCAACCCGCACATTTAAAACAACATGCAGTGTCGAGTACAAGAATGCACTCAAGGACTCATGCCAAAACATTTTATCATTTGTAGATTACATCGCCACATCATGGTAAGACACAAGGGTTTTAGTTGAAAATGCTTTGTGCTTATCGATCGCTTAATTTTCTAACATGAAAAGGTGTAAATATAGGGTAAGCGAAGTATCGTATCCACAGGGATTGTAATGCGAAAATACAGAAGCTAACTCAACAAGGATTCATCATTATCCAAGCAACAAAAATGGTTTTGTGAGATTTTAGGGCTTCGGAATCCAATCCAAAGCAATGGTGACAAAACAGGAAGTAAATTAAAGCAATAAACACTCGGATGTTTAAAAACAGATAAAGACGACTAACCCTAGGGCTGCATTAATCCTATCCACAACGTATGATTATCCCGCCCTATTAACCAATTTTTAATCCAAACAAATGGAAGATCACATATATAACCGACAATTTCATTATTATTAAAAGCGGTCAGAGATTACTAGTTTTCCCATTCATCATACGCCTCTAGTGAAAACAAGTAACCCAAACGGATCACAAAGAATATGCTTCCTACGAATATCCTATCTCGCCACGACTCAAGGCTCATTCGTATCATGCATTCGATATCGATCGACAATTAACACAATTACGTAATTAACCGACAACCAAATATGCATCGACATTGATCGAAACCAACACATATAAATAAGCACAATCGAATCATGAATCAATGCATGGACGGTAAATAACGATAACAGAATCACAACATATAGGATCGAATCATGCAAACCCTAGGATTAGAAACGAAAAACTAGCTGATATAATAAACGAAATGAAATACGATTTAATCATAAAGACGGAAATTAAATATATAAAACCCGTGATGTAGGTTGATGAACACGCTGGGCTCAATCCCAACCTCAAATAAAAACGGAAACTTGCAGAGATCGTCCGATTTAAACGTCCTGATCGTAAACAAAACGTAAACTAACGAAGAACAATCCAGAAACAACTCTAGAATGAAAATATATGGAACCTAAAGCTAAAACTCAAAACTTATGGAAAAACCGAGAAAGAGGCTCGAATCGTGGGTCTCAACTTGGGCGCGGGTGTTGCCATATATAGCACACCCCAAACCCTAATTTTTCCTTCGCATTGCTGCTCGCGACCACCCTTCGCGGTCGCTAGGTGTGGTCGCGAGGTAATCCGCGCTGCTTTTCGCCCGCGGCCGCCTCGCGCCCGCTTGGTTGGTTCATGACCATGGCTAGCGGTCGCTAGAAGTCCGATTTGGTCGCGAAATCGCCCAGCCGGCTTTCTCGACGCGGGCTTCGCCGCGGGCACTATTTCGCGGTCGCGTATGCTGGGTTCTCGCGTGTTTCCTAGCGGCCGCCTTAGACCGCTAGTCGGTCGCTAGAAACACGCCAGACAGGTGTTTTGCTCTCGCGCCGCTCCTTGCTTCGATTTTCAACATATAGACCTACACAACACCAAAAGAACACCCAAGAGCAGATTCTAAAAATAGATAAAACATTAGGAATCGATACGTAAACGCACATTAAACGAGCTAAACTCATCTTCAAATATCAACTATAAACGTAAAATGCGCGCTTATCACTTACTAAAATATTTTCATCATTTTTCAAAATCATCGCCGCCGTGCATTTTTCTTGGTGTGTATGATCCATATCCCTTAACATCCTTTCGTCATATCATCATAGTCGAACGTCGTGAAGGAGGCCTCCCTCTACGACGCCGTGACCGGCCGTGAATTGTCCTTACAAAGACACAAATACCTTAGTGTACACGTTAATCCTAGCTGTATTGTCCTTCCCAAGATAGATCCGATATCGATTTCATTCATAAGTTGGGAGTGACCCAACAACATTCATAACATTTCATAAAATCTCATAACATCTCATGGATAGGATACATACACAAAACATAAACATTTTTGGCAGGTAATCATGTAAACATTTTATCAACAGTTGAAATAAGCATCGTAAATAAATATTTCAAAAGCATTTTATTTTTGAGTAGTAAAGCCCACCGGACCGTAGATCGCCTTAATCCCATTTCTTGACCGTAAGTCCTAGCTTTAGCCTATCTATTCTCGCCTTGAGGTTTTGGAGTCGAAAATCCATTGGGTCTTAGAACCCATATTTCTATTTTAGTGTATATCATGGTATGATATACACTCAATTGACCACGTGGAAGACTCTAGTCAAATATTTCACGTTAAGGTCCGCTGTGAAAATATCGTATCATGATGTTATATCATAATTGCACATCTTATAATCCTCTATCGCACCTTGTGACATAACATAATGAATGCATCGATTAATAGCATGTTAGTCACATAAGGCATACTTCACAGGGTTTCTAACACTTAGTCAAATTTCAAGTGTTTTAATTTCAGCAAAACAGCTTGAAACAACCCAAGTGACGTACTTTGACGATCCATAACTCTCGATTCAGAATACGTATGGTCGCACAAAGATACATTCTGGAAACCTCTAAACATGTACTACAAGTTCTAAGAAGGAATTAAATCCAAAAGAGTCGTGGTTCTGAAGATATAGGGTCTCAAAGTGGGCAACTCAAACTGACTTCTATACTTAGAAAAGTTTTAGAATTTTCAGTTTTATCTTAACGACGAGGGGTTTTATGAGGCTCGTAACTTTTGACTCACAATGCCAAAATGGCTGCAGGCTACCAATTTAGAAACCTTGTAACAAGTACTACATATGTCATGAAGACCATACTGGAAGATATCTAACTCATCGAGAAATACATAAGTCCAAAGTTGACTAGTTGAAATGAACAGTTTCCAGTAGGTGACTTTGGGTCGATGAAAGGTATACCTATAAAACTTGGTTTGGGATCAAACTTTCCAGATCATAACTAGACATGGTGGGGAACATTTCTTATGAAGAAACCCAAGTCCAAATCGGACTACAAATGGCTTGAACACCTCACGTAAAAGTCATACTGAACAGCCTATTAACATAGAAATTTTCTAAGGCAGTTTGTCCAAAAGGCTTACTGAAATGCGTCAACTTTAAAAATTCACCGTGAGTTCATTATAAGGAATCTGGAAATGAAACCAATCATATTGAAAAGACACTTAAGTCTAGTTTTATCCAGAAAATCCTCACCAATGATTCACAAAAGATTGGGAGCTAAAATATTTTACCACAAGCTATCACTCCCGTGACAGTTTTGTGCAGTAAATTTTAAAATCTGGAATAAATAGTAAGACTTTTTAGAAAATTCTGAAAATTTACATACATCTTCTAGACATGCTGAATTATGTTTCTGCCAAATTTCAGAGTTTTATCATTAGCCAAACTTAAAACGAAAGCCACGCACTATGGGTGATAAACACGGCGATTTCGCAGATTTGTGCAGTGTTTTTGATAAATACAAATAAAATATCAAATCAAGTTGTATGGACTTGAAATTTTACAGAGGCATACTAGACACATATAATTTCAACATATAAAAAATGCACAATCATCGGACCACTGAAACTTAGTCAAATAAATTCGTGAAGTTGCTGTTCGTCCAGGTAATCAACATGCAATGATCATAAGTATTGAATCTACCTATTAAATCAACATGCAATCACTTTCAAGCATAGACCCAACACATTCAAGCATATTGATGAACATGCATGTGTATATCTTGATCATAATAAACTTATGATTATAGGGCCTTTACCTTGGATCAGAATTTGACAAGGTTGAGAGAGAGATGGAGGTGCGACGAGCTCATGCTCCGTTGAGATGAAAGTGGGAGGGGGAGCCTTGGCCTCCTTGCAGACTTTAGAGAGAGGAGGAGAGAGATGGCTGCAAATCTGAATTTGGGAGGGGGAAGAGTGTCGTGTGGGAGAGGCTGAAGTTTGGGGGGGTATGTGGTAGCTTATGGGTGCTTATGGGTGACAATTGTCACCCTTTACACATTCAAATTGACACCTACACACACATGCACGAAAATATACACATATATATGTATATATATATCAGATTTTAATAGTGTAGTTAGGATATAATTAATCCAATGTCACTTAGATACATGTAATAGGTAAATCAACAAATAAGTGCTTAGTATATATGTGTATATAGCTCTCGGCTATTACACTATACCAAAGGGTCCAAATTTTATTTTCCATGCCAAACATTGATATATGTTATGACATATAGTTTAGATGATAAATAATATCATAGGATAAATTAATGGCATCATTTTATGCGATAAAAACCGAGTTCGAAAATTAGGTTTTCAAACGCTTGAAAATTGGTCACTATCAAATCTTTGATGATCTAGCATTGATTTAATGCTAAATAATACTGTAATTACATATACTAATCATAGGAAATTAATTCTATAATTTCTTGATCGATTAAAACGCTGCTTTATCTCAAAACGTTAACGCTTGAAAACGCGTTAAAACGCTCATTTTCGACTCATCTCGAAATGGTCGTAATAAAATGGTAATCACTTTATTAAATTATTCCATTTATAATGGAATTTAATCCTAAGCTTAATTGTCGAGAAAAATTTCATGAAGTTTTAACTATCGATACGCCGATCGACGTTAAAATTATACTGCCGATACACTTCATAAACTTCTATTCCTTTATTCACGATTCTCAGTGAATATAAAATAGGAATTCATTTCCTCGTGATTAATCGAAGTCATTATTCGATGTCATACTGATTGAATATCTCAGTGAAAACTCTAATTTACGGGTTTTAAATACCGCAATTAGGCATTTAATTCTGCGGGGTATTACATACAACATGCTCATAGACACTTATGTTATTCCTAACTTAGCATTTTACATCTTAATTCGTATATCGCTCTTGATTAATTCAGTTAAGCAATAGTGGATTCAAAATCCCGTCGCGTAGAATTTCAAATGAAGAGACTATACCCATGTCACTAATCACGTGAGTGACATCCATTTCCGAAGCTTCCATTTCTAAAACTATATCTACGTTCCACATAGGTGTTACAATCCAACTCATCGATAGAACTTTAAGCGGTTTTAGGTCCAATTTAAGTTTGAGTAACACCGCGGCGGTCATAATTCTCCTATAGGTAAAGAGATTTTCATTTCTTGATTTGTTTATCCCGAATCGGTTCTATCGCTTCTACACATACTTGTGCGATGTTGGAACGTGAAGTATCTATATCGAAACAAAGTATTATAGGTATGTCGAGAAGTTTTCTCATACTTATCGTGCCTTCCCGCTTTGTTCGCCTGCTTTCTGAGAAATATCGCTCTGTTCTACGGTGTTCCTCGCTCATTCAAGTAAACATCTAGTTCATTTATCTTGTCCTTGTCTCTACGGCATCATGTTTCCTCGCTATGGCCTCCTCGCTACCTCGCTCACCATATCCTTCTTGCTATCATTACGCTTATGCCTTTATCAATAAAGATTTGTGATTAGGTCTACATCAATCTATCCTTTGATATCGATATCTCGATAATCAAATCTTATCGCTGAGATCGTGATGTATCCGACACTATCATTCGCTCTTGATCCAAGATGATGTCGATTCAGATATCGAAGCGCTTTGGTTGAGCTTCAGATACAATGTTTCTCGTTACCACTATTACAACTCATATCCGAATTGTTTACTTGATTTCATATGTATGTCCATTTATCTCATATATAAGTTAGATCATACAGTGTGTTGTAGATCACGTAAGTCCGTATGATTGGTCAAGCTTTAATGAGATATTAAAAGTATCACAACCGAGACAACTTGAGGACGAGTTGTCAGTATAGCCGTGTAGATAAGAAGTGACTGACTTGGTTGCTTGTCTATGCCGGTACGCCTCGACGTATTGATGGATCACAATGAGATGAGTTCTTCTATCTCGACCGTCGTGAAGAACCTAGATCTCGGAAACTTACGCTGATCTAAACCTCGATAAGGTATTAAGTGAGTATGAGTTGTCGACCATCACTTCGACTTGCATATGGGTAGGTTACATGAGATAACCCAAGATTCTCTACATCTTGGGTGGTGGCGGTTTGTATGTCATGCTAGTTACCCGTGTCGAGTCACCGTATCCGCTAGGATGATGACGCCCCTAAGGAGCTCAAAGGTTAATTGTACTAAACCCCGCAGTTGAGTTATCTCAAGTACAATAATAATGTTGAGTGGTACTACTTAAGAATTAAAGATATTAATTATTTTAAGCAATGTAATCACTGTAAATAATTAATGGACGTCCGATATCTTAAATATGTGGATTCTGAAGTCTAAGTGCAAGCCCGACTCAACTTCGTAAATAAAGGGTAAGTTAGCATTTATTCTCTAGTGGCATGAATAAATGCTTATTAATTAATTTATGTTCGGGTGAACATAAGATAATTAATTTATTTGAGGCTCATCTTTATTCCTCAGATTTGATCCTCTGGCCGCCCATCCAGCCTCTGCTGCTTAGAGAATTTCGTCCACCTTCTTCTCGTAGTCCCACCGGGACTCGCCTTGATCCTCTCTATCTTAAGTGCTATGATTATATTTATTAGATATGCATAAATCCTATCATGACAGTGATTTAGGTCGCATTATAAATATAAGGTGAGAGAAATAATCAAGGTGAATCCTCAAGCTAGAATTTTCGAGAATTATACTTCCTAAAGTGTGAGAATTTTGAAAATTTTGTGAGAAGGAAGAAGGTGATTTTCTATAGCATTCTCCATAGATCGTCCTCACTCGGCATCGAGTTTAGGCAAACGGATACAATCCGTAAGATCAAAGCACTAGTCTTGATATTTTCTTCCCGACAGATTCGAAGGTAAACACGAGAAAACCCTACGTGTTGCAATTAATTATATAGGTGCATGCTAGGTAAATAATCAAAGTATGGTGAATTAAACATCCAATATAGATCATCGGAGAGGTTAAAATAAGATTTCCTTCAATTGGTATCGAGCCCGTGATCGCATTCGCTCGCTGGATTAATTCACATTTGATTATAACGCGCAATTAATTAATTGTGAATGCTGCTCATCGTGGCTCGCTTTATTTTGTCGGTTTTTGTTTTCACCACGAAAATCCGTGGTTAGATTAGATTTTTCTTGTAAATCTTATCCGTAAAGCAAGAACGAAGACGAAAGTACGAAGAACGAGACGATGAGAGGTCACTCGAAAACCGGATGCACGGCCGAGGATGTGCGGGCGACGGCACGCGGACGTGCTCGACGCCGGCAAAGGCACCACCAAAGAACAGACGTCAGATTCTCGGCATGCTTCGTGGATCGGGCATGGGCGACGGATCGCTCGCGCGGTCGCAGCAGCAGCGCTTTGCCAAGCGCAGCGCAGCGGCGCGGACGCCCGACGGCCTCGGCAGATGACCGGAAACCTCAACGAGGTCTCGGCAGAGGGGCGACGCGGCTCGACACACCTCGGCGAGTCGGGCTCGGCGGCGCGGCCTCGACACCGACATGATTTTCACGCATGGAAACCTCGGCGAGGTCTCGGCACGGCTCGATAGACGCGATCGACGCGGGGCACGTGATTCTCGCAGATGTCCCGTGGCGCCGACGGAGTTCCTGGCGTGCGACGTGCGTGCACAGTGCACCGGCGGCACAGCACACCTCGGCGGCAAGGCAGCGTCTCGGCAGCTCGGCAACACGCGCAGCTCCTCGGCGGCGATGTCTCAAGCAGTGTGGGCGAGGCTCGACGGACGGCGATTGCTCTCGGCAGCATGGGCGACAGCATGGGAGGCGGGGCGGCGGCGCGGTGATGATGCTGGGCATGAGCTGGGTCATGCCACTGCATGCCCAACCCATCTTGGGCCGACCCGGTCCATTTCAGCCCGAACCCGCTTTTTCAATTCGGCCCAGATTTTGGGCCCGCTCCAATGATCCAAATTCGCTTTTAATTTTTTGCCCAACCAATTTTTGACGAATCCGTCCGTGCCTGCACGCGAGGCCTGCCGAAGTTTGAAGATATGTACTTTGTAATTTTATGTAATAAATTAGGTAGGGAAGCATGTGATCCACGAGTGGGCCGCGATGAACGATTTTATTTTATTTTTATCGTTCAAAGCATATCGTGGATGTTTTAATTATGCAGAAGCATGCTATGTATGTTTAATTTCGTAGATAAACATATTATATGTTTTCGTGATTGATGCGCATAGTAAGCATGCTAGATTTATCGCGTTTTCAAGCATATTTTAGAATTTCATGAGCATGTTTTACATGTCGAGTTCTATAGAAAAGCATGCTAGATTACGTGATCCGCATGGACAAACCTTTGAAACAAAAGACTAAGCATGTAACCCGACATATTAATTTTTAAATTAAAATGTCAAGACCTCCACTTTTGATCTCTAAACAAAGTGATACGCACCGTGAGTAAACGCCCACACGCGCTGCTTGCTTGCATTGTTTGTCATAAGTTTGTTAGATGATATTTCTAAATAAAATATTTTAATCTATTGAGAGTGGGAGTTTCATGTAAACGCCCACACGTGTGGCTTGCATATGCGATTTTCATAAGTTCTCTAGAGATAGATTTAAAATGAGATAACAAAAGAATTTGATTGGAAGCGGTATGGTCCTAGTGAGTATGCCAATTCTAAGAATTCATTTTCTCACGTTAAAATTGTGGTCATTGCTTAGACATCATCTCAAGTACAACTTCCCGCCAAGTCCCTTTTGCGATAGTGATGTGGTTCAGTAAGTTTCAATCATTAATTTCATTTGTCATAAGGATAAGTTGACATGGATTGAAATTAAACCACTAAAAGGTATATTTTAGTCCGGTCGGGGTTCATGTAAACGCCCACACGCGTGGCTTGCATGTGGGATTCCTTGGGCGATTGGAGGTTTCAATTAATATTGTTTTATCAAAAGATTACAATATTATTGTTACAAATTATGTGCGATCGTATGCTTATGTGTTTACATTACTTTTCAGATATGTCTCTTACAATCGATTATCAATATGCTTGCACAAAATCCTCTATCCGTCCAAATTTTTATCGAGTGGAAACGAAACATGGAATATGTTCTTATCGTTGAAGAACACATGTTTGTTCTCACTACTCCCAAACCCGATGCCCTTATCGACGATCGACTAACGAGCAATGAGTCAAGCACTTTGGCATAAGTCAAACAATATGGTCAAATGCTATATGATGACTACTATGTCCAAAAGCTTGCACCGCAGATCACTCGATGGTAGACGCGACCGAAATATGGTCAAGTCTCGAGAGTAAGTTCGGCAATGGATCGGACATCCGCTTCCACACAATGAGAGAAATCTCGCATGTAAGATGGAAGAAGGAAGTTCGTCCATGAACATGTCTCCCACATGACTCATCTCATGGATAGTCTTGATCACTTGGGAGGAGGTATTGACGCAAAGCCAAGGTCGATATCATCCTCAACACACCGCCCAAGTCTTTGAGAACTGCGTGAACGCGATCATGAGCAAGACCGAGTATACACTTAGTCGCTTGTTTAATGATCTCGTGGCGCGGAAGGAGTCATGGGTAAGGGCACATGCCCTTGCTAGCACATCTAGGGCCCAAATTTTCCATTGAAAATGGAAGAAGAAAAGGGCACCAAAGGTGGTGAGGCAGCGGAACTAGTGGGAGAATGGGAGCAAGAACTTGTTCGCCACCGGAGGCTTGAAAAGCCAAAGGAGAGGGCAAGTGCTTCAAGTACGACAAGACCCGGGCATTGAAGGCCAAGTGCCCTATGCTCAAGGCTCAGGTACGCCATTTGCTTTAGTAACGGAAACATGTTTAGCGACTTGTTCTACTCATTCATGGGTAGTAGATAAGGTGTGATCGATCATGTTTGTTACACCTTGCAGTGTTCCCGCGACAAGGGAGCTGTGTGATGGTGAGATAACGATCTCCATGGGCAACGCGAGAAAGTCGAGGACGCTAGCAATCGGAGATGTTACTTTATGTTTTGATAGAACTGCTTTAGTATTGAAAGATGTTTTATATGTGCGGAGTTTCGCGAAACCTTATTCTGCTTTCAAACTATTTATTCATGGATATTCGCTTGTTTTTGATAGTGGTGTTTCTATCATAAGAAATGACGGTTATCTGTATGGCACTTTATATATTCGCTTTATACTATTTCTCGCCAAATATAATACCTTTAATTATGTCAGATCTACATCAAACCTTAAAAGAGAAAGTTTTCTTCGAAGATGACACCACATTTCTCCGGCATCTTAGATTAGGTCACATCAATCTAAATAGGATCCAAAGACCTGCTAAGAATGGAGCGCTGAGTGATCTAACAAGCATCTGCTCCAATCATGCGAATCTCAGATAGAAGGAAAGATGTCGACTAGACCCTTCAAAGCGAAGGGTTATAGAGCCAAAGAAGTATTGGAGCTAGTCCATTCTGACCTATATGGACCTATGTCAACACAAGCTCGTGGAGGGTACGAGTATTTTGTCACTTTCATTGACGATTACTCAAGGTACGGATACATATACCTGCTTCACCGCAAGTCTGAATGCTTTGAGAAATTCAAAGAATTTAAGGCAAGTGGAGACGAAGCTTAGTAAAGTATCAAGTCATCATGGTCCGATCGCGGTGGCGAATACCTCAAGAACGAGTTTATGGACTATTTGGTGCAGTGGGATAACCTCCCACCACTACACCGGCACACCACAACAAAATGGTGTGTCAGAGCGAAGAAATATGACTCTTTTAGAGATGGTTAGATCGATGATGAGTTATGCAACGTTGCCTATTTCGATCTGGGGGTATGCCTTGGAAACAACGGCATACTTGCTAAATCTAGTACCATCCAAGTCAGTCGAAAAGACCCCTTTTCGAGTTGTGGTTTGGGTGCAAGCCTAGTTTAAGCCACATAAGGATATGGGGCAGTCCAGCACATGTGCTCAACAAGAAGACTGACAAGTTGGAGTCTAGATCTGATGCAAGGCTATTTATTGGTTATCCTAGAGGAACGAAAGGTGGTTATTTCTATAGTCCTAAGGATCAGAAGGTCATTATTAGCACTAATGCCCGATTCTTAGAAGAGGATTATATGAAAAACCACAAATCCAAAGTTGAAATCATTCTTCAAGAATTAGAAGATGATCGTATTCCACCACCGATTAAGCCAAAGGTAGAGATGTCGGTTCAGTGGGATGGATCGACACCGATACTTCAAGAAATCGAAGTGGGTCGAGTTCCACCGAGATATCGGCCGCATAAGTGGCTCCTATCCAGCAAGTTGCGCGATAGAGAACCACAAGTTACCGCACCCACCGCTGCCATTGTGCCGATGGCGCCGTCAGAGTGGAAGGGTTGTTTGTCAACCCAACGATTTATGTTCGTGGGTGAATCTTCGGATTTAGTCCCAGGAAACAAGCAGGCAATAATCGACCCATGGACATACAGTGAGGCGATACAAGACATTGATGCAAGATCATGGCACACCGCTATGGACTTAGAAATTGAGTCCATAACAGCTATGGATGTATACAAAAAGACACCACTACCAGATGGAAAGAAAGTCATAGGTAGTAAGTGGGTATACAAGAGGAAGAGAGATTCGACGGAGAGGTTTCACTTTTAAAGCCGCACTTGTGGCGAAAGGGTACACTCAGATTGAGGGCATCGATTTCGATGAGACCTTTTCACCAGTAGCAATGCTCAAGTCCATCAAAATTCTTCCGCCATAGCACCCCACTTAAACCTCGAGGTTCGACAAATGGACGGAAAACCGCTTAAACTAAGCGGTTACCTCAAGGCATAGAGACATCTGACATGCACGGTTTTACGAACCGCCGGGCGGCCCAGGCCCGCCCTAAAGTCAACGGTTCGGGCCCTGACCGACGGTCAACCAACTTCGAACCGAACCGTGAGCTAGGGCCTAGGCCGGGCTCTGCTTCATCTGAATCGCCCGAACCGACGGTTAACCGCGGTCCGAACCGGGGTTTGGACGGAACCGTCGGTCCCAAGATAGCCGTTGGAACCGGCGGGCCTAGGGTCGAACTCATGGTCATGCGGGCGAGGGCGACCGGCGAAGCTTTTAGAGCCGTTGAACCGTGGTCCGCCCTAAACCGCGGTCCCAACGGCTAAAACGGCTAGAAACGGCTATTTTGATTTTCACCCCAAAATCACTCCTATAAATATATCCATCATCCTAACTCTATCCTCACTTCAATCTCTCATTTCTCAACCTTAATTCACTCATTTACATCTAATTTTCAAGCTTTCAAGCTCTCATTCTCACTCTCAAACTCAATCTCTCAAGTTCTCAAGCTCTCTCAATCTCTCATTCTTATTCTAAATTCTCAAACTTTCTCACTTCATCAATCATCATGTCTTTCTTTAAACGATTAAACAAGGAAAGGAAAGGCCACCGATGAAGGAGCTCCAAGTGAGGAGGAGATATTCCAATTCCAACTCAACGTTCACGAAGAGCCTTAGCGGCGGAGGAAATCTCGAGGCAAGTTGCGAAGGTTATGTCAAGAAGATGCTCGATTTGTTGAAATGGTGCATCGAATGGAAAGAAGTCCCAATTTCGGTGACGAGGCTCGAACGACCAAGACGACGAAGAAGAAGGCGACGAAGAATATGACGACTTTGACCAAGATACGCCACAACCACCAAAATCAAAGGAACTTAAGTTCGACGCTTTTGTGAAGCACTTTAGGTACGTAAATTTTACGTTTCTTACAAATTAGTTTCACAATTTTAATTTCATGTTCATAGTTCTTACAATATCTTGTTATATTTTCTTTAGAAAAGTGGAAGTGCTAGCGACATCTCTTCCCGACGGTCGAAAGAGATCGTTGCTTATTGCAACTATTGCACGAAAACCTACAAATGGATCGAGAAAGGAGGTTACTGAACGCTCAATAGGCACATGGAGGGTTCTCATCCTCATGAGTATGGAATATCAACGAATCAAGCTCAAATTAAAACCCTTCTCAATATTCTACAACGGTACGTCCACTTTATTTAAATTTGATAAGGAAAATATGAAGATGCGATGGCTAGATATTGTGCTATGGAAAACTCCCTTTAATTATGCCGATAGAGTTACGTATGAAGAATGTTATAAAGAGGACTTGGTCCTAATGCATGCAAAGTTAGTAGAAGTATTATGCTTAAGAAGATTAGGAGACAATGCATGGAAAAAACATGATTTAAAGAAATATTTGGTTGTTTAGGTCATAAAGTTTCTATTTGTGCCGATGTTTGACGGATGCTTATAATAAGAATTCTTATATGGGTATTACTTGTCATTGGATTGATTCGAAATGGGTTATGCAAAACGCTTAATTGCTTTTAGAGAGTTTGAAGAGCCTCATAATGCTTTAGGTATTGCTAATATTATAATTGGTGTGTTAAATGAGTATTCTTTGATTAATAAAAATTTTTCCGTTGGTTTTGATAATGCTTCGCAAACACCGCTAGGATTCCTCAACTTATTGAAGCATCGCACCTTCTTTTGAAGGAAAATACTTTCATTCTAGATGCATTTGTCATATTTTAAATTTATGTGTTCAAGATGCACTTAGTATTTTTCAAGAATCCGTTAGTCCTATTAGAGATGCTATCAAATGTTTGCATGCTTCAAAAACTTATGGGAAGAAATGGCAAAAATATTGTCGATAAAAATATTGCTTATACATGTTTCAAATTGGATGTTTCTCATCGTTGGAATTCTACTTATGAAATGCTTAATAGTACTATTTCATATAAGGGTCATTTATGTGATTTTTTTAGAAAAGAGTTTACATCTATTCAATTACATCTTAATGAGTCTCATTGGGATGCTTGCATGGATTTATATCGATTGTTAAAGGTATTTCATGGTGCAACGAAACAATTATCGGGAGTTTATTATCAGACTCACATGGTTTTAGAACATTGCATGCATATTGCCATGTCTTTTCGTAGTTGTTTTAGTAAACCATCTTTATGTGGTGTAATTTATTTTATGGTTCAAAAGTGGCTAAAATATTTTAGGAGATACCTACAATTTTTTGCTTGCTAAGTGTTTAGATCCTAAATGGAAATATGATGGTACTTGTCAAATGCTTAATGTTTATTATGATGCTTTTAGCAAATGGATTTTCAAGGTGCTAGTATAGAAGGATAATTAGTTTATTTTGATCTCCCGGATGTAGATCAAATCAAATATAATCTTGAAAAGAATTTAAGAAATCTTTTTCAAGAATATAGGTCGAAATATGGTAGTGATGATGATATTCAAACTCCACCTCCTTCTTCTATGATGTCTACGATTAATTTTCCTTTTGATATGAATGAGTTTGATCCTTTGGTGCAACAAATGACTTCGATGTACCAAAATAGAACATTCGAAAGGCCGAGAGGACAAGGTAATAGTGAATTAGATATATATTTGCAAACTCCTTTTGTCTTTGGTGTTGAAGATAGCGGTCCTTCGATCGATGTCTTGAAGTGGTGGTCGAAGAAAGAGGAGTACCCAATCCTCTCAATCATGGCAAAGGAGTTATTTGCCGTCCCGGCATCCACCGTATCCGTTGAACAAGCATTTAGCATTGGAGGACTAATGCTTGATCAAAGAAGAAGCAACATGAAGCCGTGAACATCAAGCTACAATGTTGCTCGATGATTGCGTGGGCCGACCTTAGAGCTCAAGAACCACAATGGGAAGATGGTAACGAGAGCGAAGACGAGGCCTTCACCGAAACGGATCGATTGGAATCGGGTGCGAGACGGAGTAGAGCATTTAGAAATTAAAAGAACTACATGGACTTTGATTCCTCTATGACATGAGGATATGTAGGCAACTCAATTTTAGAAATTAAATTGAGCTCAAGTCCTTTATTATTATTATTTTTTCATCCCTATGTAAAAGTCATAAACGGATTTATGTAATTTTACTCATCATTTATTAAAATGCAAAGTGTTGACACATATTTTATATTTATACGTATTTTAACAAATGCAAAATGCAAAGTATTTACAAGTTCAAACATAAAAAAATCACTTACAAATTTAAAAATATTTACAACTTACAAGTTTAGTAGTTTACAAATTTTACAACTTTAAAATATTTACAAGTTTATTAAGCTTTAGACTTAAAAGTTAAAAGTTAAAACTTAAAAGTTTGTTAAAATCTTGACTTTGATACTTGTTGCATATTTGATTGAATTTTCAGAAAATTGAGATAGAATTGAGATTTTACCCTTCATAAGAGTTGAAGTATTATCGCGATACGAGTTCGTGAGCGCAAACGGATCGAAAATCGGAGCTCGGACGAGAGAACGGATCGATACAAAATCTCTGCGAACAGGCCGAACCTCCGGGCTCGCCCTAAACCGCGGTTCGAGCCCGAACAGGACCGCTGGCTCAGGCCCGCCCTAAACCGCCAACTAGTATGTAGGGCCGGGCTAGGGCCATCACATTTGGAACCGCCGATCACGGGCCCGGCCCTAAACCGCGATTCGGCCCGTCAACACGCCTAGAGACATCTATATGCAAAGACCCGAAGGTTATGTGGTGAAGGGTGAAGAGCATCTAGTATGGAAGCTTAAGTCCATTTATGGACTTAAACAAGCTTCACGATCCCGGAACTTACGCTTTGACGAGGTGGTAAAGTCCTATGGATTTACCCACTGCCTAGCTAAAGTTGTGTGTATCGTTTAGATGTCAACGGTGATGTGGTATTTTTACACTTTACGTAGATGACATCCTTCTACTTGGAAACAATGTGAAGTTGTTATCGGGGCGAAAGAGTTGGTTATCCGATCGCTTTAAAATGAAAGATTTAGGACATGCAACAGACATACTTGGGATCAAGGTTTACCGAGATCACAAGAGGAAAATGTTGAGCTTATCTCGGGCGCCTTACATTGATACCGTGATTACTCGCTTTAGTATGCAGATCGCCAAGAAAGGATGGCTACCTTCGTGCATGGCGCTCCTTTATCAAGGAGCGCCACCTATGACCGCAAAGGAGATAGAGAAATGAGACAAGTTCCTTACGCCCACCGTAGGGAAGTCTCATGTATGCAATGCTATGTACGAGACCCGATATCTCGCTGTCACGGTAGGCATAGTAGCTAGATATCGCCTAACCTCGACAAGCTCATTGGACCGTGGTAAACATATACTCAAGCACCGAAAAGGACTCGAGATTATAGGCTAGTTTACCATACAGACGATCCTAATGCCTTTGGGTTATCCGCACTGGATTTCCAAGTCGACCGTGATGAAAAGAAGTCTACCTCGTGCTATGTGTTTACCTGGGAGGAGGAGCCGATCCTCAAGCGAGTGCAAAGCAATGATGCATTGAGGACTCCACCATGGAAGCCGAATATGTAGCCGCCTTGAGGTCGCTAAAGAGGTCAGATGGTTCAAGAACCACCTCACGGATCTAGATGTGGTACCGGTTTGCCCAAGAGTATCATAGTTCATCGTGATAACTCGTGCAGTGGCAAACTCAAAGGAACCACGGACCCACAAGCGCAACGAAACACATAGAGATAAAGTACCATGTCATACGAGAATTGTTAGACAAGGAGACGCGTCTTGATAGAAAAGATTGGTATCATGGATAACCTAGCTAATCCATTCACGAAGAGCACGTCGCAAAAAGTCTACGAAGAGCATATTCGAGGACTCGATTGCAAGACGGCACCCACTTAGAAAGGAAACTTTTGTATAAGTGGGAGAAGCAAAGTGATGGTGTTGTTTGTAATAGCTAGTAGAGACACATTGTATACTAAAAGTTTGCTTTAGTATAAGTGGGAGATTGTTGGATTTGTATAACCGAAAGCGCTTGGTTGAGCTTGTATACAATATTTCCTCGTTACCACTATTACAATCTCCTATCTGAATTGTTTACTTGATTGCATATGTATGTCCCTTTATCTCATATATAAGTTAGATCATACAAGGTGTTGTAGATTACGTGTCCGTATGATTGGTCGAGCTTAATGAGATATTAAAAGTATCACACCGAGACAACTTGAGGACGAGTTGTCGGTATAGCCTGCGTGTAGATAAGAGTGACTTGACTTGGTTGCTTGTCTATGCCGGTGCGCCTCGACGTATTGATGGATCACGGTGAAATGAGTTCTTCTATCCGACCGCCGTGAAGAACCTAGATCTCGGAGACTTACGCTGATCTAAACCACGATAAGGTATTAGGTGAGTATGAGTTCTTGACCATCACTTTGACTTGCTATGGGTGAGGTTACATGAGATAACCCAATATTCTCTACATCTTGGGTGGTGGCAGTGCTTGTATGTCATGCTAGTTACCTGTGTCGAGTCACCGTATCCGCTTAGGATGATGACGTCCCCTTAAGGAGCTCAAAGGTTAATTGTACTAAACCCCGCAGTTGAGTTATCTCAAGTAAAATAATAAGGTTGAGTGGTACTACTTATGAATTAAAGATATTAATTATTTTAAGCGATCGAACAGCGTAAATAATTAATGGACGCATTTATATCTTAAATACGGGATTCGTGAAGTCTAAGTGCAAGCCCGACTCAACTTCGGAAATAAAGGGTAAGTCAAGATTTATTCTCTAGTGGCATGAATAAATGTTTATTAATTAATTTATGTTACGCCCTAACATAAGATAATTAATTTATTTGAGGCCCATCTTTGTTCCTCAGCATTTAATCCCCAGGGCGGCCCATCCGTGCCTGTTGCTTAGAGAATTTCGTCCACCTCCTTCTCGTAGTCCCAGGACTCGACGATCCTCTCTATCTTAAGTGATATGATTATATTATTAGATATGCATAAATACTATCATGATAGGATTTAGGGTTACATTATAAATATAAGGTGAGAGAGATAATCAAGGTGAATCCTCAAGCTAGAATTTTCGAGAATTATACTTCCTAAAGTGTGAGAATTTTTGAAAATTTTGTGAGAAGGAAGAAGATGATTTTCTATAGCATTCTCCATAGATTGTCCTCACTCGGCATTGGAGTTTAGGCAAACGGGATACAGTCCAGAAGATCAAAGCACGAGTCTTGATCTTTTTCTTCCCGACAGATTCGAAGGTAAACACGAGAAAACTCCTACGTGTTGCAATTAATTATATAGGTGCATGCTAGGTAAATAATCAATGTATGGTGAATTAAACATTCAAGATAGATCCTCGGGAGAGGGTTAAAATAAGATTTTCCTTCATATGAATGATTCAGTTTCCTTTTTCTCTTTATCGATCTTAGGGATATACCTCTTATATATCCTTACTTTATACTATTTTTCAAGATGAATCCTTATACTGGCATTTAACGTCATCATGTGTAATATCCTCATTAGATATACGTCATTTGCCTTTATCTTCATTGATGGATTAAATGTTTTCGTATAGGATAAAATCCTTTGTCCATTAAGGACGTATTATACTTTTGCCTTGACGTCAAATATCTTTACCATTTTCTCGATATTCAATGATTGCTTCATTTTCATGTCAGAGATACTTAATATCCCACTTTATTGATCATCAAAAAAGTATGAGGGATAATATTTCCAATTAGATTCACCTTAAGATCCTTCCTTGTGAATCTTTTCATTTGTTCTCTTGGATGTATTCCCTTTGCAAAGTCTATAGAAGCTATCTTGCTTGCTAACTACTAAGGTACACAAGACAACCGTTGTGTGTTTATTTCTCTTGGGGTACTAAGATTCATTTCAAATAATGAATTTTCTTCTTAATCCATTTCTTTACTTTAAGGGAATCGCCTTACTCATCTAGGTCAGAAGGTTTCTAAAACTTACATCATATTGTGGCTATCTCATAATTGTATAGCTCGTAATTTCTTCCGCTATTCTTAACTTTTATCCCTTTTTCTTGAGCATGATATCTGAAAGTAATATTACTTTCATTATACTTCGGTTCTCACATTCAGGATTAGAACTGTCATTATTGTCATATAGCTTGGCAAGGTAGTACATTTGTACACCACAACTTAAGTTCCAAGCATAAGCGTCTCATTACCATGTCTCGATTTTGGAGATATTTTCTCCATACTTGATTTATACGCTAGGGTTATCCTAGCTGTTCACACATCAATGAGGATGATTCCTCAATCTAATTATCATTGGTTTAACCAAGTCTTAGTTACTTGGAATCAATTATGCTCAAGCATAATCTCATTGATTGAGGTATAAAGCGAGAGATTTATTAACTGAGATGCTATCACTTCTTTATATATATCCATTAAAAAGGAATATTGTGCATCTCTATTCTTTAGATATGTCCAGCCTACTAATGAGGTCTTAAGGACAATCAACTATCTTAAAGATAAGTTGTAATCTCTCTTGTTATAACATAATAAGGGGAAATTATATCCCATAGATATCATATACTTTTCTTTACTTTTACTCTTGATTCAATGCTAAAGAGTACCTGTTCATAACTTAATTATCATAACAGTCTCTTGAATGTATAACTTCACTGTTATTAGTTTTTGAAAAGCCCATCAAGGGTCATCACATCCATGTGCATCATAGGGGACAATATATCGCGTTTCATCGAGATCTTGTTTACATCATAACTTTTGATGTATATCACTTTATTGATCCAAACTCTTGGGTGACTAACATAAGTCAACCTACATCATACCGATGTTTATCACTTTACTAATTTGTAAACTTAGGTGACAAGATAAGTCAACCTTCATCATACTTATTGATTTCAAGGATTGAAGAGAATTCATCATGACAACTTACAAGAGGTATGGATTCGCAATTCAAGATGATAAATTTTACAATTTGAATCCATATGTTCTTTAAACCGGATAATTTGAGATCTAGGTCCAAGACCGAATGATGACTCATCGAGATTTCTTTGGTCATATGGGTTGGCGGACCACACAAATACTTTCTCGGTCACACAAGGGTTTGGTTTCAAAGGACACTTTAAAAATCTTTGGGTTGAAATTTTCTTTAGAAAAAGTGAGAAACTCAAGTGATTTCTCAATTAGAACTAGGTCATAGAGTTAAACTTAATGACATAAATTGGGTAATGAATAGAATTTGAAACTTTATATAACTCGTATTAGGTCATCATAGGTTGTAAGGTTTATCGACATACTACCCTACATCCCGAACTTTACTCATCTCATTAAACTAACTTTTCGTTTTGTTTCTTCAACGATTTTCTATCACATAGTGGTCTTTTCTTTGAAAAAAAATCCACGATACTTGAATCAATTGATTCTTCGATCACATTTCTATTTCGTTTCTAACGAAAAAGTCATAGTCGATCGCACGTGAACATCCAAATAAAAGACTATACTCATGTCACTTATCGCATAGTGATATTCATCATCATGACGTCATTTCCATTTTTGCTCTCTAATTTTCTTCTCGTCTTTCGATTCGAAATTTTCATCTCGATCTCGCTTTTGCTCTTAGGATTGAATAAAATTCTCATAATTCATCTTTCTATGTTCTTTTGCAAAAGGGATCATGCGTCTTAAACAGTCTACGTTCTTTTGGGATATCATGCTCATCATCATAATCAACTTTGAGATTTGAAATAAAATTTCAAATATTCATAACGTAGCTCGTTTGTACGCATGCATTTCTTTGAATTTCAAGAATTCAACATATCATCTTTGACATATCAATGTCCATTTTCAAACATTAATAACATAACTCTTTATTGAATTCCATGAATTCAAACATTTCACTTTTTTGACATATCTTTGTCAACACTTTCTCATATCTCATTTCTTTTCATAACTTGAAACATTATATCAATCATCTTTCATAACTTTCATCCTCAACCTTTTCATAACTTTCATTTCCTTTGAAACATTATTTCAATCCTTTTCACTTTGAAACTTTTCATTTCAAAACTTTTGAGAAGAAATCATTTACCTCTTTCCGGTTGAGCTTGATGTGATGGAGTGTTGAGCATTGTCAGCTGACATTTAGAAGTCTAGTGACTCAATCTAGACTTAACTTTTGAAAGAAAGTTTTGGACACAAAGAGCGAACTGCTCGGATACCACTTTGTAACAACCCCTTAATCCTAAGTACGGATTAACAGAAACTATTACTTTGAACAGGAATTTATAAGCGGAAAGACCATTGGACATTTAACTGTAATACATATATCAAGAATACTTTTGGACTTTAATACATAACTTAAGTTCTTGCAGCGGAAAACATATGATATGTTCATATGACGATGAACAATCAAGGTATAAACTTTCAGCGACAAACATTCCTATTGCTCAACACTGCTCCATCGCATCACCAACTCAACCTGCACATTTAAAAACAAATATGCAGGGCTGAGTACAAGAATGCACTCAGTGGACTCATGCCAAAAACATTTTATCATCTTTAAATTACACTGCCCCATCATGGTAAAACACAAGGGTTATATTTGAAAGGCCTTGTGCTTACTAAAACATTTTCATCATTTCTCAAATCATCGCCTGGCCAAGCATTTTCCTTGTATGTATGATGATATCCCTTTCCTTTCATCATAACATCATCATTAACGCCGTAGAATGAGGCCTCCTTCTACGTCGCTGTGACCGACCGCGCATTTTCCTTACGGCCCCCAGTCACCATTAAGTGTACACGTTAATCCGTGCTAGAATTGTCCTTCAAAGACAGATCCGAATTCGATTTTCATTCATATGTCGGGAGCGACCCAACCACATTCATCATTCATTCATGGATAGGATACATACATAAAACATAAACATTTGGGCGTGTAATTTCATAACATCATTTCATCATCATTTCTCAACGAAAAGCATCATAAATACTTTTCATTTCAAAGAAAGCATCGTAAATAAAACATTTGTCATTTTGAGTGAAAGAAAAGCCCACCTGCACGTAAGCTTTCACACGACTTTCCTTAACGCCAAAGATCACGTCGCGTCCACACCTTACGTAAGAAGTTAATTTAGTACGCGTCGGTCACGTTTTTCAAGAACGCCAAAGTCTAATAAGCTTCGATAGCCTTCTAAAATAATATTTCGCATCTTTTAACTAACTTAGTACTCTTTTTCATCAAACATCTTAACTTATAACATTTCGTATTGATAAAGACAAGTATGATTTATGACCTCATATTAATCACTTAGGTCAAACGTCGAACTTTTACTAATGTCTTTCGATAAAATGATTTCAATTATGAATTGCCTCTTATAAAAGAGATATTCATATATTACTAATAGACGTACAACATAACATTGATCACATACTAACGTATTTTATACGCTTAAACATTAGTCAACGATTTTGACTTTCATTAACATATATTTCGAAATTATATATATATATATATATATATATATATATGTCTATCAAATTCATATAAATCGATTTTCAATCGATATCTACTCATATTATCATAAATCTCGATTTCTCACGTTAATCAACAATCATACACAAATTTATTCCTAAGTATAACTTAACTTGCCATACATATTACTATTCACAACATACGTTACCTAACGTAACGTTTCGACATAAACATAGTATGCTTTATTTAAAAATCACATAAATTCATAATATGTCTAAAACATATTTTGAAACATAACATGTGATTATACATGATAAAATAATTTTAAAACTTTCAAACCTTTTTTAAGGTTTTCGGTCCTTTATAGAAATATATCAAGACTTTTCCAAAATTTTATAATTTCACATATCATACTATACCAACATAGGATCAATAATATGTAATAATATTGATCATAGAAAATTGTACATCACTTTATTTCTCTACATAACTTTCGGTCATTTTGAAATATATAACAAACATTTTTCAAAAATTCCAATTAAACTACACAACACATAATTAACTTCATAAATCATCACTATAACACAATTTTCATTAATTACAACTCATACATCAATATACCTTAGAACATATGTTTCGAAATATAGACTTAGGAACAATTAATTTTTCTAAATTCCAATAAATTCATCCAACACCATATTATGAATCTACATCACTTATATGTTATAATATCTTTCAAACATCAAACATACATCAATTTAATATTTTCTAAAGTTTTCGGTAATTTCATAAATTTAGACTAAAGTTTTCCAAAAATTCTACATAAAATCATATAAGCTTATTTAATATCATAGATCATTATTTCATGCTCAAATCAACATTTAAAATCATTTCCATCAACATATGATTTGCATATATTTTCGTAATATCATGGAATTTATATACATACTCAACTTTATACTTAATTCATAATATAAACTCATAATCATCATATAAACATATTTAATAAACATCCTAACATTATAACATAATTTTCAAAAATTTCATCATAAATAACTTGTGTTCATAACATAAGATCTAACGGTTGGATTTCGAAAATTTAAGCATGTATGTAAAGCTTAAACGATTTCTAACCTTTTAATCGGAGTCGATTTTCGACGACAAACTTTTTCTAACAAAGATTTGAAGAAGGATTGAAGAACTCTCTCTTCTCTATTTTTTTTCTAAGCTCACGGTACTCTTCAATAAATGAGGAAAGAAATGATTTTTGTTCTTTAATGATATAAGGTATTAGCCCACTTGTTAGCAAAATATCTAATAAGAGTTTGAAAATTCTTACCCACTTTACCACCCTTATTTTCGGTCACCTCTCAAAGCATGAGACAAAAAAAATTATTTCATCTTATCACATAATTGATTACCTATCATTATCAACATATCACTATCAAACTAAATGAAAATTTCTTCCTCCTTTTGGTTTCTCAACTCACGGCACTTTCAAAGTAACATGGAGGTGATTTTTATTTTATTAGACGACATATACATTAATCGTACTTTAATAAATATCTAATTCAATGTCAACAATTATAACTTCATTTATTTTCAAGAATGTCATGCCTTTACTAAAAAAAATCAAATCTTATCACTTGGAATCCTATATGTATCGGCCACCTCAAGCTTAAGAGGAATAAATTTTATCATCATGTACTAAAATACAAGAATTAAAATGTCATTTTCAAATATCATAACACATCACTTTGAATTTTCCACAATTTCTTCACCCTTTACTCAAAGTTTTCGGCTACTACCATCCAAAATGTCTCCCACTTGTCCAACTTGCTACTACAACTCATCTTGTGCATTAATAACATATCACTTTCATAATTATAGTATAACATCATTAAAAGATAGAATTTTATTTCACTTCACACTTTGAAACCATTTTTCTTCGGCAATTTTGGATAGAAATTTCTCCCACTTGCACAACTTGATATTACACCTCATATTATCCTTAAAATATCTTATTAATATGGTTATAGCATAGCATCATCAATTAGATAGCAATTAAATCCATTTCACACTATAATACCACATTTTCAAACATATAGGCAATGATGCTATACATTTTATTTTCTTGTAACATATAGCTAATATATAGTTATGTGACATATTATAAGTCCTAGATAATTAATTTAATCATAGAAAAATATTTAGGACAATTCTATGTCACAAACCCTAATTTCGAAAATTAGGGTTTTCGAAAATTGGCTTATTTATTCAATCTTTATTCCTTAATTCTCTAGCATTATTTTAATGATAAATAATGCTCTTATTACATAAAATAATCATAGGAATTTAAATAATATAAGTCCTTGATCATTAGACTAAGTTTTCGAATCGTCTCTAAATATCGACGTTCGATACGTCTCATAACGTTAATAATCGAATCATTTCTAAGATGTTCATAATAAAGTGACATTCACTTTATTTATTCATTTCGTTGATAAGGAATTTAATTCTAAGCTTCGCGCTAGAAAATATCGTAAGACTAACTATCGACATTTAATCGACGTTAGAATAATACTTTCGAATGAATAATATAAACTATATTCCTTAATTCACTAATCATTAGTGAATACGATATAAGAATCCTCATATCATAGATAATCGAAATCAATATTCGATACATTACTATTTCAATTATCGAAATAAAGCCCAAATTAACGATTTTTATTATCGTAATTAAGTTTTAAAACTTCGGGATATTACATATATAGATTTAGAAATTAGTTGTCCATTTGAGACGGTCAGTGGTAAAATTATTTCATGTGGTCAAAATATCATATGCTTGAACTTTACTAATGTTTATATGAGTTTGGGTCTATCATACCTGGTTTTTCAAATATGGTTTACACATTCTATATGGTTTGCAGGCTACTACATAAATGTAGGGTTCCGTTAATGAAAAAAAAACAATATATATGATCATATTAGCATTATGTTTCCATAAAAAAAAGCATTACGTTTTCTGATAGTGGCGTTTAACGTTATCATTACGACAATCTTATTGACACAATGCTTGAAAGATAATGTTATTTATTTATTGTTATTTTTGTAACTAAAATCGTTGTAGGGCCTTCATTTGTCTAATTCATATCCCCGTTTATTCATTGATTCGGGATTCCCTGGCATGATTAGAGGGAAAATTAACATTATATATGATTTCCCCCCAATTGACATGTTTAGAGTTGTAAGACGACAACAGTGTAAACGAATTATAGATGATCATCGATGCAAGACAAGATTGTAATGTTTTGTTTTCACTTTTCTTTCTCTTTATTACAGACATTACAAGAAAATGCGCGATCAAAGGCGGAATTTTCCGTCGTTATACCGAATAAATCCGTCGGTGATATTAAACAACGACGAAAAAAGACCGTCGATACAAATTTTTCGCTATTCTGATCAACGACGGAAAACAATTTCGTCGTTGATTCACCGACGGATCAACGACGAATAAATACGTCGTCGTTGCGCACGCAGGACCGTCGTCGATAAACGACGGATCAGCGAAGGACTTTCCGTCGTTAATTAACGACATATATAGTTCCGTCGTAAATCAACGACGGACATTCCGTCGCTGATTAACGACGGATAAAATTTCGTCGTTGATCAACGACGGATCCGAGACGGAAATTCCATCATGGATCAACGACGGAGTTATATCCGTCATTAATCAGCGACGGAAGGTCCGTCGTTGATCATCGACGTTAATTCCGTCTCTGATCCATCGTTAGTTTTATTAAAATGAATCCATTTTTCACATTTATCGTACCCAGTTATCGACGGTCACCTGTTTTATCCATACCTCAACAAACTCAACATTCAATCCATCGTATAAATCATCAACAACAAACTCAACATTTGTAAAATCTAAGTGAAATATAACTATTGACTCCATCGTATAAAAAAAAAGTGTGCAAATCCATACAGAAAAGCAAATAAAAAAAAGTGTGCAAATCAAATTTATGTAATAAACAATACAGTATGATCACTAGGGAGAAGGAGTAGGTGGTGGTGGTGCAAGCCCGCTGTGTGCTAAAAGCTGATCTAATATGCGCTGCTGAGTTTCTAAACGTGCCATCAACTCCTCATGCTCCATTCGTGCCTCTCGTGCCTCCCGTTCCACCCGCAGTTGCTGCTCCATGTCTACGAAGCACTAGTCATATGCTGGAGACACGAATTGAGAGGTGGCAGTCGAAGACTCGCTTCTTACACTCTTTGCAAGTCCACCAACACCGAACATCCTTTTCTTCTTGGAGAGCCCACCCACAACATCCATATAGATTTGGTTCATGTCCAAATCTGACGCGTCACTCGAACCTTCTACAGGCTGGCTACGCTGGGTGACTAGCTCTTGGACTTGCATCCACATTTATAACGTACAGCTTATTGTTGATGTACATGTATAACTAAAGTATGTGAATTGCAATTAAACTAACACATACCCCAATAGATCTGGATGTCTCGTCAGTATAAGAGCTATCCTTGTTGACGTGCAGGATGTTATAAGCATCGTACAGACCTCTACTTGGATGAACTCCTTTCTGTGCCGCCTTTTGCAACCAAACAAAAAATGTAATCATACAATCTATATAACATTAGTAATAAAAGAAAGTCATAACATATATAAAAACATTACCAACTCAGCAGCATACTGAAGAATCGGTTTGGAGCCTCCCTTGTGCTTGACCTGCCATGTTCCTGGTCCTACCGGCTCTGACATTCGACTCTGCCGGGTAATCTCTGAATTCCCCTTCATGTCCTCAGTGTCCCAATAAGCAAGGCAAGCAGGCCATTCATCCTCGTGGATGCACGGAGGTCTCGGCCTACTCTCGTCATATCTTGTGGCCTTGATGCCACAAACAAAGTCTCTGTACCGCCGTGCGACAATGGGATACCAAAGGTCATAGATGACCTGATCTGAGATAGCTTCGTCCCAACAGAAACGTTTCTGTTTCAAGTAAAAATCAAATTTTAATTCAATAACAAATTATGACTATATGTTTATTCATGATTAATAAACGAATGAGCATCAATTAGCAAACAAACTTATTTACATTCTTTTTTCTTACCTTGAACTCGTTAAAATAATCGTCCTTCACTGACTGTGGCGTCAGTCTCCAGCTAAAACCATAGGGGTTCCTGACCTGCTTGAATATACGAGTGCAGGCACCAGAAACCACATTATATGGGACTAAGTTACTACATAAAACATAAATATCATTAGTTCAACAAAATAAGAATACATATTTTAATTGAAATTACAACAAATACCCATATCATCGACCGAGAGCGTAGTCCGTCCTGTCCTCACTGAGACAGAACCCGAGCCCAAAGCTGAAGCTCCAGCTATCTCAGGGATATGCTCATCATCCAATTTGATGCGATCAACAGAGGCATTGATGCCTCCCTCTGATCCCGACGAAAATGGAGATGAGGACCCACGTCCTCTATCAGATCGGGATCCACGTCCTCTAGGCATCTAGCAAAATAGATCAATTGAATAAGAAAACAATTCATATGTCATATGAAAACATACTATCCAAATATTTTTCTATCAAATTGATTCATATAAACCTTATATTAATCACTATCTTCGTCATAGTCATCATCATTGTTATCTTCCTCACTCGTCAGTATGTATCTTCTTCTTCACTATTTTTTCATCTATGTCTATCAAGCCACCACCATGATGTATTATTGTGTCGTCATCGCTCATATATCGGATTAGTTGAGATGATTAAGTCATCTTCCGATATGGTAGGTCCGGTGGTATTTCGGATGATAGTGTTTGAAATGGGACTTCAATTTTGGATCGTGCTTTTATCTTACAAACTTCCCACCAATCATTCTTAGACTGATTCATACTCGGATAAGTATAATAATATACTTGGATGGCTTGATCAGCTAGTACGAATGGTTCGTACTTATTATACCGACGCGTATGATTTATAGAAACCAATCGAATTGAGGATGCATCAAGTCCCGGGCGAGATGGATCAAACCATCGACACTTGAATAATGTAGTCGCCTTTTTAGGTAAACCGTGATACTCTAGTTCACACACCTCCAACAAAACATCCATAATAATCGAGTTCACCATTATCATCTGAACCATAACAATCACCTTTTATACAGACACCACTGTTCATACCGGATAGACATGACCCATGAGACATCGTATGAAATTTATATCCATTCACATAGAATCCCGGGTATATCGTGACTAATGTTAATGGACCTTTTGCAAGACTAATCAAAAATTGATTCTCGACATTGCTTGTTGGATTTAAGACCTGTATTAGTAAAATAATGTGAAAATAAGACTTCTCATCTGCATTTAAACCATCATTGTAGTATTACTATATAAAGACTAGATAATCTTGTTGGATTTGTATACTGGAAGCAGTTTTGGTTGAGCTTGTATACAATGTTTCATGTTACCACTATTACAATCTCCTATCTGAATTGTTTACTTGATTGCATAACTATGTCCCTTTATCTCATATATAAGTTAGATCATACAGTGTGTTGTAGATCACAGAAGTCTGTATGATTGGTCAAGCTTAATGAGATATAAATAGTATCACAAATGAGACAACTTGAGGACGAGTTGTCGGTATAGCCGCGTGTAGATAAGTGACTTGACTTGGTTGTTGTCTATGCTTTGGTGCGTCTCTCGACGTATTGATGGATCACAATGAAGATGAGTTCTTCTATCCGACCGTCGTGAAGAACCTAGATCTCGGTGACTTACGTTGATCTAAACCTCGATAAAGTATTAGATGAGTATGAGTTGTCGACCATCACTTTCACTTGCTATGGGTGAGGTTACATGAGATAACCCAAGATTCTCTGCATCTTGGGTGGTGGCGGTCTTGTATGTCATGCTAGTTACATGTGTCGAGTCACCGATCCGTTTAGGATGATGACGCCCCTTAAGGAGCTCAAAGGTTTATTGTACTAAACCCCGCAGTTGAGTTATCCCAGTACAATAATAAGGTTGAGTGGTACTACTTAAGGAATTAAAGATATTAATTTTTAAGCGAAATCTTGTCAGAATAATTAATGGACGACGATATCTTAAATACGGGGATTCGTGAAGTCTAAGTGCAAGCCCGACTCAACTTCGAAATAAAGGGGTAAGTCAAGATTTATTCTCTAGTGGCGTGAATAAATGTTTATGAATTAATTTATGTTCGGGTGAACATAAGATAATTAATTTATTTGAGGCCCATCTTTATTCCTTGCATTTGATCCTGGCCGGCCCATCCAGACTGTGCCTAAGGTGAAAATCGCCCACTCTCTCCTAGTCCCACCGAGACTCGATTTGATCCTCTCTATCCTAAAGGATATTATTATATTTATTAGATATGCAAAGATCCTATCTAGATAGGATTTGGGAGTGCATTATAAATATAAGGTGAGAGAAAATCAAGGCTAATCCTCATTCCATATTTTCGAGAATTACTATAGCATTATAGTGAGAATTTTCAAAATTAAGAGAAGAAAAAGAGGGTGATTTTCTATAGTATTCTCCATAGATCGTCCTTTCCTACAATTGGAGATTAGGCAACCGGATACGATTCGGAAGATCAAAGCACGAGTCTTGATCTATTCATTCCCGACAGATTCGCAGGTAAACACGAGAAAACTCCTACGTGTTGCAATTAATTATATAGGTGCATGCTAGGTATATAATCAATGTATGGTGAATTAAACATCCAAGATAGATCCTCGGGAGAGGGTTAAAATCAGATTTTCCTACAAATCTCACTAGTGAACGGAACCACGACGCAAATTGTGATTCCATCTGATCGTTGATTTCTTGCTCTGAGATAGAGTTCACGCGCAGCTGATCCACAAATAACCTTAAACACAGCATATACGTTACATATAATAATCTACTTTGTAATAAATAGTATTATTTAGTAATAGTACATACTTGAGATATGCCTCTGTAACTTCTACACAGTTGAGTAGAACATATGTGTGAGCTGCATGATACTCTTTTTCATCCAAGTATCTCTTCGACATTTTTCCAAAATAATGTCCTTTTTGTTTGAATACTGATAGTCTATCTGGATGTTCGTCAGATCTAACAGTATCTACACCATCGAAGTTACGAGGCACATTCGTATGTATTGTGCTCACATGTTCTTCAAAGTAATATGAGCAAAAAGTAGATGCTTCTTCCACTAAGTAAGCATTACAAATAGAACCTTTCACCCTAGCCTTGTTCCTTACATTGTTTTTCAACTTTCGTAGGTACCTATTCATAAATGGAGTTAGTTTACATATACATATAAGATATAAGGGCAACTTTGTAATTTTCAGTTACCTTTCAAATGGGTACATCCATCTATACTGAACAGGTCCTACAAGGCGAGCTTCGTCAGCTAAATGAACTGGAAGATTCTCCATTGAATCAAAAAAACTGGGTGGAAAGATGCGCTCAAGCTTGCATAAAGTGATAGGGATATTGTCATTGAGACGGCACATGTCCTCACTTTGTATATTCCGAGAGGTTAAGTCTTTGAAAAATAAACTGAGCTCGCGATCGCCTTCCACACATTTTTGGGAGTAATTCACGGAAAGCAACAGGTAGAATCATTGCATGAACACATGACAGTCGTGACTTTTCATCCCAAACATCTTAAGTTTACTCATGTCGACACATCTTCCCATATTTGATACATAACCGTCTGGAAACCGTAGGGTTTTCACCCATTCAAACAAGACTTTCTTCTCGTCTGTGTCGTGTGTAACAAGCTTTTGGATACTTGTTTGTCACATCATTCTTTTTCAAAGATGGTCTAGAGCAGTACATGTTTAGCTCCTCCCTAGATTTGGTCGTATCTTTTGTCTTCCCTGGTACGTTCAACACTGTATTGAACACATTATCAAACACATTCTTCTCAACGTGCATGACATCCAAGTTGTGACGAATTAAAAGGTGTGGCCAGTAAGGCAAATCCCAGAATATACTACGTTTTTTCCACCCAGTGCCAAAACGACGAGCTACCGCCTTATTAATTGTATCACTATTATCCTCAGTAACTTTTACTAAGCCCATCATCTCTATTTCAGCCAATACATCTTCGCCTGATCTTGCCAGTGGAGGGTCTGCTGTACTAATCTTATTTTTTAGATAATTTTTTCTATCTCTACGAAATGAATGGTCCTCAGGTAAAAACTTACGATGATTATCAATCCATGATTGTTTTCCACTATGTGCTAGGTGTAGGGAAAACTTATTTTAACCCTTTCCCGAGGATCTATCTTGGATGTTAATTCACCATACATTGATTATTTGCCTAGCATGCACCTATATAATTAATTGCAACACGTAGGAGTTTTCTCGTGTTTACCTTCGAATCTGTCGGGAAGAAAAAGATCAAGACTCGTGCTTTGATCTTCTGGACTGTATCTCATCTGCCTAAACTCTAATGCCGAGTGAGGACAATCTATGGAGAATGCTATAGAAAATCACCTTCTTCCTTCTCACAAAATTTTCGAAAATTCTCACACTTTAGGAAGTATAATTCTCGAAAATTCTAGCTTGAGGATTTTTCTTGATTATCTCTCTCACCTAATATTTATAATGCAACCCTAAATCCTATCATGATAGGATTTATGCATATCTAATAAATATAATCTTATCACTTAAGATAGAGAGGATCAAGTTGAGCCCCAGTGGGACTCTGAGAAGGAGGTGGACGAAATTCTCTAAGCAACAGGCCTGGATAGACTAGCCCAGGGATCAAATGCAAGGAATAAAGATGGGCCTCAAATAAATTAATTATCTTATGTTCACCGAACATAAATTAATTCATAAACGTTTATTCATGCCACTAGAGAATAAATCTTGACTTACCCTTTATTTCAAGTTGAGTCGGGCTTGCACTTAGACTTCACGAATCCCTTATTTAAGATATCGACGTCCATTAATTATTTACTGATTCGATCGCTTAAAAATTAATATCTTTAATTCCTTAAGTAGTACCACTCAACCTTATTATTGTACTTGAGATAACTCAACTGCGGGGTTTAGTACAATAAACCTTTGAGCTCCTTAAGGGGCGTCATCATCCTAAACGGATACGGTGACTCGACACGTAACTAGCATCACATACAAGATCGCCACCACCCAAGATGCAGAGAATCTGGGTTATCTCCTAACCCTCACCCATAGCAAGTGAAAGTGATGGTCAAGAACTCATACTCATCTAATACTTTATCGAGGTTTAGATCAACGTAAGTCACCGAGATCTAGGTTCTTCACGACGGTCGATAGAAGAACTCATCTCATCGTGATCCATCAATACGTCGAGACGCATCAAAGATGACAAGCAACCAAGTCAAGTCACTTCTTATCTACACCGCAGCTTATAACGACAACTCGTCCTCAAGTTGTCTCAATCAGTGATACTATTTATATCTCATTAAGCGACCAATCATACGGACTTACGTGATCTACAACACATCGTATGATCTAACTTATATATGAGATAAAGGGACATAGATATGCAATCAAGTAAACAATTCAGATAGGAGATTGTAATAAGTGGTAACGAGAAACATTGTATACAAGCTCAACCAAAACTGCTTCCAGTATACAAATCCAACACTAGGGTGAAAGCTTGAGTTTCATTCTGGCAATGCGGACATGCAAGTCTTCCGGCGGTACTCCACCTGACAACATGGAGTAGGCGGGAAAATCGCTAATTGTCCACATCAACGCTTTCAGATTTGAAAATTTTGTTTCACCGACACGTGGTATGTAAGAACACCGACATTCCACAACTCTATCGATTCACTATTAGCGGTGCAAAAAAACATCTAATTTCTCCTTTGGATTCCGTGGGTCGGGGACTAGGATTGTAAGGAACATGTATTGTTCCTTCATACACATCCAAGGTGGTAGATTATATGGTGTAACGATGATCGACCACGAAGAATATTGTTGGCCCGATTGACCAAAAGGTTGAAAACCATCCGTGGATAACCCTAATCTAACATTTCGAACCTCTTCAGCAAAACCAGGAAAAATATCATTCAAGTGTTTCCATGCAGGTGAGTCCGCAGGATGACGCATAACTCCATCATCTACTGACGAAGCATGCCAATGCATGTCTGCTGCTATAGCTTTTGATTCAAACAATCACTGTAGTCGAGGAGTAAGAGGAAAATAGTAAATCTTCTTTGCTGCTATCAGTCTTTTTCTACTGATCCTCGATCCTCGATTGTTTTCTTTGTAAAGAGGAGTACTACAGAATTTACATTGAACCAATTCACAATCCTCGCGCCAATAAATCATGCAATTATTATGGCAACAATCAATCTTGTCTACAGGAAGTCCCATGCCACGTAATAACTTCTTCGTACTGTAGAAGTTACTAGGAACCAAGTTATCTTCTGGCATAATTTCCTTGATCAATTCAGTCCATTGATAAAAATTTCTCTCAGACATGTTCCCTCGGTCTTCAAGGACAATAGACGAGCCTGGCGACAACGTGAATGGTTAGTGCAACTCGCCACAACTCCTTATCCGCAAGATCCAACATATCATATAGTTGTTGTGCTTCCGGATTAGGCAACTCTTCAAAGTCTTCAAAATTTCTCGAGACATCGCAACGTCCGTCACCATAGTATGGTAGCTACTACTTTTTCCGTCTTGAACATCTTCTAAATTATGATAATTTGCCCTTGGTATTTCAGATTCCCATGAAACCTCCAAAGCTCGTAACCTACGAATCCATTCTTTGAAATATGATATTGAACTCGTTCTTTACATGATAATACATATTATCACATCTTCATACGGACACTTAACTTTGTCCCCATCCAATAACATTGTTTGAGTCATTGCAAAATCCATGAATTCATTCATCCGCTAAGAAATTCGGGATCGAAAGTTCCATCTGGTTGAAACCGCCTATGCATCCAAGCACGATTTGTACTCATTTCTTGAAAATCTATGTAAGTTCTATATTATGTCCTCTGTTTCCTCACCTAATTAAATATTCCGTTCGAATTATAATTCGCATTTGCAATTGAAGAGATAATTGTAATTTTAATTATTCTACAATTCTTTTTCTACAATCAATAACATTTTGACCACGATGAATTTATCATCCCAACAAGTTAACAATCAAAACATTTTAAACATATGCTTTAAATATAATCACATATTACTCAATCTCATCACATCATATCGATAAATTCAATCTCATATCATTATACATATACATATCGTGTACATATACATCACTTAAATTCAACATCATATACGTATACATATACATCACATAAATTCACGATAAATACATCTCGCATTCATACGTACATGTCGTCATTCATACACACAATCAATGCATATACATATACATATACATATACATATACATATACATATACATATACATATACATATACATATACATATACATATACATATACATATACATATACATTCATACATTCATACATCTACATTCAATGCATATACATACACATATACATATACATTTATATTTACATATACCTAAACAGAGAGGGCGGCGGCGATGGGGAGATGACGCGGGGCCAAAATGGACGGTGATGGCGGGGCTGCGGGATGGGTGGCAAGGCGGCGTGGTGGCATGGGCGGGCGGTTGGCGGCGGCGTGGGAGCAGGCGCGCGGCGGCATGGGCGGGCGGTGGGCGGCGGCGTGGGCGGGGGCAGCGGCGTGGCGGGCGGGGTGACAATTCAAACGGACGGCGGCGGCGGCGTGGCGTACAGCGAGCGGCGGCGCGAGGCGGTCAGGCTGCGGCGGCGGCGAGTTCTCGGGCGAGGAGGCTGGGCGTACGGCGAGGCGAGGCGATGGCGGCGCGAGGCTAAGGTATCTGGCGGGCGAGGGAGGACGGCGCGGCGATGGCGATGATGTGTTAAAGTCGGCGAACGAAGGAGGCGTAAGGCGGCGAAGGCAACAAATTAAATTAGGGTTCAATTAGGCGAAATGAAAAAAGCGGGAGAATCCGTGTTTGTGTTAAAACTCAACGACGGAACAACGATCGAATTATTTCGTCGTTGATCAACAACAGTATTTCCGTCGTTGATCAACGACGACGACGCACGACTATCTTTTTCCGTCGTTGATCCATCGTTGTTCAACGGCGGAAATCGTTTCGTCGTTGATCAACGACGGAATTACGACTACACAATTTCCGTCATTGATCTGTCGTTGATCAACGGCGGAA
This sequence comes from Salvia rosmarinus, assembly GCA_036937905.1. Classification (NCBI taxonomy): domain Eukaryota; kingdom Viridiplantae; phylum Streptophyta; class Magnoliopsida; order Lamiales; family Lamiaceae; genus Salvia; species Salvia rosmarinus. The sequence continues at coordinate 12,447,858 of CM072818.1, forward strand.
TAAGTACGTCCTTATTCCGTCGTTAATATTCTGTTGTTGATCCGTCGAAGATTTTATCTGTCGTTAGTCCGTCGTTTATGACCGACGGAATTAGTTCCATCGTTAATCAACGACGGAATTACGACGCCCTCTCATACATTTATTTTAAAGTATAATATCGTATCTGATGCGTCGTAGGTCTGTCGTTGTTCACCGATGGATAATTTTTCGTCGTGTTTCCGTCGTTATACATGCGTTTTTCTTGTAGTGGGAGGACTAGGGGCTATGTGGTTATAAGGGAATAATTAGTTAGTAAAATATTATGTATTAGTATTTTAATTAAATTTAGAGGCAATGAAAGTTGATCGTGGATAAATTGTCATTAGGCTAATACGAAACCACAAGTCTTGTACCGTGGTGGTATTCCTTTCTTTTTATCAAGTTGACATATCTTGATATAAATCACAATCCCTCTCTTCTGCTAACCAAGTAATAATAAAACATAAGTACTGTTTGTGCCCCTAATTTTTATAGTATTTTGAAAATTGTCTCAACTTAAGTTTATATATTTAAATTTCATCAACTTTGACGAGATTTGAAAAATATCCCGATATAAAGATTACGGTGATGGAATGCCAAATCATCTCGTCGGATTCTCGCTTCGATTATAGCTTAAATAAAATAGTATTTTTTTTTCCACCTCACCACTAAAAGTGATGTCATTTCAATCATTAAATTAAAGAAATATATATAATTCAACATAAGCATCAACCACATCGTTCAACACAAGATAAATTCCAAACAATGTATTCACTCTTTGTAGCATTTTGCATTGAATAACACACCCCAAACAACATATTTTCCAAATTTCGAAGAATCGAAGAACGCTAAAAAAAATCCTTCTTCCCCAAATATTCCGTCCAGTCTTTTCGTTGATATCGTTTTTAGTGGTGAGAGGGAAAAAAAATCCACATCATTTAAACTATAACCCGTGTAAGAAGCTAGCGAGGTGACTCAGTATTCCGTCATTGGAATCTCTATATTACAATATTTTTTAAAATAATTTGAAAGTTATTTTTTACCTTAATAATAATAAAGTGCTTTTAGAGAATCCAAACGGTGAAATTCATGTCTAAATAATGAGCTCAAGAGTTCAATTCTCACTGTCCCCATTCCTTGGAAAAAAATAGTAGTAGGCTATTAGGGAAAATTGTTAGCCCAATAGAAGTTGATACGCTGTAGGACAGTAGGCTTATCTACAGATAGAGAAATGCCTTTGGCCCAAGTTACGAGTATGGGCCGAATTAGATTGCATTCTTCGAGAATTGATTAAGAGGGTGTTTTGTTAAGCTTATAAGCTCTTCAAAACAGTTTATAAAACATTTAGAGCTTATAAGCTCATGCAAGGTATTTGGCAAAATAAGCTCCTAAATAATTTATAAGTTATTAAAATAAGCTCAACGACTTATAAGCTTCCTTAAAAATAAGTATTCAACCCAACTTATTTTTTCATAAACTTGCAAGAATAAGTGAATTTATCAAAATAATCTTACTATGATTCATTATAATCTACATATATACTATCGACTTCACCTCTCGTCAATTTTCTCGCTCTAACTATAATTTTTTCTCTCTAACTCACGATTCTTTCTCTATCTTATAAGCTAAATTATCCAAACACTTTGACAACTTATAAGCTATTGAAATATTATGTCTTATAAGCTCTTGAAACATCTTATAAGCTCTTGAGCTTATAAGCTCTTTAAAATAAGCTTAGCCAAACACCCTCTAATGCAATAAGGGCTGTAAATGAAAGGAAACAAAATTCAATTAAGCTACTGCGCCATATTATGGTGACCACTAGTAATGTAAATAAGCCAATGTATTTATGAGCTATTCGGATCTCGACTCGATAAAAGTTCGCTCCAATTTGTTTAGTGAGCTCGTTAGCTAACAAACCTTGAGTATGATGATATTCGGTTCGTTAGCTCGTGAACAAGTTCGATTAAGCGATTTATTTTGAAAATATAAAATTATTAACTAGATACAATTATTTTCTTTCATTAATTAATAATTATTGTGTTAAATCTCTAACTATTTTCATTTCTTATAAGAAATCAATAAATCTATTGTGTTATTGTAGATAAAATAATTTATTTTTAAAATAAAATAATCAATATTCTAACATATATCTAAATTTAGAAAGTTTGTTTGGGTTCGATTAAAGCTCGAATAAGCTCCTGAGCTCGAAATATTCGATAAATAAAACTCGAGACTCGACTCGATACTAAACAAACCAAACTTAAACACGATGATGTTCGGCTCGGCTCGGTTCGATTACATCCCTACTGGTCACACGGAATATTTTAGTAATTACCAATATAATTAATTAACAAAATAATAATATAAAATTAATATGTTAATCATTTTTACATAAATACATTTTTCCTACTTATTCTGAAAAGTATTAAATTTATTAATTTTAACTTTAAATTTAAAATTTCATTTGATAAGGGCAAAATGTAATTACATAAGATAGTTTTAATGTAAAACCAATTTTTAATAGAACAAATATTAAATAAAAGATTTTTTCATTCAATAAAATAGATTATGATTGACCACATTATGACCGAATAGTATCACTCTTCTTTTTTGATATTGTCTTTTCTTTTCCTTCTTTTCTCACTCCAACAACTTTATTCTCATATAAGAAGACGTGTTTGGGTTTTAAATATTTAAATGATAAGTATTTGTAACCTCAAAATAACACCAACCATTTCTTGGCCAAATTATTATACTCACTACTCTTCCTGGACTCCCAGCAGATGATGATTAGAATCTTGTCACTTAAATATTGGTTCCTTAAATTTTATTTAAATATTAAATATATAATGAATTTTTATTTCCAAAATCTCCATCTTTCTCTCTTTTTTTCTATGATTCCTAATAAAAAAATTCTCAAATTTCAAAAATTTCTCATCTTCCAAGATTAATTTATTTTCATTACAATTAGTTATATTCAAGTTAAAAATAATATAAAGAACTTATATATAAAGTTGTGGTTGGATAATTCAAGTGTTTATTGATAAATCATTAAAAATAGATATTATTTGTTTGAGAAGAGTATAAGTGATGTGGGAAAAAAGAGAAATCAATCAAATATTAAAGAAGTTGGGTGATTGAGTGTTTAGAGTAGTTACTGATAAACACAGCTTTTCAAAAATAATTATCATAGCCTTTTCATATAATTAAAATAAAATATACTCATTATTATAAGAACATATAAGAAGTAGTCACTGTCATAGATTTACTTTTCATAGCACAAAGCTCGAATGCATGATCCAAGCATTAGAGTAATAGTTCATTTGAATTGTTACTGAAATGCACGATTCGAGCATTTGCGTTACAAATCATTTTGAAGTAGTAATGCGCAAATGCACAAAGCATTCGAGCATTCGGGTTTCTGAGCACAAATTACAACAGCAACGTTTTATGTGCTTCACTTCAGCATGGCGAAGTTTGGCGGCGACTGTATGAGCATCTCCAATGGTTCACTCTACAATAAAGTGAACTCTACACTATTATAGAGTAAAATGTAGAATAATCATAAATTTATCTCCAAAAGTTAACTCTACAAATGAATATTCTAATTTTAATATAAGTAAAAAAAGTTAGAGGGATAATAGCGTCACTTTAAATATAGAGTGATCATATTCATTTTGTCTAATGTAGAGTAAAATGAAATACATTGTTGGAGAACAAAACATTTTATAATAGAATAAAACTTTATTATAGAGTGATTATTGGATATGATCTGACACTGCTACACGAACTCGCGAAGTGTACGAAAAACCGTGGTGACTCAACTTGGCATGAAAGAGAGAGACTTTGTTCTATTTTATTAATTCTGTTAAGGATAAAAACAATTTATTCAAATAATATGTATATTTTATATGTTTCTTTTGTGCTGGTGCTCGATATATTTTATCTTTACTTTTTATTCTTTATCAAAGTTGGTGGTTCAACCAGTAATTCATGGTTTCAAAAAGAGAAAAGTTGGTATTGAAACTTGGCCCGTGAAAATAAAGGCGCATCGGTTCCGACCCTGAAATGACAATTTTGACCTTTGATAATAATTACTGAAATATTCGAATAAAAATTATATTAAAGGAAAACATATTAAACCTCGATAATACTCACAAATGGTGAGCAACAGATCGAACCCCACCAAACGCCTACATGGGTTTGAGCGCACACACATGGTTTCAAGTGTGGTTTACACATCGTGTGTGGTTTATCAGTGCAGACCAGTGGGGTTTACAGTTGCACTTAAGGTAGCAGTGCGGGTTCGTGATATCAAAAAAACTAAAAATAAAAAATAAAAATAAAAAATGGTGAGCAACATCTAAGTGATCTCTTTCAATAAATATATATAGTGGAACGAGGGGGTGCAGTGAGGGCACTGGTCCCACTGAATTAAAAAAAAGAAAAAATAATATATTAATAATTTCATATTTAATAATTAAAGAATATATATTTTTATCAATTCTATATATATATTTTTCATTTATATTTATTTCCTATGGATATTGCTACAAAAACATGAATTTCTTAAAGAACAAGCTCAATTAATGAAAGATATATTTTGTTTTCGAATTGTGTCTATGCCATTGATTCCATTGGAAGAAAGGTCTTCACTTTGTTTGTTTTTATTTTTTTCTTTCTTTGGGGGAAGGGTGAGAGGCAATGGAGAGAAGGGCAACATCGGTGACAGGCTCTTGGATTGATATAAGAGGAAGGTTTGGAAGAGAGAGATGAGAGGAGATTGAGGCTGGGTCGTCATTGTCGATGGCGCAGTGGCATGATAAATTGAAAAATGATGGGGACATGATGTGTGTGTCGTGTCACATAGAGAGAGGAAGATAGACGAGGGAGAAATGGCAGCAGAAAAGCCGATGGAGATGACAACGACATAGGTAGGGATGAGCATCGAGAATCAGATGAGGCGGAGGTAGCGATTTAGAGGAAGAATAAGGGAATGTGCCTGTGGATATCCAATAGAATAAGAATATGAGAGAAAACAGAGAAGTTTGATCATCTAAAAAAATCTAGATCTGCCACTGTATACATTGGTGGAAAATAGAAAACAAATAGTTATGTCAAGACGAACAAGCTTCTGAAATGATTGAAGGTATTGTGACTTTACTTATTTGGGTAAATAGCGTTTTATGTCCCATCATTTGAGCGTTTTTTCATAAATGTCCCACCGTAAAGGTATTTATAAAAAGACCCATCATATTCAAAAATAACACGATATGACCCGAAAATTTTTCCGTGCACGAATTTTGACGTAGCTCGGAGTCACGAGTTGGCATGCACGTGAAAAAAAAAGCGAAAATAACATAAAACACGTTAAATGAAACGAAACAAGCGATTTTTGCCTTGCGGCTTGCTCTTGACGATCCGCGCCTCAAATTCCACACCTTGATTTCTTCATTCTTGTCTTCATCATCATTCGATCGGTCTCCTTCTTAGGGTTTTCTTCCTCTTCTTTCCCTTTTTGGTTCCAATTTTGATCTCCGTTGCCTCAAATTTTGTAGCCTTGTATTTTTCTCTCATTGAATTGAGGGTGAGGAAGAAGCAAATGCGATTTCTTCTTAGGGTTTGCATCAACCTGCTTTAGATTTTTTACTACTTTGCTCTCTTCTGCGTTGGAGGAGCAGGCATCTTGATTCTTGACGGAGAAGCAAATGCGAATATTTTTTGGGGATGCATGATGATCGGCTTCTCCAACCTTTGATTTTTTTTGAGTTTGCTCTTATCTTACGAGTGATGGCTTGCTTCATTTGAGAAGCAAATGCATTTATTGAAGAGGTGTTTAGGGTTTGATGATGAATCAACTTGACTACCAAGCCTACCATGGAGTTTTCTCGGTTTGCCCTTATCTTCTAAGCGGGGAGAAAGTCATTTCTTTGGAGAAGCAATCTGATTTCTTAAAGAAAAGGTTTTAGGGTATGTGTCGACTTCTTTGGAGAAGAAGCAATGCGGATTTTTGAAAGGAAATCTATGGTTTGCATCACTTTCTGTTTGTCTTATCGATCTCTTCTCTTGAAATTGGAAGAGAAGAAGGATTTCTTGAAATGATTTCTATGGTATACATCCAATTCTCCGTGGTGCCTTTGATTTTTGCCCTCTTACGAATCGAAGAAGCTCGGCCTCATGGAGAAGCGAAGAAATGCAAATTTCTTAGATAGATGTTATGCGGTATACATAGTCTTCTCATACTGGATATGATCTTTTTCGTCTGAATTGAAGAGAAACCGAGCTCACGGAGAAGCGAAAATGTAGATTTGAAGGGTTTCGACGGTATACATGACTTCTCCGTGAAGATCGGGTATTTTGAATTCGAATTGGAGAGCGGCCGATTCATGGGAGAAGCGTAAAATGCATTTCTTAAGAGGATTTGCGATATGAGATCACATCGATTTCTCCGACCACCAATCGCGGCCGTAATGCCTCGGCCTCCTCTGAGCAACGACAACCTCTCGAACTCATCGTCTGCCGACCGACCTCGCCTCGCCGCCCGCCACCGGAGGTCACGCCACACGACAACGCCGCCCCTAGCCTCGCGCGCGGATGATTCTCGAAACCTAGGTGGCGCAAGAAAATCTCGAGCGGAGGCTCCATTTGAGGTGCTTGGGTGGGCGTGAGTAATCACGCGGCGGAGAGCGTAAATTGAGTTATGGTTTCGCTTCGTTTCGTTTCATTTTAACGTGTTTTATGTTATTTTCATTTTTTTTTCCACGTGCTTGCCAACTCGCAGACTCCGAGCTACACGTCAAAATTGTGCATCGAAAAATTTTTGGGTCATATCGTGTTATTTTTCAATATTATGGATCTTGTTTGTAAATACCTTTACTGTGGGACATTTTAAAAAAACGCTCAAACGATGTGACATAAAACGCTATTTACCCTTATTTTTTTGAAAAGAAAAGAAAAGGAAAGAGGTAAAAAAATATCTAAAACGTTAAGAGTAATTAACTTATTTTTATTTCATTTATCAAGGGCTCCTATATTGTCGTTTGAATTTTTTTCTCAGTTGTGAATCTAGCTGACGAAAGAGGGCGAGGGATGACGTCTTCACCACCGTGAACTGATATCCGGCAACCGCCTGCTCAGCCACGGCCCGTCGTTGTATGGAATCGCCGCGGCCTGCGACCTACGCTTCCTTTACCGAGTCAGTCAGCAAGCGCCATTCCTCAAACAGTTTCGTAGCTTAACAATGAGGACGAGCCTCTTCAGCCGCCGGACGATAAGACAGGGAGCGATGTTCGCCGTCGGATCGGCGAAGATTAAGCTAATGCTTGGCTGCTGCGTGCTTTTGACACTGATCGCGCTCGCTAGCCGGACGGCGTCGTACGGGGGGTGGAAGCAACATGCTGCTTATCCGCGCGGATCCTCTCCGCCCCGGTGATATTTCTAACAAATCGCCGCGATTTTTGTGTGATTTTTGACCGTCCTTCAGTTTAAACTCCGTCTTAGTTGGCATTAAGTGTTTACTAATTATTGAATTTGTCTATTTAACGCTCTAAGTTCTATTGTTCTATTCCGAAATTATTGATCTAGTTTCTTGGTTTTAAATATGGAAGTATTTCCTCATTATTGTTTTCGTTTGGAAATTATTGATCTAGATTTTCCTCGTAGAAATGTAAACATATCCTGATTATTTATTTCTGGAATTGCTGCTAGTTACCTATGAGAGGGTTTTGGGAACCAAAGAAGGGGTAATATGAGGCTTTTTGGTTTCATTATGTTTCTGGATCTTACTATCATTGGGTCGAGTGAATTAAAATCACCGTGCTGCCTCCTTTTATGAGTATAGAATTGGGGTGGAATCTTTTTCAGTTAAACTCTCTGTAAATAAGATCTGTCTAATGCCTATTGATTATGGTAAAATGAGGAAACTTCCTAATTTGCAATGTCTGCACGTTTTTTCTAATTTCTTATACATGATTGTTACAGATAATGTTAATTTTACTATCTTTGCGAGCATAAAGAAATTGTTCTATTTGTGATGGAAGCAAAGTTCAAAACTAAGGACATTTTCTTGTGGCTCTACAGACTATAGATATTTCTTGACAATGCTCTCTGCAATTTTGATTTTCATAGAAAATATCAGTGCCCATGCTTATTTACTGTATTTAGTGGCTGGAAGTTGTTTATTGCCACTTCATTATTAATGTGGTCACTGGTCAGCACGTTTGCTTCTTCTGGTTTGTTTGTTTAAATCTGTCTTTGCATCACTGGGCATCTTTTTTCTTTTTCTTTTTCCAAGATTTATATATTCCTTGTAGTAAAGTTAAAAGGTAACAGGGCCTTGCACTTTTCAGGTGATTCACTTTAGACCATCGCCTCTTATATTTTGGCAGTTTATTTATCTTAATTTCTGTGTTTCTCCTTTTACATAACAGGTGGAATTTTATAAATTCTTAAAATCATGATATCCAAGATTTGGTATTTTTCTTTCAAGTTTTCCACTAATTGGTTATTAATTAAAAAATGTGTTTGAAGTTTGGATATAGCTTGTATGCATGAGCAGACATATGTTCCCATGTCGATACCGGCGCATGTATCTAAAAGGTTGTTGATCTTTTTTGCTAATGCTAACTTTATGTGCCTTGCAGGAAAGGGTACACCTTACTGATTAACACATGGAAAAGAAATGATCTTCTGAAGCAATCCATATCCCATTATGCATCTTGTCCTGGGCTTGATTCTATACATATTGTTTGGAGCGAACCCAACTCTCCTTCAGAGTCTCTTATTAACTTTCTAAATCATGTTATAAAGTTGAATTCCAAAGATGGCCGGGAAATTGAATTGAGATTTGATATTAATAAGGAAGACAGCTTAAATAACAGATTCAAAGAAATCAAGGATTTGAAGTCTGATGTGGTCTTCTCAATTGATGATGACATTATATTCCCCTGCACAACTGTAGAATTTGCTTTCAGTGTCTGGCAAAGTGCACCTGATACAATGGTGGGATTTGTGCCTCGTATTCACTGGGTTGATAAGTCGGTATGTACTGGCATTTGTTCATAAAAATCTCTTAACAGAAAAAAGTCTAGGTGTGAGGACCTGCATAATAAGTCACCTGCCTATTATTTAGCATTTATGTTTCATGAAGAGTTTATCTTTCTAAGTTTCCTCATTGAATCTGTTCACCTAATCATTTCCCTATTACTGTAAGGACAGTTTCTTTTTGTTGCATTTGATGTAATTCTTGAGCTCACTAATAAAATGTTCAGGTATATTTGTTCACATTCATTGTCATAATCGTCATGTCTGGGACTTGAAATAATCATTCATGAATGGCACCTTTAACTCTTAGTCATATACATATCTTGATTGCTTCATCATGAAGTTGAGATCCTCAGACACAGATACTAGTATATCGTGTAACCTAGTTCATGAAACTAAGTAGAAGTCAAAGGATATGAAATTTATGGTTAATTGACAGGTTTTCTAGTTTCTATAGTGATAAAGTCTAATTGGCTCTTTATAGATGACATCTTTAAGTTGCATATGACCTTACTTTTAACTTTTTAAAATTGGGTTTGATATTTATTGGTTGGCACTAGATTAAGAGATATTAACTGATTACCTATTTATGATATGATGTTAGTATTTCATGCACCTTCAAACAGCTTTCTCAGAACAAAGCGTGTGTTTTCTGTATCATTTGGTTCAATCCTCTTTCGGTTGTTTCAGAATAATGGTCAGGACAAGTTCATCTATAGTGGATGGTGGTCTGTCTGGTGGACAGGAACATATAGCATGATTCTCTCCAAGGCTGCCTTCTTCCATAAGAAATATCTCAGTATGTACACTTATGAGATGCCATCATCCATTCGGGAATATGTGACCAAGAACAGGTTCTTCTCGATATGATACTTGCATTTGTATTTATCTTGTTCGGTTTTGATTTTCTCATTCAATCTCCTTTTCCTTTTTTCCAATTATCAAATGTTTCTCTAATCACTAAGCATATACCAGGAATTGTGAAGATATTGCCATGTCTTTCCTTGTAGCAAATGCAACTGGTGCTCCTCCTATTTGGGTGAAAGGTATATTAATTTGTTCGGTCAACCTACTCTCTTCAATAAAAATATACATTGCTTAAGTTTGGTTCTTGTTCATCTGGTCTTTTTACCTGTTCTAGTTAGGATCTGAAAACTTTACTTCTTTAAATTATCCTTTTGGTGTCAAAAGTTTCTCTCTTTTGTTCCTTTTATTTTAATAACATATATCTCTAGGTTGAGAGTTATATATTTTTTATGTGGATTTCTGCCTCAGGAGTATCTTTTCTTTAGTGCCCATTTTCTCAATCATGCACAACCTATTATGTATCACGTAAGTTTACTTTGATAGCTTCCACCTTAGTTCTATACTTGTGAAATTCCAGTGATCGAAGACAACGTTTATCTGGGTCCTGGAAATGATATTGCAGTCAATTTTTGTGCTCCAACCACCAACCTTAAAATGTTTGTGTAGGTAACATTTTGAGATCGGTTCTAGTGGAATTAGTAGCTTAGGAGGGCACACTGAAAGAAGAAGCGCGTGTGAACCATTTTGTGGCTGAATACAAGCGCATGCCCTTGGTGTCGACTTCAGTGAAGGCGGTAGATAGCCGTTTTTGCTGGTTTTGGTGATGCTGCAGACCATTTTTCTCTCAGTTTTAGTATTACATATGTGCTAATTCTTGCTAGTTCCCGCGCTTGTAGTCTTGTATTCCCCAGTAATTGTTGTCAACCCATGATAGAAGCAGAATGGTCATATTTACCCTAGGTTCCTCACCTTTTTTTACCTTTAAAATGTTGTACCAATGTAATTTATAGGTTACAAATCGACCTTTTGTAGATTTACTCGTAGAGTCTTGAGTTAATCAAGTTGAAATTGGGGTATTTTAGAGTAAGTTCAATGTACATTTATTGATTCATTTCGCTTATATAAAGTTTTATTTATAATCAAAGTACAAAGCGTGCTTTCAAATTACAAAAATCAAGGCATATGTATGGTATCTTTATTTAGCCCCCTTTGAATGTAAACGACTTCAAATATATAAATTAACACAAAAACTCATTTTATCCGCCCCGTGCGTAGGGCTGTAAACGAGCTAAATTATTCGTGAGTTATTCGGAGTTCGGTTCGATAAAAGCTCGTTCGAGTTTGTTTAGTGAAATTCGTTAGCTAAAAAAACCAAGCTTGAGCAAGGTAGTATTTGGTTCGTTAGCTCGTGAATAAGTTCGTTAACTGATTTAAATTGAAAATATATTAATTATTAACTATATACAATTATTTTTTTCTATAATTAGTAATAGTATTAAATTTCTAATTATTTTTATTTGTTATAAGAAATCAATAAATATATTAGGTTATTGTGTATAAAATAATTTATTTTTAAAATAAAATAATTAATATTTTAAACATATATTTGAATTTGGAAAGTTAGTTTGGGTTCGATTAGAGCTCGAAAAAGCTCGTGAAATATTCGATAAATAAAACTTGAGACTTGGTTCGCTACTAAAAACCAAAGCTTGAGCACGATGGTGTTCGACTCGATTGGTTCGATTACACCCTAACTCATGTGGATAGAAAAATATAATTAATTCTTAAGAAAATATCATTTATATTGATAAAAATATCGTTTAAATTGAACAAAAATATCAATATTCGTACATATGAATATCCATTGTCACCACCTCATAAATTGATTATTTTGAGATAATTAAGTTAATAAAAAATACTTTTTTAAAAATTTGCGGTGGATGTGCACAATTTTAATGAAGTCGTATTTCTTCAATATAATTATTAATTTTTTTAGTATAATTGTCATTTTTAGTTTGAGGGTAAAAAACTAATCATTCTTCATGATAATTTATATTTTATCTATTTGAACCATAGGGACATCCTCACAACAATCTTTGAGTTAACACTTTGATCACACTTGGTCTTTAATAGGATATTAGGACCACAAGGATAAAAATAGAGTCAAGACGGTTATTAGTATTTTATGTCTACCAGCATATTTGTGCATTTTATGAAAGACATCTTTTGATTAATTAAACTCATAAGATCGACCGTGTATGTAAGTGGATATATCATTTAGGATGTCTCAGTCACATAGTTTAATGAAATCAATTTGTGTCAAATATATTTATCACAATTGAATTAGTTACCAATTTAGCCACTTCTGTCTGGTAAACTTTTTTCCATTTTCAATTGTAGGCTGGCGAATGGCGATTGTGACCGGCAACGGTGATTTCATAACTATTTAATGTTCAAGCCATTGTCTTGAAAAAGTTTGTAATCGTTATCCTTACATGAAATTAAACTAATATAAAATGTCAATTAGAGATGACATAATGGTAAAATAGATTTTATATGGGAAAAAAATTATAGGTTTGAATTCCACCCACAATTCTAGATATCTGAATTTGTTACACACATAGTTTTATATATTTGAATTTGTCACACTTGATTTTAGGGGTGATGAAACGGGTATTGGATATCGATTATTACCGAATCGAACCGATACATATAGGTTATAGTATCCAATAATCGATTAATTCGATTATTGGATCAGTATCGATTAGTGGTTCAAGGTTGATTTCGGTTATCGAGTATACCGATAACCGAATGGATATACTCGAATAATCGATATTATAGTATTTATTAATTTATTATTATTATTATTATTAAATAAAAATAAATCTAATTAGATTCAAATAATAATAATTATTTATTATTAATATTATTAAATTAAATCGGTTTAATTGAAGTAAATAAAAAAAAATTAATTTGGATAATTTCGGTTATCTAAAATAATCGAACCGATTAATCAATAGATTAATTGAATAACCGATTAATCGATCAATTTTGATTAATCAAAATTTCGGTTTCGATCCAATAAATAGCCCTACTTGATTTTCAAGTAGTGTTTACCTTTTGAGCAGTTGAGTGTTAACTTAGCACACGAGAGTAATATATATCTGAAAAAACTTCTAAATATCATTTTATATTTTAATCTTTACAGTTGTTCATAATTGCATCTAATGTATTAAAATTATAAATTAAATATATAAAAATATTAAATTTGCTACGAGTCATACCCTACAATTCAATTTCGAACAGTTGAGTTAACTTAACATGTCGAAAGTATATATATAGGGGATGATTATGGTAAGAATATTATTATGCGTAAGAAATAAAAATAAATCATAATCATTAATTAATATATAATTAACATTCCGGATTTAATGCTCATTTTAAATAAGATTGATGTCAACATTACTCTTCTATTCATCTAAAATCAAGTGAGAATAAATATGATACAAAAAAATATTTCCTCTTCAAATCTTTCACGTTTCACCTACCGTTTATGACATTTTTTTGTAGTGCACAAGTTATGTAATATATAACACATATCGTAACTAATGTTACATCAATATGTTGCAAAAAAAATTAGTATTGTTTTAAGAAATATATTTATAGCACATATTAAAATGTTATGTAACATAATCTTAACATTTATTTTGCATGACTTTATTGTTGCAGATACTAACGAAATTAAACGATGAACTAACAATACATTACCAATGCAATGAAATCAATTGACAAAACAAAGAAATTACATTACCAGTGCAACAAAATAAATACGAAAAGATAAACATTTGAAAGAATAACATCTATCTAAGATATGAAATCTCACAAAAAAAGGAAAAAAACCAAATCCCATAAAAATAATATTACTAATATGACCTCGCAATGTTTCCCGTGTATTAAAAACATAACATATCCAATTATTAATGCAACATATAAATATCTAATTTGGATCATTAATTTATTATGAATATGCAAAATTAAAAATAACTAAATTAAGATAATCAAGTTAGAATTTACTCAATATGGTAAACAACTCAATTTTGAATTCTAAAAAGTCGACTCATTAAAGTTTAAGCATATCCCCAGTTTTACCGTAAAAAAAAAAAAATTGCTCTCTAGAATCCTACTTAAATATTTTACCAGTGTACTTCTACATACTATACAAAGTAAGATCAATATTCAATACTGACTAGAGATGGCAATGGATCTTGGATTCGGTTCAGATTCGTGAATCCAGATCCATTTTTTAGGATTTGGATCCTAAAAAATTTAGACTTGATGGATCTGAATCGGATCTAGATCCTATCCCAATATTTCGGATCTGGATCTGAGATTTAAAAGATCCAGATCCGACCCGCAGATCCATTTTATATATATATAATTTTTATTATAATTAAATATCTAACCTCAACTTAAAACTCTTTAATTTTCTTTTTCAAATTCTCCCAAAACAAATATGCTCCCAATTTCACTTCAAATTCTCTCAATTATGTGTCAGTTGACATTCATGACAAATCGCGTCACTTACAACACCGACGATCGAGTTATTTGTTGTTTCCTACCTTATAGTAAATTTATAACTAACGTCTTCTAATATAGTGATAATTATAGAAATTCTAAATAATTATTATAGTATTATTGTATATTTAGATTAATATGGTGTTAATGTGAATTATAGTTGATTTAGAATTTATTTTAGAAGCGAAAATATATGGATCCGAGTCTAGACCCTGAACCCTACAGATCTTATGGATCTGGATCTAATTTTTTTGGACCCAATGGATCTGGACCGGATCCGAAGCCAAGCAAAAAAATCGAATCTAAATCTGAACCTAGCCAGATCCGGCCCATTGTCATTCCTAATACCGACAACACATGCATATGAAAACAAAGATAATACTTTAGAAATAATTAATCATAAGCAAAGTAATATCTGATATTAAAACAAAATATTAAATAAAAAGACTAAACCAGATACATACTTTTTTAGAGGGAGGGGGCAAGCACCCATTAATGAGGACAATAATCCCCTTGTTCTTCCTTTTCTATGCCATCAAGTTCTCACATCTAAGTATCAACAAAAATTAGCATACAGAAACTTGAGTGATACCTCTGCAGAAATTTATATAATAATATACAAATGTATTTCCTCTCTTTGAGTAAGTTGTAAACAAGCACACAATGCCACTCATGTAAGCAAAAAAACTTACCCTTTTCTGTACAATTGAGAATTTTGGTAAAAATTCAGAGTTGCATTTTGCTGTGCTTTTAAACTGCTGTAATAAGCTTCCTTCTTCCTTCCTCCTTCTCAACCCCATCTAAAACTCCCCCCTTTCTCCTGTAACCCTACCTTATTCGCCTTCGTCGCCTGAAAACTATGATTATTCACTGTCGCACCTAAAACGTACAAAGATTTCCTCGTGCTCCGGGGTTTCCGGCCTAGATGAAATATATATATATATCAATCTCCACCTTGATCATGTGGAAGAGTTTCCAGAGTCCTAGTGTGTCCAGAAACGCAAGGCACGAAAGAATTTTATTCTTCTTATGTAACTATATGATGATGCTAGACAACTCCTCACTCGTCTCTACACGTTCGAGTTGTGGGAATTGTTGAGAGGGAAACAGGTATCTTCGCCACCGGTGCTCCACAGGAAGTTCGCGTATGTGGAGGCATAGTACGTGTTGTTGGGCTCGAGCGCCAGAGCTTGTAAGAAGCTCTCCTCGGCCGCCCAGTAGTCCTTCCTCACCGTCCATAGGAAGTTGGCGTATTGGGTTAGAGACTCCGCATCGGGTGGCGATAATTGCACTGCCCGCTTGTAGCATTCCTCAGACCTGTTCAATACAACACGGAGACAAGCTATTGTAAGAACTAGGGTTTACTTTGGGTGATAGATTAGATTAACAAAATAATATAGACTAATCCAACAATTTCGACTAGTTTGATCATATAATCCTTTAAATGCTCACATATAATCCTTTAAATGCTCAGTTCCATATATTGTTTATCTAAGCCATCACCCCCAAGTAAACTCATGCATGCATAACGGATCATCGAGATTACTGTCCGTCTGGTCACTTAAGGGTGCGTTTACTATTCATGATTAATAACTTTACAAGATTGGATGACTGTAATTTTATCTCATTCATTAGGATTCCTCCAATCCTACTCTTATCAATTGGATATGACTCGAGCAATTATCGATTTATCTCAATGGTAGAAATTATCAAGGATCTTAGGATATCGCATGATTCTAATCCATCTTGACAATAGATTAGCCTATATGGTTTTTATCTATCTAGACTAATCTTCAACAGAAAACATTTCTACTTGGTTTCTACAAAAAGAAGATCAAGATATTCCAACAATCAGAATGTTATTAACAAATGGATCACTGAGCATTTCAAACCACATTTCATGCATCAATAATCATTCAGCCCATCTGAGAAAATAAATTGAGACAATCAACATCACAGAATCAATCAGAAGCAAAAGATAAGAGAACCGACAGGGATCACCTGTGATAGTCGCGTGCCACGAGCTGCAGAAATCGTGCATAGTTGCATAGCAAGAGTGGATTATTAGGTTCAAGAGATAAGTTCATCTGGTACACAAGGTCGGTCCTGAGATAATCTTGGTAGGTATCGGGTTCAATATCCGCAGACACGGGTGAGACAAAATGTTTCACGGTGTCGTGATCAAGAACCACCTCTTCGTCCATGCCTTCCCGCATATTCTTAGCCTCATCAACCATCGAATCCCACAGATTCATCTCTGCCACACTCCCAAATTCATCACTCGGATAAATGCTAGGATGCTCTGAGCTCTCTGGCAGATTCCCACCTTTCATTTTCTCCTCCACGGCGCCTCCCTTATCCGTGCCTAACATTGACAACGAGGAGCTTATCTCTTGATACTGCTGGACTTGCCCCTGTTCAGAAGGCTCAACCAATGCTCCCAGCAACATGGCCTCCCACCTATCGCAGTGTTATGTGCGGTCGAATGTACGCTGAAATTAGCCAAGAGTACCATCACATCGAGCATCAAAGCCGGTGTCCTCGAAAACACTTGCTGGAACAGCCACACGAAGGATAGATGCATCTCCTTCTGCACCTTAGATGTGATGACCTCCAAGTCCTCATCACACAGAGCTTCCCTCATGTGCAAGGCGCAGCTCTGCAGCTCCACGATGATGAACACCATCGAGGCGAGGCCGCCTTCACCGAGCAATAACCACCTGGATCCGAATCTGAATCCAACTCCTTGGATCCAGGAAAGCCCTCCTCCAACTGCAGCTTCTTCTTTAACATCCTCAGAGAGAGGGGAATGTCCAAACTCTTCGCCTTTTGCTCCATCGTCACCCACTCAGCCGTCTCCTTATCCGGCCAATCTGGGAACTCCGGCCTAATCCCGAGCATCATAGGCTCCAAGAAATCGAAACGGAATCCAAGAACGAATCTTGATCCTTCCCCGCCCACCAAGGAAAGGGTGTTGCTAGAAATGGCACAATGCCGCTTCTTGCGCCCACCCCTTCCTCTTCCGTGGACTATTCGACATCTTGGCAGATGCCTCAACGTGAAACGAAGGTGCATCATCCAAATTCAAGCTGCAAGAACGCCTAATACTGTTACCCTCGAAATCTTGTTGAACGAGCGCGATTTCAAGAGAGTTTTGGAGGCAAAGACGAGGATAGAGGCCCATCCGCTTCGGAGGTTCGAAAGCGGAAGGATGAGGAGGTGAAGAAGGATGAAGGAGCGAAGGGTTGGAAGGAGGCATGGTGTGAGCAATCTGCAGTGGGCGAAACAGGTTTGAGCCTCATTATTTTGCTAGTCCCACAAGAAAGGAAGCCACAAAGAGGTAATAACAAACGGAGATTTGCAGAAAATAAGGCGAAGGGCTGAGCAGAAAGAGAGGAACGGCGACCAAGAATAGGAGAGGAGAAACAGTCAAAATCACATAACGGAAAGCCCGTGAAAGAGGGCCTTTTCAATCCCACGGAGGAGATAAGAACAAGCATAAAAGAAATATGAGAGAGAGAGGCTCTCATTCGGATCTTGAAAGGGGGATTGAGCTTGCTTTGAAATCAATGAATCACAACCTGTGACATGCAAATGTAAACACAATTAATTAATTAATGAAAGCAGCTCTAATAAGTCAAGATGCATAAAGATCTTCCTTTTGACAATTATACTCCACCACCATCGCAATTCAATCAAACAAAGCCCAATAAAGCAACAGCAAAGCAAATAGATTTAGATAAAGATGCACGCACACACACAAACACATGCTTGCTTTTTCCTATTCAAACAACTTAATCTTTACAAACCACAACTAAACGAGTGCATTCTAAGTATATACATACACAGATACTGTAAGCTAATATAGAGACATAGAGCAACTAAAGGAGAAGGAAAAGTGAGCAAGATTAGATTTTTACGAAGAGGGTCAGGGGAACACACCGAATTAGGATAAACTGTGATGGAACCGTGGAAGTTTGAGTGGAAATGAGTGGGAAGAAAGAAGCTTATCGTGGAGATATATAGAAAATGCGAGATAAAGAAAATTAGAAAAAGAAAAGAAGAAAAGGGGAGATGAAGGGAAGAATTGGATGAGGGATACAAGGATAGGAAGATATGAGAAGACGATATTTAGTAAGCACCAAAAACAAGAGATTGCGCTTTTAGGACCAGTAGTGGGGGCAGCTTCATCAATGGCGGATTGGGGCATGTCGGTCAAATCTTTTTCTTTTTCCTTATTATTATCGAAAAATTAACTGTGAACATTTTCTACACTTTATAATATTTTTGCTTAAAAAAGTAATTATTTGAAATTTAACGTGATATTTTTTAATTAATTATAATTTTTCTGTGGCATCCTTGAACTACATTATCTTTTTGGAGCCAGAAAATAAACATGCAATATTTTGATAAAATTTTTATAGTTCGTAATTTTAATAGAAATTATTTATTGTTCGGGATTTTATAATAAAATGAGTTAAAATTCAAAGTGATATAATGTGACTATGATTTTGGTCGTTAGGTTGACGGGTACATTTCCTAAGGTCATCGTGAGTTGTTATCAGAATGTTGATTAGATTAGTTAACTGATTATTATTTTATGGTATGACGTTGATTGGGTTTTAAGGAAGATACATATAAGTTGAAAATGTATGTTAAAATGGCAATCTGATAGCTCATTTTATTTTATTGGATGAACTGAGATAAATACCAAAATTATCATTGAAAGGAATATGTGCTGATAAAATTAAGATAGTTATAATTAAAAATTTAATATTCGATAACCCTGTTATGTAACAGACAATTCAAATAAACCGTGATTTTCCTCAAAGACACTTAATCTCATATAAGATGTAAAAATGAATATTTCAACCTAGCTTACATACTAATGGCAATCTAATTTGAAACTCATAAGTTAACCCGAATAGGCGAACAAAAAATGATTAGAGACAAAAAATTTAGCTTGAAATATTTCAATCTGAATAATTTGTAACTAATATAGTCCAACAACTCAATAAGGTTGGCCCAAAATTAGTTCGATGTGGCTCGCCTCAAATCGAGTGGATTGACCAAATTAACCTAATTTTTTCTCGTTATTTGATTTCCAAACTTCATTACTTTACCTTTGAAAGTTATTATAATAAGAATCTTTTTAGATGCTTGTGATATTTTGGTTAAATATATAAAGTTTTGACATGAAAACTAAAAAGAAAACTCATTTAAGAAAAATGTGTGTCCAATCATTAATCTCTCAAAAGGTTACTTATTAGTTATTATGTAAATCGAAGTTGAAATAAACTCATTTTTGCGTGTATTTGTTTGTTACATATATAGGATCATCATATGGGTAATTTTTTCGTAAACTTTCTAGCTCGGCTGACCAGCGATTAGCTTGAAACTTGAAATTTTAAGATTAGGCTCGAGAATTTGTAGTCGAAAAAATTTAGCTCAAATAGCTCGAAATCGATATGGTTGGTCCTAAACCGAGTAGATTGATCCAATTGATATTTCTACTAATTAATAAGTAACTTCATGAGAAGAAAAGGATGACAACATATATTTCCTAGATGATTATTATATAAATTTTCACATTAGTAAGTTCATAGTAGAAAGGCAAAGAAGTGAAACGTTATTGGTTTATCTCTAAAGCTGCATGCTTTGCATGGCAGTTATTAACTTGTTAGTTAAGCGGTTAAAGGATGGCGTTAGTTATTAGCTTGTTAGTTAGTTTGTTAATAGTTTGTTAAAGCTTTCTGTTTCTATCTTTGCTTATATATATTGTTGTAAAGCTCTCGATCTTCGTTAATGAGAAAATACAGATTCATTTCAAATATGTTTTGTTTACATCAATTTCATTAACATGGTATCAGAGCTATTAAGAGCTTTACATTCTTAAGCACTCTAATATGCATTTTCAGTAGTTAGAGTTGTTCTCTTCTCTCTTCCGAAATGCCTCGCCTTCTTCCACAACACATTCTCTTCCAAATCTGCATCGATGTTCTTAAGATTGGATCGCACAAATTATGCCTTTGGAGAATTCAAGTTCTTACTACTGAAGAGCTCATGATTTTGAAGATTTTCTCTCGTCTACCATGGAGCCTCCTCTGCAACGACTTCCGTCTACATCGACGGTCGTAATACCAACCGTCGATCCACGAATACTTGGAGTGGATTCGTAAGGATCAATTCCTTATGAGTTGGATGTTATCGTCCATCGGTGAATCAATGTTAGGTCATGTATGTGCGATGCACCTCGGCGAGCATGGTATGGAATGTTCTTGAGCAGCTTTTCCAATCACAGTCCAGAGCTCGTGTTTTACAGTTTAAGAAATTGCTTCATTCTCAAAAGAAAGGAGCGATGTCAGTGGATGAATACTTCCTCAGGATGCGCAGCTATGTTGACCAGCTAAGTGCGATTGGGCATGTAATTATTGATGATGATCTTGCCGACTTCATTCTTGCTGGGTTTGGAGCTGAGTATGAATCTATTGTGATTAACTTTGTTCATAGGTCTGTTTCCCCAAATCTTCAGGAACTACAGTATGCTCTACAATGTCATGAAATCAGACTACAACAAAGTGTTTCATCTACACAATCTGATCCTATGGCTAATTTTGTTCAACGCGGTGGTCGACACTTTTGTGGCCGTGGTAGTTTTAATGGCAGTCGCTCTGCACTTATCAAGAACTATAGCAAAAATTCGGTGGTTTGTCAACTTTGTGGTCGCCCGAATCATGTGGCACTTAAGTGATATAAACGTTTTGATGTTCACTTTACAGGTGCTGAAAACCAATCACCACGGCCTAATCCTCAAGCTTATCTCACGGATCTTCAAACTGCAAATGACTATGAATTTGATGAAGAAGATGGTGCTTGGTACGTTGACAGTGGTGCTACAAATCACATCACGAAATCTGTGAACAATCTTCATCTTGCCTCTCCATACACTGGGTCCGAAGCTCTCACAGTGGGTAATGGTAGGTCCATTCTCATTCAATCCATAGGTAACAACTCTATTCATTCATCTTCCATCTCTTCCCTTCTTCTAAACAATATTCTCTTCGTTCCTCAAATCACCAAGAATTTAATCAGTATTTCTCAGTTCACAAAAGATAATCATGTTATCTTTGAATTTCATGATACCTATTGCCTTGAGAAGGACAAGACAACAAGCAAAGTTCTACTGACGGGCAAGCTGAAAAAAGGGCTTTATCAAATTGATCTCTCCAAATTGTGTGTTCACTCGCAAATTCCTCGAGTTCTCTTGCTTCTAAGTCGATCCATAATGGTGCACCTTTTTCGGTTTCAGAAATCCTAAGAGTTCAGTTTCTGTTTCCACTTGTACTAGTGAACAAACTAAATGCAGAAACCAAAGTTCAGTTTCTAATATTTCATGTAACTCTTCTGCTTATCCTTCAAAAGAAATAAAACTATGGCATAAAAAATTAGGGCATCCAAGTTCTAAGATTCTTTCTCATGTTCTTAAATTACTCAACATATCTGCAAAGCATGATTCTACTGATTTCTGTGATGCTTATGCCATGCCATTGGAAAACTGCATCAACAGCCACACATATCTCAGTCTATGAAAACTACTCGGCCTTCTCAACTTGTGCATTCTGATATCTGGGGACCCTCTCACATTGCTTCCACACAAGGTTTAGATATTACATTCACTTTGTAGATGACTTCAGCAGGTTTACTTTGATTTATCCTTTAACACTTAAATCTGAAACCAGCAAAATAGTTCAACAATTCTTTCAAATGGTCAAGTGTTAGTTTTTTTGTTCAATTCAATCCTTTCAGTCGGACTGGGGAGGTGAATACCGACCTTTGTCTTCATTTTTTACAAGTCTAGGAGTTCATTTTCAACACCCATGTCCGTATATTCATTCACAAAATGGAAAGGCTGAACGTAAACATCAACACATAGTTGATCTTGGTCTCACTCTTCTCAGTCAAGCTTCTTTATCTTTTGAGTATTGGTGGCATGCATTTGAGGCTTCCACTTACCTCATAAATAGGTTACCTTCGGCTCAAATACATCTGCAGTCTCCTTATAAAATCCTTTTTAACAAACAACCTCTTTACACTCATCTTAAAATGTTTGGATGCGCGTGTTACCAATTTCTCTGCCCTTATAATCTTCACAAGCTTGCATATAGGTCTGCCAAGTGTGTTTTTCTTGGCTATAGTTCTCATCACAAAGGTTACAAGTGTCTAAGTGCCTCCGACAGAATCTACATTGCAGATACGGTGAAGTTTAATGAACATGAATTTCCTTTTTCCTCCATTTTTCCAGCTCGCTCGGTTCAAACTTCTTCTCATGTTACTGTTCCATTGCTTCCATGCTTACCTATCTCGTCATCTCCTAAGTTAACATCTGATTTCGAGTCTATGTCTTCTTCTCTCCCTCCTTTCTCTCCTCACATACCTTATGTGTCACCTGAGTCACAAACTACTTTTAATACTTATTCTTCTTCTCCATGCTCAGTTGCGCCTGCTCTAAACGTGTCTCCTAACCCCTCGTTATCTCTTCTCTCAAATACTCATTCTATGGTTACTAGAGATAAAAATGGCATTAGTAAACCAAAGGTTTACTATGCAGTTGTTACTTCTCCTACAGCCTTCGTTTCCACCTCTTCATCCTCGTCTATTCCATCGCTACCATTATCTCTTGATGAGGCGCTTCAGGATCCGGGTTGGTTGGCTGCTATGGAGAAGGAAATTAATCTATTACGAGAAAAGGCACATGGAAGTTGATACCTCCAAACACCGACCTCAAGGTTATAAGTAACAAATGGGTGTTTACTACCAAGCTCAATCCGGATGACATGCTTGACAAGTTGAAGGCTCGACTTGTGGCTAGAGGTTTTGAACAACTCATTGAGTTGATTTCCTTGAAACCTTCATCCGGTGGTTAAGCATTCCACTATACGATTGATCTTCTCTCTTGCGGCAACAAATGGGTGGTCAATCCAACAAATTGATGTGAATAATGCATTCTTAAATGGGAGCTCACCGACACCATTTATATGATGCGACCATTGGTTTGAAGATCTCGACCATCCCGATTATGTGTGTCACCAAGAAAGCTATCTATGATCTCAAGCAAGCCCTAGAGCTTGGTATGACACTCTCGAATTGAAATTTATACTCTCGGGTTTCATTGATCTACCTCAGTTTCTCTTTTCTTCAAAAGAGACAATCTTTGGTTAACTCTAATCCTTGTCTATGTTGATGACATATTAGTCACTGGGATGATCCGAATGTAGTATCAAATATTGTTGATCATCTTCATGCCAGTTTTCGGTGAAAATATGGGTAATGTGAACTATTTTCTTGGGGTAAAGTTCGAAAAATTGGCGATAGCTTTGCTCTTGGTCAACAGAAGTATATTCATGATTTAATGACCAAAACAAAGATGATCGACTCAAAATCTTATCTTACTCCAATGACGCCTGCAATCAAGTTATCTAAAGCTGAAAGAAAATGCTTTGATGATCCTACTTTATACAGAAGTACAGTAGGGGCTTTGCAATGTCTCACCCTTACCAGGCCAGATATAGCCTTCACGGTTAACAAGTTAAGCTAATTCCTTTCTTCTCCAACTGATCTTCATTGGGCTGCTTGCAAAAGGTTGTTACGTTATCTTAAGGGGACTGCTCATATGCAACTTATGTTTCGCCCTTCCTCCTCTTCCAAATTAGAGTGTTATGCTGATGTGGATTAGGCTAGTTGTGTTGATGATAAGCGTTCCACTGGTGGGCACTGCATTTTTCTTTGTGCGAACTTAGTTACGTGGTTGGCCAAGAAATAGGATGTTGTATCAAGAAGCAGTGCGGAGTCAGAATACCGAAGTCTAGCTACTGCCACTATGGATGCTGTTTGGTTGAAATCTTTGTGTGATGAGTTAGGTGTTCATCTCTCTTCTCCTTTACAAATGTGGAGTGATAACACTAGTTTTAAAATCTGCCTTCCATTGCCATTGCTGGAAATCTTGTCTTTCATGCAAGAACAAAACATATAGAGGTTGATGTTCATTATGTGCGTGAAAAAATAATCGATGGCACAATTGAAGTTGGTTTTGTTCCTTCTCAAGATCAAGTAGCCGACTTATTTACAAAACCTTTATCTGCTCCATGCTTTTGTATGCTCAGAGATAGATTGAATCTTGGAGGAGCTGATTTTGGTTAAGAAAGTCCGGTGTGTATTGGTTTATCTCTAAAGTTGCATGCTTTGCATGGCAGTTATTAGCTTGTTAGTTAAGCGGTTAAAGGAAGACGTTAGTTGTTAGCTTGTTAGTTAGTTTGTTAAAGCTTTTTGTTTCTATCTTTGCTTACATATATTTTTGTAAAGCTCTCGATCTTCATTAATGAGAAAATACAGATTCATTTCAAATATGTTTTGTTTACATCAATTTCATTAACAAACGTGATGATTGATGAGTACAACTTGTGGATAGAAAATCAAAATACATTCTACAAATATTTGAAACAAGACATCATCATTAAATCCAGAACCAAATTAACGATGTGTGACAATTAAGACAACCATATTAGGTTCAATCGAATTGTTTCGGACTACTCTCTCTTTTCTTTCATTTGTTTGAGACATTCTATCGTACGTTCCTAACAATCAAATAAAGAATTTGCATTTTTATTTTTATCAAAATAATATTCCTAAACAATACTTTCCTGTCAACCATACTTAAAGAAACTTATTATCACTACAAGAATTTCGCTAATAGACCACGGGGAATGCCCATGGTCTATTTCAAAAATTCGCGTGGTCTATAAAGGTGTAGTCTATTACGTGCGGCTATAGACCACGCGGATTTTCCCGTGGTCTATTCAGTTATAGACCACGGTGAAAATCGTGTGGTCTATAATGTTATAGACAACGGGCCACCTGAAGGTGAACCACGGCCTTTCCCCATCGTTTATGATATTATAGACCACGCGATTTTCACCATGGTTCATAATTGAATAGACCACGCGCATTTCCGTGGTCTATAATCGAATAATATATTTTTGTTATTTTATTATTTATTTAATACATGTTTTCATAATTTGAATGCATGTTTCTGCTAATTAAAAATAATAATCCAAAAATAGATATAAAATATTTCTCATAATATTTATATCAAAATCAAGGTACACATTTCATAAGCATTCAAAAGGTTATATCCGGGAAATTCCCAATCTACATGTATTTTCTAACTAGCTACATGTATTTTCTAACTAGCTACTAAAATTTATCCAAAATTATCCATTCACCATCTTCAACAACAAATATTTTCTAACTAGCTACTAAAATTCATAAAAAAAAAAAATCAACTTCACCATCTTCAAGCATTTCACCATCTTTGCTTCAACAACATCAATTATCTAACTTGATCTCATCTACATTATTAGAATAAGATGTAAAATGGTAAGAAATAAAATTTAGTACATCAAAATCAATATGTTCAACAAAAGTATGAAACTTACCATCGCCGACCACCATAGAATCGTGACTAACTCGCACCACTATATACGAGACTTCATTGATTTCTTTTTTCGAGTAAAAGCCGTTAGAAAACTATTAAAACAAAATAAACATTCTATTAGTAAAAAAAGTAAAGAATTAGTATTTAGAAAATTATGGATTAAAATGCCACTTTATGATTACCATAGTAGGAATTACAATGGTGTTATCCGAACCATAACCCTCAATAATATCTCTCATGTAGCGCATGACATAGAATCCACATTGTCTTCCATCAGGTTGTTCTTGACACTATGTGAAATGTATAATTAGAGTTATGTACATTTTGAACGATAAAAAATTTCATAATTAAGTGTTATGGCGAGTGTTTCATACCTTGACCATTTCCCACAAGATATTATGTCTCCCTCTCTTTCCTATGCTCATATTGAACATTTTTAGGGCCCTGCAAAACATATATATAGCGGATTATGATACAAAACACATACAAGAAGTAAAACCTCAATATAAACAAACTTACGTTTCCATGATAAACTTGTACTCCTCCACATGACCTTCATCACTTAAAGGATCCATCACATATATGGTCTCATATGAGGATTGATCACCAAAAGAATCTAATGCCAACTAAGAAGAATATATGTAATTAAGTTTCACAAAGTACAATGTATAATAGCATATTAACTACGTATATATCTATTATTTTCACATACCCGACATTGCATGGCATCAAAACAAGTTGCTTAGCTCGTGTACCAATCAACCTTTTACCTATGATACTTGACTTTGTTGTCGATCAACCTTTGGATTGTGTGATATCTCATATGGGTTAACAAACCGAAATCTATCAAGAAGGTTTGCATTCCTACATTCCTTATATAAGTGCTACAAATTTCCATAACATAATAATTAATATCAATAATTTTCTAGATTATAATTAGAACAATCTTAAACATACTTACGGATGTAGGTACACACAAGATGCATTGATAGGATTCAACTCCCCATGTTTTGGATGTCATCAAGGATAATGTAGTTGATGTGTTCATCACCAAAGACATTATCATCCATTTGTATTTGAATCTGATTCCACCTTCGAGATCGTATCTAGTACTCATATACAACATCCTCAATGGTCTAGCCACTCTGCAATGTTCGACTTTATTGGTCAATGTACCTCTTTTCGTCGAAAAGTTGTTTTAGTTAATAGTTAAAACTAGAAGTTGATATCTATAATAACTAGTAACCATACATACCTTTTTGGTTGTTTCTTAACGTGTGAGGCATTACCAATATGAACTTCTTCCACATTATATCAAAGAATGCTGGAGGAAAATGCTTCTCAAGTAGACATAATGTAACTGTGATGTCTCTTTGGATGTCATCTAACTTTGAAACATCAATCACTTTGTTACAAAAGACATTGAAGAAGAAGCACAATCTAGTAATGTCATACCAAACTTGTTTTGGCAACACACCGCGTAAAGCCACCGGAAGCAGTTGTTGCATTAACGTGTGACAATCATGTGATTTAAGACCCATAAGTCTCATATCATTTGCCGCCAAAAGACTTGACACATTTGATGAATAACCTGTCGGCACTTTCACTCTTCCAAAAAATGCACAAACTTGTCGTTTCTCTTCTTTACTTAGAGAATAACATGCTGGTGGCAAATATATCTTTTTTTCTCCTACCATTGGTGCCAACTCATCTCTCAACTGCATACTTACAAGATCTAATCTTGCTTTCACTCTATCCTTTGTTTTTCCTGGGATGTTAAGCAATGTACCAAACAAACTTTCGCAAAATTCAGAATACGGTTAACCAACATGTTAACTAATCGATTACGATAAATTGGATCGACTTGAGCATGTTGCAGAAGTCATTGTCGAAGCCTTGAAGGAGCAGCAAACAATATTGACAGAGATCCGCTCTTCATAGACAAGCTTGGGATTTGCGATCCCAGGTAAGATCGATTCAGGATAATGGGATCCTTTTCTATCAGATAGGAAGAGTTGTAGCACAAAATGTACTTCTAAGTAGCGGGATCCACTTTTTGGGGAATATGAGTCAAGCAATAACAAGAATATTTCTAGCGGAACATCTTTCGAGAGACGGTTCACTAATAGACCGAGGATAAGTAATTCGACTCATTCACATCCGGATCATGAATGTTTGGAATCCATATTATGCAGGAGACAAGCAATGTACCAAACAAACTTTCATAAACATTCTTTTCGATGTGCATCACATCGAGTGAATGGCGAATATGCAAATGCTTCCAATACTCCAATTCAAAAAATTGATTTCTTCTTCCAGGAGTTCTTAGAGTCTCTTTCTTTGATTGAGTGTTCTTACTTTTTTACCCCACACGTTGTTGTAACCATCCACCATTTCAAGACTTCAATACCACTCAATATTTTGGGTGCAAGTCTTAACTCATTCTTTCCATTGAATGCTTTTTTTTTGCCTCCGAAAAAGATGATTGATCGGTAAGAATCTCTGATGCCCTGCATATGCCATTTTTCTACTATGCTTTAATCGGCATGAGGTAGTTTCGTCGGTAGAAATAGGACACCCAACATAACCTTTGACTTTGCTACCAGCTAAGTTACCATATGCGGAAAATCGTTGATTGTCCAAGAAGAACGACTCTAAGCATGAATTTTCTTTGCGGTATGCATCAAATGTCTCCACACCAACTTCCCACAATAGCTTCAAGTCATCAATCAAAGGTGCCAAGTAAACGTCAATATCATTCCCGGTTGACTCGGTCCGTAAATCAATAAAGTAAGCATCATATGTCTTCTTCATACATAACCATGGAGGAAGGTTGTATGTTATAAGAATCACCGCCAACAACTATACTTAGATGACATAATGCTATGTGGATTGATACCATCCGTGGAAAGTGCCAATCTAAGATTCCTTGCTTCTTTGCCAAAATCCGCCATCACGATCTACATGTTCCCAAGATGGTGAATCGTGGGGTGGCGAAGATGGCCATCACGAACTCTTTTATAAGCGTGCCGTGATAAGTTGTGTGACATATCTTTGCTACGAAACATCCTTTGAAATCTGGAATTGGTGGAAAGTACCATATAACTTTTGCAGGAACACCTTCATTAATCTTATCATTCCGAGTAACCTTCCACCTTGAAGTTCCACATGTAGGACAACTCACCAAATCGGCATACTCATTTCGATACAAAATACAATCTTTTGGACAAGCATGAATCTTTTTATACTTCATCCCTAATGTGGATAAACTTTTTCTTGCCTCATACAAAGACGAAGGTAATACATTATCTTCTGGAAGCATTTCTCTCATCAACAGAAGTAGGTCAGTAAAAGAAGTATCACTCCAACCGTATTTTGCCTTCAAATTATACAACTTAACCGTTGCAGACAACTTTGTGAATTTAGCACACCCAGTATATAATGGCATTTCAGCTTCCTCGAGCAGGTTATGATAATGAGTTGGGTTGTCAACCTCTGCATCATGAACCATATCTACTGGCTCGTCTGAACTAAAATTAAATTTTCCGTTGCTCCCTTCAGCTTTATCAGTGTTTACAGAACTGTATCTCTCCTCGTGCAATATCTAACTAAGGTATGTTAAATCTATTCCATTGTATGTTAGATGTGCTCGTATGGTTTTGACGTCCATATCATGTAGATTACCACATTTTATACAAGGACAAGACATGACATTAGGATCTTTCCCATTTTCAACGGAAAAATTCAAGAAAGATTCGACTCCATCTTCATACTCCTTTGATAATCTATTTTTGAACATCCACTCTTTATCCATTCTAGCTGTGATCTAACATCAAGATGTAAACACATGTATCTATCAAGTAAGAGGGCTATACTAGAAGAGTTGTGTTGAAACAAGCACAATCGAAATCAAAGTCTAAAATCTTCAAGAATATCTTCAAGCATAATCAACGTATTGTTACCACAACCAAAAACAATTCTATTTTAGAATTCAGAATATACGCATTGTCATATATCAATTATAGTAGATTTTTCAACAAAACATATAACAAAATTCATAGCAATTTTCAAAGAATAATTTAGAAGAGGTTTAAGCCATTTCACCTGCTCGGAATTTGAGTTGTTCGTAGGCAGCTCTTGGCAACGAAGACTGCCGAGAGTCGTAGCTATGTCAAAATTAGGAAACAAGGATGGGTGGTTTAGCTTGAACAAGTCGATTCAAATTAAAAAAAACCCACGGCATAATCATATAAAATAATTTGAGTGTGAAATTATATATATGATAAGCAGAGAATAAGGGAAAAGAATGGGAAATTACTTGTTTTATGTTAAATACCGAGAGGAGGCCCCGAGGAGGCTGGGCGCGATGCGGCGGCGGCGAGCGACGACGGCGAGCTCGGCGAGGCGGGGGAAGACGACGGCGTATCGCATGGGCGGCGGCGGCAGAGCAAGGCGGCGGTGACGATGCAGAGACGGAGAGTGTTTAGGCGGCAGCGGTGTGTCAAATTCACGGTGGAGCAGCGGCGTGAGGCGCAGGCGACGACGGGAAGCGGCAGGAAAATGGCAGACGACGATCGGCGCTCCGACGAGACAATGTGAAGAAACGAATTAAGATAGTGAGAAGCAAAATAGCGCTAGCGGAGAAGAAGATCAGAAACAACGCAGATTTAAAAAATTAGGCCAAATTCCCAAATTAATTAAGTGTGAGTAAAAATATTAGCTAAGGCGTGAAGATGGGCTAAAAGACCACATGGCTAAGTGGCAAAGACCAGCGGCCTAAGCCCGTGGTATTTAGTCGACGTGGATGTTAGACGACGCGGAAAAAGCCGTGGTTAATAAAAATTATGCGCTAATAGACCACGCGGTAAGGCACCGTGGTCTATCATATGAAAAACGCTAATAGACCATGCGGTTCTCAGCCCGTGGTCTATAACCGCTTAAAATATGGTTATAGACCACGCGTTTCACCACCCACGTTGTTATATGTCATAATAGACCACTTTAGTACTAATGTAAGTGGTCATGACGTATGGTCTATGAGCAAAATTCTTGTAGTGTATCTATTTAACTCTATCTTTGGAGATAATGGATCCTAATCAACAAAAGTTTCCTAATTTTGACTACCTCACTATCAATCTCTAGTGGAGTACCTTATCCCAGATTTAGGACCAAAATATAGGTTAGATAAAAACACTCTATAATATGGTTGTAAAGAGACACATGGGAATTAGTTTAATTATGCCTTCTTTGATTTTATCAATTAGGAAGACATCATATGCAATTAACATGCACTAAGACACCCTATCTTAAATATGACATGTAAAGTCCACCCTCTTAACTAAAAAGAAAGAGGCAATTAAGGACTTACAAGGTGAACATTGATGGGATTTCCTCCAATTTGGCCTTAACACTAATTTATACAACTCCATAACCTTTATATCTAAGTTAATTAATCATTACTTAGCTTTTTCTTTTTCCTTGACTAGAAAAGAATAACCTCAGCTATTATTGAGGAGTATATTAAGTAAAAGAAAGGTGGTAATTGTGTGTGTGTGTTGGCCTAGTGGTAGAGTGGTTAATCTTAGGGTCAAAGGTCTCGGGTTCGAGTCACACGTGACGCTACTTTAAATTTCTGTATTAAATTGACCCAAAAAAAAAAAGGTGGTAATTGTTTTTGTACATTTGTCACAATATCCGAATTAAAATCACACAAAGATAATCACATAAATGTTCAATGAATTTATAGTATTACTTCCGCATTTTAAATCAAGAAAATACATCATTTTAGCCTAATAGATTAACTTTGTGATCTAATAAATCGATCAAGCCTAATCAATTAAAATTTATAATTTTAACTCGTAATTGATTTTCAGCTCCAGAAAGCACAATTGACATTGAAAATGACATACAACTCGTAAGTGTTTATAGCGTCGTTTCTAACATGTTTCAGCCCACATGTCATTTTCTTTGTCAAATTATGCTTTTCAGTGCCGAAAATAACTTAAGACTAAAATTATTATAAAATTCAATTCATTAAAATTGATTGTGATATTATTAATTTATTAAATTATAAATATCGCAAAATTAATTTCTTAAACTAAAATTAGATATTCTCCCATTCAAATTTGTCATGTGGCTTACAATGCTAGTTAACGAGCATTTGTCTCCTATATACTTTAGCTCTGATTGCGTACGACATAATTGAAACACACAGATGCCCACTATTTTTATCTTGTATTTTAATTCTTCCATATATTTAATGGTGGAGATAGCAAGATATATGTAGGTACATGGATCACATCTTTACTACGTTCAAATTTATATATTTTTTTTTCTAAATGATCGTCTTGTAATAATAGATTTTTTCATTCTTAATAAGTTAAAAATCAATTGTTTTTATCATTGGAATGAAGATAATATGCCAAAAAAATTGAGAAACAAGTTATCCAATAATAACTTCGATTTGATTTGTTAAAAATTTAAAACTGCATATAAAATAAGAAAAATTGAAAGTCCAAGTACTAATGATAAAAAAAACTTGTGTGCCATTTTCTGAAATCTCCAGAGTTTGTGTATTTATAAAGCAATTATTCCAATTTTAAAATGTCGAATTAAAGATGGAGGAGATTTGGGTAGGAATAGGGATGGCAGTGGATTTCGGATCTGGTCCAGATCCACAGATTCAGATTCATTTTTTAGGATTTGGATTTTCAAAAAATAGGATTCGACGGATCTGGATCGGATCCGGATCATTCTTTTAAAATTCGGATCTAGATCTGAATCTCGATTTCTGAGATCCAGATCCGATCGAGATCCGATCCATGGATCCATATAATATAGATGTATATATAATTTTTATTTATATTTATAAGTGTATTATATTATTATTTTTTCTAATCGAAGTTGAGTAAACTAGGTTACGAAATTGGATAGTATGTTAATAATATTATAAATTTGTACCTTGTAATTGAGGAAATTTTGTATGTGAATGATCTATTTGCTAAAATATGTGCTACTTCTTCTATTACTATTGCAATATTATTTGTTGTCGTGAAAGAAAAGTAAATTTATAACTAACATCTTCAGATAGTGATGATTATAGAATTTTGAAATAATTATTATAGCGTTATATGTATTTAGATTATTATTATTATTATTATTATGGTACTACTTGTGAATTATATTTGATTTAGATTTTATTTTAGAAGATAAAATATATGGATCCGAATCTGACCGCTGACCCGTGGATTTTATGGATCCGGGTGCAATCTAATTTTTTGGACCGATGAATCTTGAATTTGATTCGACCCAAAGAAAAATTACAGGCCCAGATCAGATCTGCAGGCTCCAGATCCGATCTAAATCCGATTCATTGTCATCCCTAGGTAGGAAACTGAAAACCATTAATCGAACGGGGCCGATTCGGGTTCCAGCCGGACCCATTTCCATTTCTGCATGAAAGAAGCTCAGCTTTGAAAGACACGTGTCGAAGCTGTATCGGATGAGTCACGAACACGTGCCTTCACCTTATTCAAAACTATTTATTTAATTTTGTTGTTTTTTCTTTTCCACTTACATTCTATTCTTACACGTTGGCTTTCATTTCGCTACTTTCAATTAAAAAGTGTGAGAAGCCAATAGGCTTTCTGACCCTAATCGTACGGTATAGCACATGTGAATAATCTACAGATAAACGATAAAAAAAGGAATTGTATAGAAATACAAGGAATTGTATAGAAATACATACTTTTTTTAAGAGTGTGTATTCTTCAAATCTATTTTAAAAATTTATTATATTTTATACTCGTTTCATTATTATAATATATTTGAAGTCAAAAAGCTTAATAATATCTTCGGTTGACCGGATCAGTGTAATGATCGATCGAAAACAATACAATAATCGATTGAGGACTTCAAAATATTAAAATTATTGAGAAAATTTGAAATTCTAGTGGAAAACCATGTTTCAGATCGTGAAAATCTTGTTTTCGGTCGTGAAATTGTTGTCTCCAGTCGATTGGAAACAATTATTTTCGCGATCGAAAACAATAATTTCACTATCAGAAACAAGGTTTTCAAAACCGAAAATAAGGTTTTTCACTAGAATCTCAATTTTTTCTATAGTTCTAATATTTTCCAGGTCTCCGATCAATAATTATATTGTCTTCGATTGATCGGAGACTTCATTTTAATTTCAAACTTCAAAATGCACTAATTTTAATAAAAAAACACTATGATGCCAAAAATCACATCACATTTCACTCAAAAATATATTAAATTAATAAAATGGATATGGAATATAACAAATGCTAGAATTGATTATAAACTGTACACTTTAACAAAAATGAGTATTTAAAAATTTTACTCCCAACGATAAATTGAATCCTTATAAACCAAGTCAATTTATTTTGTTGCAGCTATGCATTAGACATGGAAATCACAGTGTCAGGAACGAACAAATATGAGTATTATTTGTTTTTGTTTTTATTTTGAGACTCACACGTACTAAAATCTATAAATGACTTCAACCTTCGATCATTGACTACTAGATGAAGCATATTGGATTATGTTTCGTCCTCATAAATATAAGTAATTAACAAGGAAGAAATGCATATTGTCTCATAACAATAATTTTTATAGTAGTTACTCTGTTCATAATAAGTATATCATAAAAACAAATAAAATTATTGATGAATATTATTTGAATGAATAAATAGTCATATCACTTGTGAGTGGTAGAATGATTTTTTTTAGTAAATAATAAGTGATTGTGAGATTAAATAATAAGGAATAATGTCTTAAAAAAGAAAGTGATATATTTTTATAGACGCCGATATGTTAATCACGAATGAGGGAATACTAGTTATTATAGAAGAATGTAAATTTATCTAATGCATACTAAAGATATAATTGTAGATTCTTATGAACATGAGAAATAAAAAAGAGGAACTTCGTGGTATTTATAGATCTTGGCAAAAATGTGTCTAAAATACAACAGCTTGACACTTAGCTAGCAAATTATTTGCATTGATTTCTCACCTATGGTGGATTTATGTCACGATACAATCTAAATCCTAATTTATCATCGGTATATGCACACCTTAAATTTCAGTTTAAGTTCGTCCAGAATCAATTTTTGTAGAATTTACTCCTTCAATTTTTTATAAATGCTATATTTTTGTTTTTTTTCTTATTTTGAATAAGTATTTTATTTCAAATTTGACAGTAAACTTATGGCATCTTTTTTATTAGTCATATTTAATACTTCTTGTAATTTAGTAATTAGTTGTATTTATTGTGATAATTAACTGATAAAGTTACAGAGGTGAAATTCACTAAAATTCACTATTTCATTTATATGTGTAATTTGATGATCGTGGATACTTATAAGAAAAGAATTTTATATTCCTTCCGAGACATCCAAATAATATGACTCTTCTGTATAAAAAATGAAGTCAAAGGTTCAATTTTCACACATTCCCCTACTTAAAAAAATCATGTTTCTAATATATTTATTACGAAAACAGGTGTCATGACTCATGGTCTCACGTACCGAAATTCGTGAAAATGATATATATATATCCAAATAATTGTTCTGAAAATAACATACAAATAAATACTTCTTGACTTGATATCGTAAAAGTAATAATATTAAGTAATATTTAACCTTAAATATTACTTGTACGACTGTTATATTCATATGCAAAAATAATTTGAATCGACATGACACGTGAATTTTGATGTGTGAAAATCTGACCTCACAAAGGATAAACTGTTCTTATCGAATCATTGTACCTACGAACCAAGTTTAAAGTGCATATTGTATATAAAATCGTATGAATTTATTTTATGTCCTTATATTGATGAGGCACGAACTCTTTTAACATATTAATTTCCAAAATTGGTGGTGAAGATTTTGAATTTGGAAAGTAATGAAGCTGTATGTTACAAACTCTTTTCATGGTTCGATTGAACTTTCTTCTTTTTATTTTTTTATTTTTGAGATAAATTGAAGTATTGAACTTATCTTGTGTAGTAACATTTCAAAAGATCATAGCGCGCGTAAGTTGCGAGGAGATGAGGGCATTAAACTAATTTTAGTTTATTTTGACAATAGAATCTCGTTTCTATGAAGAAGTTCCAAAATAATAATTTAAAAAAATCATTTTTAGCCTGTGAAACTTTTACTTTTATAATATTATACTTTTATCGATGTTTCTACTTTGCAAGTTCAGTTCATGCATGTTTCTTTTTCGCAGGTATGGAGTTCAACGAATTTCATGTTGATCAGAGGCGGAGCCTAGTATCTGGCAAGTCGAAGCAACTGTTCAGACAATTTTTTTAATTATATTTCGGTTGCATTACTTCTCATTTTTTAAATATATAAATATAATCTCGTTCATCTAGACCTAAAATTTTAGCTCCATCCTAATGCATTTAGATGGAACTTACTTGTACTGAACGCAAAATATAACATTCATCAAATTTGAATACGTGACAGAGTTATACTATAAAAATGGAAATTTCAGGCATTTATATTCATTAAACAAACATTTCCAGGAAAGGAAGAAATGAAAAATAAATAAATAAATAGGAACCAAACACAATTGTCTTACAGAATACTCCCTATGTCCCATTTAAAATGTCTCACTTTCCTTTTTGGGTTGTCCCATTACAAATTTCTCATTCCATTTAAGGAAATAATTATCTCTTCAAAAAGTGTGGACCCTATCCACTTTTTAACACTTTAACTACTTTATACATTTCTCATAAATACTGCGTCTTAAAGAAATGGAATGACTTTAAGAGGACGTAGGAGTATTAATTTTCATCAATCAACCTAAAACGAAACAGCCACTTGCTAGAAGATTTCCCAATCTATTTCCTCTCAAATTTTTGGCCAAATTCAATAATAACAAAGCCAAAGATACAAAGTTAATAAAGCTCTTGCTTTTGTCGGGACTTTGCCTAATAATACTATTTTGGTACTTAGTTATTGTGATCATTTTCAACGATTGATCTACACCATTCCACTCTCTCATGGGATGCTTATACAAATGAAACATTGGACGTGTGTGTGCATGTTCATGCATGAGATCACGGTGTTAGTTGAAAAGTTAAATCATTCGAAATTCGATCTTTATTGCAAATGGTTTTTCATCTCTTATAAAGATAAGGCGAACTAGTTTGAAAAGAAGTATATTACATGTTTTGATAATTAAATAGAATTTTATTCTGAATAAAGAAGGTAGGCAACAACGTCCACAGATGAGAGTGAGAGATTCGGGTACGAATCTCAATCCCTGCATTTTTAACTTAAAAAGAAATTTACATTTTTGAACTTAAAAAGAAAAGAAAAAGAAGAAGTAATTAGGTAATAACTTGTGAATAGTGGATATATTAACTAGGTAATATTATTGTAAACATGCTAAAAGTCAGGCAAAAGGTGAACCTTAATACAAAATAATATTTTATAATTATTAGCAAGAAAAAGATAGAAATAAAATTCTAGAAACTAAAGGAAAAGTTCACATGTCAAGAGGGGTGACTAATCGGGTCAAGTCGATACCTTTGAAATTATCAGTGCCGATCCCGATTTACCGCTAAAATGGACACCCAACCCGACCGACTAAGGAAATCGGGTGCCCAAATGTACCCGAGTTTTGAAGAAATTGCTTGTGGCGGGAATCACGTGGCTATGTTGAGATCGAAAAAATGAGGTCTATGAGATGGGGCAACAGAAGGAATGGGTGTTTGGGCCACAGAACAGCCTCATTCCTGATATTTTATAGGCACTAGACAAAATAAGGAATATATGTTCCCATTTTTAAAATTCATTATCTTCTGTGCGTATTAGGTAAAACTTATTTTCCTTTACAATAGTTTGCGAACCACACATGATGACTAAACCACATTTTAAAAACCAGGTGTGACATGTTTAAATTGGTAAAGATGATAGTGAGGTTTGAACTCTTGACCTTTGACCACATGAACTCATTTTACCATTACACCGTCCAAAATGGCTTCTTATAGTATACTTATAATAAATCGAATTTATAAATTTACGTAAAATTTAGTGATCTACAAATAGAAATATTAGTAAAACATTATAAAAACATATACAACTTACATGTTATCCTTATATTTCTATATTTCAACTTTCATCTACGATACGATATCGTAAAAAATAATTTATTCGAATCTTTGCAGATACAAAATCATTAATAATCACATCAACATCAATATTTTCTAATATATTCTAGGATCAAATGAAGATATATATCTATAAGCAAAATATAGAAATATTTAATACTTTGAACCTTTAAAAAGAAATATTTTATTTAAATGATACAATATTTTGGATCCAAATATAATTAAATTTTTGAGGTAATTTGGATCCCCTGAAATGGTGGGCCCTGGGCGATCGTCCAGGGTGGCCTACCCTCAGGGGCGGCCCTACCACGGAGACACTGATCACAGGCATAAACCAACTCTGGTTGAAGCATTAAAGGATAAATGCGTTAAGTATATTGCTTGTGGTTCAAAGTAGTCCATATCTGTATGTCCTCATAAAATGGTTTCTGGTGGTGAGCCGTCACATTGCTCAGCTTGCAGACTAGCTTTTGGCTTCCCAAAAAAGTGGCATAATTGCTACAACTGTGGAGCTGTACAGTGCCATGCCTGCAGTTCAAGAAAAACAATAGGGGCAGCACTGGCTTCTGATCCTAGCAAATTGTGTCGTGTTTGTGATTCTTGTTTTGCTAAACTAAGCAAGGTGGCTGAAGCTGGATTCAACTGTAAGATTATCTTATGTCTCACGTGACTTTTGGATATACATAAATAAATTATTGGGACTAATTTATTAATTGACTTATTTGGAGCAGTTATAGGTAACGGCTATTTGATGGGAATAGCAGTTTTAAGGGGTTTTAAAAGCCCATTAATGTAATCTATAACTAGGGTCCTCTACCTGATATAAAAGTGCATCTCTAAATTAAAACTGCCATCAATCACGTAAGCAGAGAAACAGAAAAGATTATCAAGGTAGAGAAACCACTGGTTCTCCTAGAGCAAACAATACAGCAAATCCTTCCATGGAGAAAGGTATGTATCGATCCTTGTTGTGTGAGAATTATGGTTTTCAAAGATCCTATGAGTTTTCTATAAAGTTATTAGAAAACTACAATTAGATTTACATGTGGTATTA
The DNA here is from genome assembly GCA_036937905.1 of Salvia rosmarinus. Taxonomy (NCBI): domain Eukaryota; kingdom Viridiplantae; phylum Streptophyta; class Magnoliopsida; order Lamiales; family Lamiaceae; genus Salvia; species Salvia rosmarinus. Next base: position 12,487,001 of record CM072818.1, read on the forward strand.
GAGCATGTGTTGTGAAATCGCATGATTCTCATTGATGTTCATCGATATGTTTAAATCAAATCGTGGATTTGAGTATTATGATTCCGCTGCCATTAATTGATGTTTATTATCGCTGATATTATCGGAAGTTATAGTATTGCCGAGCCTGCGTACTGAATTGATTATTCTGTAAATTTCTAATATTGACTAATGATTACTTTCTCTATAAAGCCATAAAGGTAGTATGCATGTTTTCATGAATATGCTTATTGAAGAAGTCAAAACAATGATGACAATTATTATAATAATATTGTGAATTGTTCTTTCCATTAGAAATTCGAAAGTGCATACAAGTATGTTATGTGAATGATGATGATTGTTATATTCAATGTTTCTGTTAGAAATCGAAACATGTTGTTCACTGAATAATTAAATGTATGCGTCAAAGTATGGTATTATGCTACAGTTTTGTCAATAAAGATGAGTGTTTCACTATTATGTTATATTAAGAATAAAGATATTTTAGAATCAAATATTATGAAAGTTTGTTAATCACCAAAGTGGTCAAACTTGTATGTCGATTTAATTCTACACTTAATGATATTTTCGATTACCCATATAATAAGAGATGCTAAGTCAAGTTACTTCTTATCTATACCGCAGCCTATACCGACAACTCGTCCTAAAGTTATCTCAGCTGTGATCCTTTTTATATCTCATTAAGTTTGACCAATCATACAGACTTATGTGATCTTCTACACAATCGTATGATCTAACTTATATACTGAGATAAAGGACATACATATGCAATCAAGTAAACAATTCGAGATAGGAGATTGTAATAGTGGTAACAAGAATCATTGTATACAAGCTTAACCAAAACTGCTTCCAGTATACAAATCCAACAAGTTCCAAAGACACCTTTTGAACTATGGACGAATAGGAAACCCAGTTTAAGGCACCTGCATGTTTGGGGTTGCCCGACAAAATTAAGTATATATAACCCATAAGAAAAGAAACTGGATGCAAGAACCATAAGTGGATACTTTATTAGTTATCCAGAAAAATCAAAGGGGTTCAGATTTTATTGTCATAACCATAGTATGAGAGTTGTTGATACTGGAAATGCAAGGTTAATCGAAAATGATGAATTCAGTGGGAGTACAGTTCCACGTGACGTGGAAATTAAAGAAGTTAGAATACAAGTTCCTTTTACTTGTACTTCTAGCAATAAGGTTAGTGATCCTCCAATTATTGTTCCAAACGATAATGAAATGGAGGAACACATTAATGAACCCACGATTCAAGATGAACCTGTTGAAGAACAACCACAAGAAGTAGGCTTAAGAAAATCTGAAAGAGAAAGAAGGTCAACTATTTGTGATGACTTTGTGGTATATCTACATGAAGTGGAAAATGACTTGAGCATTAATGATAATGATCCAGTCTCATTTTCACAAGCTGTGAGTAGTGAAAATTCTGAAAATTGGTTAGATGCCATGAAAGAAGAGTTAAAATCTTTGGAACAAAATGGTGTATGGGATCTAGTAGAATTGCCAGAAGGTTGCAAGAGAGTCGGTTGTAAGTGGGTCTTCAAGACTAAACGTGACTCTCGTGGAAACCTTGAATACTACAAGGCTAGACTTGTTGCCAAAGGTCTTACTCAAAAGGATGGGATCGACTATAAAGAGACTTTTTCGCCAGTCTCACGAAAGGATTCTTTCAGAATTATCATTGCACTAGTAGCTCATTATGATTTGGAGCTACATCAAATGGATGTGAAAACCGTCTTCCTTAATGGAGATTTCGAGGAGGATGTTTACATGGGTCAACCGGTAGGTTTCTCGGTTGAAGGAAGTGAACACATGGTATGCAAATTAAAGAAATCATTGTATGGTCTTAAGCAAGCATCCCGCCAATGGTATTTAAAGTTTAATGATATTGTTGTGTCTTTTGGATTTAAGGAAAACACTGTCGATCGGTGTATATATCTTAAGGTCAGTGGGAGTAAGATCATATTTTTGATTTTGTATGTTGATGATATCTTGCTCGCAACTAATGATCTTGGTCTTCTTCATGAGACTAAGGAGTTTCTCTCTAGTAGTTTTGAAATGAAAGATATGGGTGAGGCAAGTTATGTGATCGGAATAGAAATATTTGAAATAGATCACAAGGATCATAGCTTGTCTCGAAAGCATATATTAATAAGATATTAGAGAGATTCAGAATGAAAACTTGCTCAGCATCACCCGTTCCAATTCAGAAAATAGACAAGTTTAGTCTCGCTCAATGTCCTAAAAATAATTTAGAGCGAAAGCAAATGAAAGACATAAAGTATGCATCTATTGTTGGGAGTATTATGTATGCTCAAACCTGTACGAGGCCAGCCCGAAGCGCCGCCCAAACAAACGACGCGGCCATGACATAAGCTTTGCAGTTGGAATGTTAGGAAGATACAAAAGTAATCCAGGAATGGCACACTGGATAGCTGCAAATAAGGTTTTGAGGTACTTACAGGGAACGAAGGATCACATGCTTACATATAAGAGGTCTGATTACCTTGAGGTGATTGGATACTCAGATTCGGATTTTGCTGGATGTGTGGATACAAGAAGGTCCACTCTTGGCTATTTATTTCTTTTAGCTGGAGGAGCAATATCATCGAAGAGTGCAAAGCAATCAATTGTTGCTGCATCTACTATGGAAGTTGAATTTGTACCCTGTTTTGAGGCTACGGTTCAGGCTAATTGGCTGCGGAACTTTATTTTAGGGCTTAGAATTGTCGACAGTATTGCTAAGCCGCTGAAACTGTTTTTGATAACTTCGCAGCAATATTTTTCTCAAAAAACGACAATTACTCTAAAGGTGCTAAGCATATGGAATTGAAATACTTTGCCGTGAAAGATGAAGTTCAGAAACAAAGAGTGTTAATAGAACATATTAGCACAAATCTTATGATAGCTGATCCTTTGACCAAAGGATTACCGCCCAAGACATTTGTTGCACATGTTGAAAGTATGGGCATTATTGTTAATGATGTATGTTGAAACTGATGTTTATTTAAGTTTGACACTCTGAGCTCGATTACAATATATTTCTGATTACATGTCTCCATATTTGCATGCATAATCATTTTGGAGTAATGTAAACAGGTATTGTCTTGTATAAAGACATTATGTTGTACCATTATGTGCTCTTGTTAACTGTCATGTTACGGGGAAGGCTAGTTTGTGGTACGTGGAAGGGACTATATTAATTATGTGATGTACTCGTGAAATTATGATGTGCCTAATGAATAGTAAATAATTTAGTCATTGTAATGCGCATTATGTCAAGTTATTTATTTATATCCATTATGATAAGTAAAGTCACATGACCCAAGTGGGAGAATGTAAGATTATCTTATGTCTCACGTGACTTTTGGATATACATAAATAAATTATTGGGACTAATTTATTAATTGGCTTATTTGGAGCGATTATAGGTAACGATTATTTGATGGAATAGCGCTTTTAAGGGTTTTTAAAGCCCATTAATGTAATCTATAACTAGGGTCCTCCCCGATATAAAGTGTATCTCTAAATTAAAGCGCCATGAATCACGTGGCGGATAAACAAAAAGATTATCAAGGTAGAAAAACCGCCGGTTCTCCTAGAGCAAGCAATACTGACCCGATCCCGCCATGGAGAAAGGTATATATCGATCCTTATTGTGTGAGAATTATGGTTTTCAAGATCCCATGAGTTTTCTATAAAGTTATTAGAAAACCACAATTAGATTTACATCAACAACCAAAGAAATTATGTTTCTGGCAAAGACAAGGATAAGTTGAGCTCAAATAGATGGTTCGATTCTGCTGCTTCTAAACAGAAGTTTATGCCCAGAAAACATAGCCCTCTAATGTCTGCAACACCATGCTTTCTTCTACGGAAAGCATTGTGGAAAGCATTGGAAGACAACGAACTTCCGATTCAGGAAGTTTATAACTAGCGTAGAGAAAATGGATTTTTAAGTATATGAAAATTTGACCTAAAATAATACGTAATTATTCGCTGGGTATACTAGATATCCAGACGTCCTTAATAACCACAGCCCGGTATCGACCTGATCACCCGATAATCAAGTAATCAATTATCAATACCCGATCTCGTATGGTGATGGGATATGGCCCAACCGACTGGGCCCACTAACAGGCCCAAACGAGCTGGGCCTAACGTTGGTAGCGGGCCCACGCGGTTGAGCCCAAGGCAAGCCCCAATCGGTGCCAAACCCTAGCCCCGAACCGCCACCCGGACCAATGAAGAAGACGCCCAGGCAGGGTCGACGCCACCTCCACGTGGCGCACGTAAGGCGAAAGGTCCACCGCCCGGCCAATGGAGGCGTGCGGAGGAAGAGTCACGTCACGACCAATGGAGAGGTCGGGCGCGCCTTCAGGGACAAGGTCGAAGCTGTATAAATAGAAGGAAAACTGATGTTAGAAGGGTTAGCAAATTACTGAATACTAGAGCCCTTGAAGATACTTGCTGTAATCGAATTATAGTAAACATCTTGAGGATCATCTCTCCGTGGACGTAGATCTTATTCCTGATCGAACCACGTAAAAGTCTCTTGTGTTCTTTCTTTTTTTCATAAATCTCATACTAGATTTATCATTGGCGCCGTCTGGGAAACTTCTTGAACAAAAGTCGTTTTCTACAATCTAATGGCAAGGACACGTGCAAACGCTTATCTTGTCGGCGATGTTGGTAACAACCGCGTGCGGAGGACGATCGGTGGTCACACAACGCCGGGAAAGGGAATTGCGGACGCCACCAGCGGTCATACACACTGATGGTCACATGGAAAATGCTTCCATACACCTCGTGGTCGCCACCCCAACGAAGAGGAAGACACCGACCTCGATGCGGTGAGCAGGAGGTTCACCGCTCCCACGAGGTCCTCGGTCGGCGATATCCGAATTCCTCAACGTCAATTTCAATCAATTCCGAGTTTCCTCAACCGAGGAGGACAAGCGGAGCGGGCCCTCAAGAGTGCCCGTGGTGGTTCTGAGCGATCGAGGTCGCCATCAACGTTCATCACGACATAATGATCGCCCGATACGGGGTTCATTCATCCTCATACCGCCCGGAGTCGTTCTCCACCTCGACATGATACCCATGAAAATAAACGGGAAAGAAGGGAGGAAGGGCGGTCGAACTCCCCACGAAGAGATGACGGGCGTCGTTATCGATCTCCTACTCCCGGAGGGATGGTAACGAACTCCCGGATTGACCGACATGGACGAATTATCTCTCTTTTCAAGGAGATTACGGATACACCCTTGCCACACGATACCGGGCTCCGAATATTCTGCATACGATGGCCTCGAGATCCTTCCCGACTTCCTATTGCCTATACCACCAATATGGCAAACCAAGGATGGAAGATTTCCATATGTGTAAGGTCTTTCCCGAGGTGCTAATCTCCAACGCTCGACGTTGGTTCACCTCGCTCGCCGTAACAAGATCCATTGCTTCAAAGACCTCATGGATCGGTTCAAATGGCGTTTTACGAAGATGCCGCCCAACAACCTTCGTCCGATCCGCTACAATCCGCCAAGGACGGACGAAACAATGTCAATTTCGTCTCAGTTCATCATGGAATCCCTTAAAATAGATGAGAGTAACGATCTCTACATCATCAATGCCTTGAAGCGGGATCCGACACGGAGCTCGAATAAAGAGATCACCGTGAGCGACCAAAGACAACAAGTCGTCTTTGGACCCCGGTTGATAACTTTGTCAAAGGGACGAGTCGGATCGAAGAAGAGAGAGATCCGGGATGGCGGATCGAGAGAAGAAGCCGGAGGATCGGGGCGGGGTCTTTGAGCGCCGTGCGTTCGAAAGAATAAAGAAGGGACCAAGAGAATCAAGGTGGGACCTCGACCAAACCACAGTAATAACGATCGCCTTTATTCAAATCCAGTATGGAAATATTCGAGCTTCACATCGAGCTCTTTCCAAAACCTCCTCCCATGAAAGGAGGATCCAAAAAAGTCAGCAGAAAGTATTGTGACTACCACCAGGGTGCGGTCTGTCTGAGAAGATCGCAGTCCTTGGGCTCACAGTTGACGAGCTCGTGAAAGAAGGAGCCTGAAGAAGTACACCGCCGACTGGGCGGGTAATAAAAGCGAGAGGGAAAAATGGAGGTGGTAACAATGCGGACCGACCTCAACGACAACCCGACCTGAAGATGACGAGGACGAAGGTCCCAATGCAATGGAGCAGGTTTACACTATAACCGGGCTGCCAGTTGGTACGACGAGGTCGTCGCTTAGAAATGAAGCTCGGAGGCCGACCCCCGAAGAGCCGAAAAACAAGCGGCTCCGAGATGGAGAAAATATCGTGTTCTCAAAAGACGACCCAGTACCCAAGATCATGCCCCACCAGGATGCCATTACAATACAAGCCGTGGTGGGTAACAAGAATGTACATCGGTCTACATCGACATCGGAGCCTCCGTTAGCATCATATTCCGAGTGCTGGATAAACTTGATGTTGGAGGAATTAGTACACCCCGCACCTTCCCGTTGCGGAGCTTTACTCAAGAGCGGTTCAACCGGAAGAGTCATTACCTTCCGGTCACCGTAGAGGCGCGCTCCTGTCGGTCACCAAAGCCATTCAATTTTTCCTAGTCCGAGCTCCTTCTCCATACAACATTATCACAGGAAGAGATTGGTCAGATGCAACAGAGCCGTCGCTCCGTGTACCACCTCACCATTAAGATACCCACCGCGTGGGAGTGTTAAGCATTCGGGGTGACCAAGCGGCTAAAGAATGCCTACGAGTCTCAACCAAGACGCGGCCTTACCACAGGCCTAGCAATTCTGAACCCTCGAAGTTGCCACCTCGGGATGATCGTGAGAGTCTTGACTATCTGACGACGATCCTTCCAAAGTTGTCAAGGTTGGTACCCAAGGTTCGATTAATATTCGTCAACGGTCATGCGACTTCTAAGGAATATAGGGATGTATTTGCATGGTCTCCATTGGATATGACTAGGGTCTCGCCGAGCTCATAACTCATCGTCTTAACATCGATCCGCCACTAAACCAGCCGGCAAAGAAAAGAAGTTTTGCCGCGAGCGAAGCCAGTCATAAGAGATGAGGTAACCCAACTCAGGAGGCCAAAATCACAGACGAGGTTAAATACCCAACTTGGATGGCTAATCCGTTGTAGTTCGAAAGCCGCGAGGCGGATGGCGTATGTGTGTCGACTATACCGACCTCAATAAACATCGCCTAAAGGATCATACCCTCCCGACATTGACAAGAAGGTGGAAGCATTGGTCGGGCATGAGGTATTCAGTTTCTGGTTTATCTGAGGATACCACCAAGTCTTGATGAGCCTTAAGACGCCCAAAAACAGCGTTCATTCGACTTGATGTCTTTGCTTATCGAAGATGCCTTCGGGTCTAAAAAGCTGGAGCTACCTACCAAAGAATGGTGGATGCGATCTTCAAGGATCACATAGGGAAATTGTTGAGGTCTATGTCGATGATATAGTAGTCAAAAGCAAAAAAGGCGAGAGCTCGCCATTGACCTCGAAACTATTCTTGACTCCTCGGTCGGCCAACCTCAAGCTCAATCCTCGAAGTGCACATTTGTGGTGAGGACGGGTAAATTTACGGGGTCTTGGGTTTCTCGAGAAGGCACGAAGCCAATCCTACCAAGGTGAAAACGGTGCTCGACATGCGGATCCCAAGAACCATCCGTGAAATACACAAACTCACCGGATGCTGGCGCCTCACCGATTCCTATCTCGGCCGCCGAAAGCGACTTCCCTTCTTCAAGATCCCGAGGAGAGCTCAGTTTCACTGGCGGGAAGAACACCAGTCGCTTTCACACAATGAAGGAATATCTTACCGACCGCCGACACTATCCGCCCCAGCGGTGAAACTCTATCATTATATCCGCCACCTCGGACGGGCGATTAGTGTTGTCTTGGTGCGAGATGAGGTGGACGACAACTCCCCATCTACTTCATTAGCCGAGCTCTCAAAGGACCGGAAGCGAGGTACACCAACCTCGAGAAGGTAGCTCGGCCTTGGTGAGCATGACGACGCCCGGCCTTACTTTCAAGCTCATTATATCCGGTGTTAACGGACTTGCCTCTAAGACAAGTCTTATCAAAACCGGAGTCATCAGGGCGAATAGCTAAGTGCACCTTTGGAACTCGTGAGCACGACATTTCATACTCCCAGGCCGGCTATAAAAGGCAAGCCCTTGCAGTTTCTGGTGGAAGTCAATTCATCGAGGTCGCCTACCAATGAGGTCACTCCCACCCTCACGGCGAAGATCCCGACTTTGCACCACCCGCGGATGTTGGCGGATGTCGTGGATGGAGCTTCATGCAAGGCGGGTAGCGGAGCGGGTATCCTTCTCCTCGGCCCGGATAAGCGAAGTAACATCGCCTGCGGTTTACCTTCCCGACCACCAACAACGAGTGGAATACGAAGCATTGATCTCGGACTCCGCCTAGCAAAGGAATTGAAAGTGGACAAAGTCCAGATATTTGGAGATTCCTGTCGTGGTAAACCGGTATTAGGTACATACGAGGCTAAGGAAGATCGAATGAGCGATTCTGAGAAGGCAAAAGAGATCTTGGCTTCGTTCGGATACTTGATATAATCAAATCACGAGGGAAAACAGCCGAAATGACATCCTTAGTAAATTGGCTTCGTCATCGCAAATCCGCCAAGAGAGGAAGTTCATTCGGAAGCATTGAGGCGCTCATATCGGCGTTATTTCGAGGTGAACCGAATCGATAGCCTAAAAGCATATCCGGAAGGGCACACTACCTCGGGATCGATGGAGGCCAAAAGATGATGGCGAAATCCCAAAATATCTTATGCATGAGGCGCTCTATACTGGAAGTCTTACCTTCAACCCTCCCGAGGTGCCTCGCCGGAAGAAGCCGACTACGTGCTCAATGAAATTCACCGAGGGTCTTGTGGAAGCCACATCGGTCGCGAGCTCTCTCAAGAAGCCGAGGTCGGGATACCTTCGCCCACCTCGCAAGATTCGGCCGAACTCGTCAAAAGTGCCCGGTGCGATTCATTCCACGGTCAAAAGCGCCTCGGGCGATTTAAGCGATCGCAAAGTCCATGGCCTTTCATGCGGTGGGGATTGACATTGTTGGTCCGTTTGACCGAGCACCGGTCGACCGATACTTAGTCGTAGCCATAGACTACTTCACAAAGTGGGTCGAGGCGAACCACTATCAAGCCTCACGAGCGGGAGAATTCGCACCGTGTGGAAAAATATAGTCTGCCGCCGCATACCGCACGCTCGGTCTCGGACAACGGCACCCAATTCGTGACAAAACTTCAGGAGTGGTGCGAAGAACTTGGATCGATCAACGCGTTTCACCTCGGCCGACACCCACAAGCGAATGGCGGCATCGAGGTCACCAACCGCACGATCGTCATGAGGATTAAAGAAGAGGTTAGACCGAGCTAAAGCGTCGGGCTGAAAATCTCCTCACGTCCTTTGGTCTTACAGACCACACCTCGGACATCGCACGGAAACCCTTTCACCGGTTTACGGTGCATCGAGGTCATCATACCGCCGAGATCGGTAGCATGCCCAGCGCTCTTCACTTCGATCGGGCGGGAGCGAGGAAGATCTGCGAGCAAACCTTGACGCCTCGAGAAGCGCGAGCTAGCCTTCATAAACGGCCAAGTATAAAGCCCAGTCGCACGGTACTACAACAAAAGAGTCAAAACTTCCGCGATCCAAGTAGGCGACCTCGTCCCACGAAATAATGAAGCCAAGAGAGTGAGCGTCTTAACAAGTGGATCCAACATGGGAAGGCCCGTCACGTGTTCACGAGAACCTTGGTAAGGGGCTTAAAGTTATCTCACTTATCCGTGCGCTTATCCCCGAACACGGCATATTTCTCATTTAAGGAGCTTTACATAGTTGTGATTTCGGATCGACTTTATGTTAGTTTCCTTACTTGCCTTGTCGAGTGCGATGTCATATATTTGTTGAATAAAATATTTATTTTTCCAATGAATATTTCATTTAACTTCATTTTATTCGTATGCGAACATCTATTTGGATATACCGCGATTTAACCTTCACGGGGACGCCTCACGAAGATAAAAAGAAACCCACTAAGTAGGGGTACTCACTAAGCGCGCCGCACTCGTAGATTACTCATTGAATTGAGCGTCTCGGTCTGCGTATCAGACTACTCACTAGTTTGAAAGTCTACATGCATACATTCGATTATTCATTAAGTTGAAAAATCTACATGTATAAGACATCCAAAATTGGATCTCACCAAATTATGGCAAAGTATACAGTATAAATACATTTACGACCAAACGAAGTCCTAAGCTATGTTTATACCTCTAAAAGGAGGAAAAACGTACACTTCGAAACGAGTCTAAATACATTTGTACCTACATACAAAGTCCTATACTATGTACGCTCATTCGGGTTTCCGAGCTCCGCCTCGCCGAGACTCTCCGAAGCTGAGATAATTTTGAACGAAGTCCCCAGGTCGGCGATGGATACCCGGAATAAACTCTGTGCCTTCCACCCAATCTACGAGGGTGGCCCCACCTCGGCCTGTTCCGGGAGCAGTTTGACTCGGCATTGGGGAATTCAATCCTGCACCCGAGGCCACATCTTGACCCCGTGAGCCCGACGACGGACCAGGATTATGCCCTTGTCCTCGAGCTCTAGCTCTTCCACGTCGATTGGCAGTCCGCGCGTGTCCTCTCCTCCGAGCTGCCGAGCGCCGTCCTCTATACGCTCCGCTGTCAGATGGACCCATTTGACGGAGCACTTCGGCGTGATCGTAGCCCGCCTCCTCTTCGAGCTCTTCATTATGGGATTAGCGTTGCCCACTGTAGATGCACGGCGGGGCGGGGGCATGCGTCGTTTGCGGACGATCTCATACATCTGCATGTATTTCATAACAGAGTCGAGGCAGTCTCTAAAATTCTTGCTATTGGGACCCTCCTCATCCCTCAATACCATGCCCTCCGCCAACAAGCTCTGAACTCGATCGTCGGCTTCAGATATAGTCGTTCCCCATCCGTGGATGACCTTTTTACTCTTCATGCTCTTCCGAGATCCGAGCGAACCTGCTGTTGTCAGCTCAAGCTGTTCCTCGCAGTGCATCAGTCGTCCGTGGATCACATCTGCAGATAAATCAGCCCCCTGGACTTCGAGATGTGTAATCCTTGACTTTAACACCTCATTTTCAGCAAGGAGGCGGGCCACCTCGCGGTCAGATTCATGCAACTTTTGTTTCAGTTCGGCTGACGATGCCGAGCTGACGTCCATCTTGGCCATACACCGAGTCATTTCGGCGGACCGACTCTCCAGGTGTGCCACCTCTTCGTCCTTCTCGGCTAGAGCACCTCGGACTTCTTTCAGTTTTGTTAGCAGTTCATGGTCCAGTCCGAAGTATTGAGGTGAAGAACGCTAGAAATAAAGCAACAGACAGGGCATTTTAAAACAAAAAGGGGATATGTCTATTATTATTCAAAAAGGAAGTTTGTACAACACCGGGTCCTATCGATCCCGGCAAATCATCCTATTACAATGGGTCCACTGACCTCAGGCTCATTAGGCTGATTGCCGACCCCTCCGACCTCCTGTTGGGCTGCCTGCTGCTGCTCTTCCGCTGGTTGCCGATCTGCAGAAGAGACGTCCGAGCTTGGACCTGCCGCCCCGGTTTCTGTCCTCAACTCAGCAAGGAAGGCTTGAAGCTCTAAGTCTTCATCTTCCTTGACTGAGTTCTGACCTCCGCCGTCGAGTGAGGCGAAGACGCCAGCATCCACCACGGGAAAGGAGGTCGCCCGGCGATTATGCGAGCATAATTCTTGCATACCTCCGGTGGTCGACCTCAACCCAACCGTGTTGGGCCTTGTCAAAATCGGGTCTCTCACCGCCAACTTCTCCAGATGGCCACAAATCACCTCCGCCTCATCACACGGCCGTGTCGGAAATGAAAGAGGAAAACTCTCCGACTCGATAAGCTTGCTGGCGAAGGCCCTCAGCATAGGTCCTTGCCCCGCCAGCAAGGCGCTTGTTTGCTGCCACCTCCTCTCGACCTCGGCGACTTCCTCTTAGTATTGTCCTTCTTCTTGAGGGCACTCTCCGCGGCCATCTTTGCCACTTCGGCACGGGCCACTCGCAAGGCCCGGTCCTTCTTCTTGAGGGCACTCTCCGCGGCCATCTTTGCCACTTCGGCTCCCTCAGCTTTCGCCTTAGCAAGTTCGGCGTCCGCCCTGGCAGCATCTAGTGCGGATTCAGCCGCGGCCCTCAGTCTGTCCGCAGCGGCCAGCTTCCTCTCCATGGCCTCGTATTGCGAGGCACCCTCAACAATAAGCCCGGCCATGCGGTGCATCTCACCTGCCATCGAGGCCGCATCCTAAATATGAAACAATTAGCAACAAGTAACAACAAAATTACAAGGAGAAGGGTAGCGGCGTATACCTTTGGGAAGGATAGGGAAGTCTTTGGAAGCCGGCACCCTGACCGAGGGTGACTACGGACCTCGATCTCCAACGTCGGGCCCGAGGCGTCGAGGACCGGTCACAAGGTCTTCAGGCGTCCACTACCACAGTGTGTTGGGTGGATTCGCCGTCTCGCCTTCTTCCTCGGGGTTCCCTTCGATCGAGGAGGCGGGCGTGGCGAGATCGGCACATCGACTTCTCGGTGGGTCAACCTTCACCGCATTCGACATGAGAATTTCATTAGCACAAACAAAATCAAACGAGGGAAATAGAGATAAGAAGGTTGCCCTCACCCAAATCGGACCACGACCTCGGAGCTTCGACCTATAGACACTCAAATTTCAAAGATCATTCAAGTCATCCTCAGTATAGTTGATCGATAGGATCTCTCCCATATCGTTCAACGCCTTCTCCATAGGGCCCAGGGGATTAATTTTCACGTCCTTTATCGACCCGAGGCCCCACTCATACCTCGGATACCCCTCGACCCGCAAAAAAAGTATCTATTTTACGATGGGATACCTTCGACGGAAGCAATTTTAAACTTGAGCGAGGTGATAGGTAATATACTCCCTATAGACTTGATGCTAAAAACGATCAAGACTTGAAGAGAACTCCTCGCCTCGCCATAACAGCCAACCCTAGCCCCACCCATAGCCGACCTAATAGAATTGGAGGTCACTGACATATAGGAATCAAAAATACTCACGAGCTAAGGAAAATGGGGCAAAGGAAATCTAAGCCCAGCTATTAAGCTATCTACAAAATGGTGATAAATCCTCCTGAGGGCCATCGCCCTATCGTTGGGTTTGGCAAGCACCACCATGCATCCTCCGGGATGTAGTATTTCTCGGCGACCACCGAAGCTCCTCCATCGTCAAGGTTGATTTCGCCCCCCAATCCTCGAGGCCATCCCATACCAAGACATCGGTGAAACCCTAGAACTAAGTCCTATGGATTGACTGGCGGTTATGGCATATATAATCCCTTACATTGGGGTCTTGACGACCGAACCCAAGTCGAACCGAGTTATCGAGCGAGAAGAGGTGAGAAGGTGAAGAATACATACTTACTTTTTCCGAGCGGGATTCCGATTTCTTCAACAAAGTGTGAGAGAGGTTGGGGATTTCTAAGGTTGTATTCTCTGGATTCAAACGTCGAAGGAGAAAATGAACAGTTGCCTCTTTTAGACCTATTTATAGGATAAATGGCGCCTAAAAATCTGCCGTTTCGTTTATTACACGTGCCTATTTACAGTTGGATGTGTGAAAGACGCGCGACGCTTTGAAGTCCCCACTACCGCCGCAGGCGCGTATGGCGTACCTCCGGAAAATGCAGACCACCAGTCTGATCACGTGATGATTACTACGAGTTCGGACATCGGACTACGTCCATGTCCTAATACCAGAAGTAGTTCAGGTCGGACCTCGACCTCCTCCTAACGTCGGATCTCGACTTGACTAATGATTTGAGTTGGGTATTGGGCGTGCCCCATGTCCACCTCGGATCGAAAAGTATTCCGGTCTGATATGTCCACCTCGGACCAGCAGAATATTTTCGGTAGGACATGTCCACCTCGGATCGTGAGGTATATTTCGGTCGGATATGACCACCTCGGACAAACAAGTGTTTTAGGTCATACAATAACGACAAACCTTCAACGAAAAACTCGACCAAGAATATTTCACCTCGGCAAAGCACATTCTCCGCTCACCCTCGGCAAGGCTATTCCTCGACTTTTCGGGGGCTATGATAGGATATGGCCCACTGAACCTCTCGTGCCCAACAGAGCTGGACCTAACCTCATGTTGCTTCTACTCGGTTCGCTTAAATGACAATCCCTAAACCCCAATTATGGGTAACGGTAATGAGGTAACGGCAGAATCATGGGTAATAATGGTGGAGATCATGGTCGATTATGGGAGAGTTATGGCCCGCCTATTAGGGATTAGTGGGACATGATTTACGTTGGTGTATAAATAGGAGTTAGATTGAAGGTAAAAGGGTTAGCAAATTGTCAATACTAGAGCCCTTGAAGATACTTTGCGAATCGAATTATAGTAAACATCTTGAGGATCATCTCTCGTGGACGAGATCTTATTCCGGATCGAACCACGTAAAGTCTCTTGTGTTCTTTACTGCTTTCATAAATCTCTCATACTAGATTTGCCTACGAGTCTCAACCCAGGATGCGACCTTACTCCAGGCCTAGCAACCACGGAACAATGAGGCCGGTAAGGCCGAGTGTCCCAACAAACCGGACCCGACATGGGAAGACCCATACCGCGCCCACGAGGACCTCGGCGAAGGGGCCTATAAGCCTGCTCACCTGTCCGGTGCACTTATCCCCCGAACCTAGCATGTAACTCATCAGAGGAGGTATTTTACATTGCTTTGATTTCAGATCGGCATCATGTTAACCCTCCTTTATTTTTTCCGAAGTACGATGTCATTTACTTTATCAATAAAACATTTGTTTTACTAACAAGTACATCACTGCCTCATATCTATGTGAACATCTCTTCGGATATACCACATCTAAACCTTCACAGGGGCGCCTTACGAAGATGAAAATCCCACTAAGTAGGGCACGACATCTGCACTACTCATTGATTTGAACGTCTACATGCACAGCATACAGATTACCCATTAAGTTGGACGTCTACATGCACGCGACATCCCGACCGATCTCGCCAACTTATACCCCTTTATTTGGGAAGATATGCACTCCGGTACACAGTCTAAATACATTTACGACCAAAGCGAAGTCCTAAGCTATGTTTGTACCTCTCGGGGAAAACATACACTTCAAACGAGTCTAAATACATTTACGACTACAAACCGAGTTCCAAGCCATATCTGGTCAACCGGCTTCGAGCTCGCTCATACCCTTTATTTGGGAAGATATACACTCAGATACGCCTAAATACATTTACGACCAAATGAAGTCCTAGCTATGTTTGTACCTCTCGAGGGAAAACATACACTTCAAACGAGTCTAAATACATTTACGACTACATACTAAGTCCTAAGCTATATACAATTCACCCGACTTCCGAGCTCCACCTCGCCAGTCTCAATGAAGCTACACCAATTTTATGAAAATCTCGGTGTCGACGACAAATACCGAGAACGAACTCGGTACCTTCGACCCGATCTCACGAGGTCGGCGTTGCCACGAGGCGAACTCCCGCCGAGATCCGGCCGGCTGCTAGAGCGCGACCTCGCTCCCGAGCTTGAGCGGCGTTGCTCGATTCGGACCTCGATCCTGCACCGTCCTCGGTCTCTGCGCGCCACTCGCCGCCGCCAATGCATCGTCCCGGCCTCCCGAGCACCGTCCCCGGTCTCTGCGCCACCTCGGCCGCCGCCACTGCACCGTCCTCGGTGCTCCTGCACTGTCCTCGGTCTCTGCGTCACCTCGGCCGCCTTAGCCAACAGACCGCCCTCGGTCTCTGCGCCACTCGGCCGCCGCCACAGACCGTCCTCGGTCTCCTGCACCGTCCCCTCCTGCGTCGCCTCCGCCGCCTTAGCCAACAGACCGCCTCGTCTCCCCGCCTCGACCGCCTCCGCCAACCCCGCCTTCTACCCGTCGCACACGATCCTGTTCGGCCTCGGCGAGCCACTGCACCAAAGATATCCGTCTCAGTTCAGAACGTGGCAAATCGCCCAACTAAGTTCGGACTTCGGCATCCTCCTAACGGACATCAGCACCCAACTTCGAGCGACTCAGTTCGGAATGTGGCAAACCCCTAGATCCCGCCTGGGTACGACCTCGACCCGACCTCGCCATCCTCCTCGGGATCGCCACCCCACTTCGGTCGGTTACCCACCTCGGCGCGGTGTCCAAGTCAAACCGGATTTCGACGAGTCACGCAAGTCAGTGCAGACCTCGGCATCCTGCCGATGGACATCACCATCCTCTTGAAGGACCTCTGTCCAAAGACAGGCGACCCAGCTCGTCGACTCGATTCGACCCGGATCGCCGATAAACCTCACGCCGAAAAGACAACACCTTCAACAACAACTTCACCGAGCCACACCTCACCGGCGGCGCTTTTCACTCCACCGGCCTCGCCGTCCCTCGGCTATTCGGGGCTATGATGGGATATGGCCCAACCGACCGGGCCCACTAACAGCCCAAACGAGCCGGGCCTAACGTTGGTAGCGGCCCACGCGGTTGAGCCCAAGGCAAGCCCCAATCGGTGCAAACCCTAGCCCCGTAACCGCCACCCGGACCAATGAAGAAGACGCCTTAACCGAGGTCGACGCCACCCTCCACGTGGCGCACGTAAGGCGAAGGTCCCCGCCCGGCCAATGGAGGCGTGCGGAGGAAGAGTCACGTCACGACCAATGGAGAGGTCGGCGCGTCGAGACAAGGTCAAGTCAGATAAATAGAAGGAAACGATGTTAGAAGGGTTAGCAAACTCTCAATACTAGAGCCCTCAAGATACTTGCAGAATCGAATTATAGTAAACATCTTGAGGATCATCTCCTCCGTGGACGAGATCTTATTCCTGATCGAACCACGTAAAGTCTCTTGTGTTTTATCGCTTTCATAAATCTCTCATACTAGATTTATCATATGGGTCGGGTTGGGTAGTAACCATTTAACCACCATGGAAATTCTAGAAAACTTATCACAATCGCAAATAAAATCAATGATTGAATAATCAACCGCCAATGCACAAGTACAAGAAGGTTCAAATTAAATGACAAGTTATGATGATGAAGTAGAACATAAATAAAAGCAAGACATATTAACTTATAACTTAGCTTAAAAAATTACATGACATGTATATTTCCTCTATATATACTTAAAACTTAAAATAAATAAGACCGCAAATAAAATATTATACTATATATAACTAGGTCTGTAAAAATAGAACATTGAAGAAGAGAAAGCCAGAGTCAGCGAATAAGCTAGCGAGCAAGAGCTACAATAGAGCAAAAAACACATGTAGAGGGGGAAAATTACTAGACAAGAAGCGAATGAACATAATCACTGTTGTGTATTTATTGGGAGAGTTTGGACAATATCATTTAGATATGGCGTGATTTCTACTCATGCATAAAAGTGCTTGAGGAGCCCATTTATATAAGAGAAAATGACTTTTAGTAAAGACAATGTGAGTGACAATTAATTTTTATCACTACAAACATATATATAGTGACAATAATTTCTTTTGTGACAAAAATTATAGCAGTGATAATTTTTGTTGTTGTCGGTATTATTGTCACTTATATATCAATAACGATCATATTTTTGTCACTGTAAAATAGATTTAGTGTTAATCTTCTCTCATCACAAAAGTATAACATTGATAAATTTATTATTATCAGTATTTATTGTCATATATATTAGTAACTATAATATTTTGTCACAACAAACACACACACACATATATATATATATATATATATAATGATAATCATTTCTTTTCTTACAAAAAAACTATAATAATAACAAAATTTATAGGTGTTGTTATTTATAATCTAACTATGTCTGTGACAATTTTATTTGTAAATTTTCAGTGAAGGAGAGGGGGCCTAGACCGCATTAGTTTTTTTTTTTTTTAATATTTGTTTGTTTCAATAATAGTAAACTTATCTTTTCACTGAGTGACTATCTATTTTTGTAG
This sequence comes from Salvia rosmarinus, assembly GCA_036937905.1. Taxonomy (NCBI): domain Eukaryota; kingdom Viridiplantae; phylum Streptophyta; class Magnoliopsida; order Lamiales; family Lamiaceae; genus Salvia; species Salvia rosmarinus. Next base: position 12,505,138 of record CM072818.1, read on the forward strand.
TTATTACTTTTTCCGTCAATTAAACATAAAATTTAAAAATCGCATCACGATAAATTCAAATACATGATCTTTGACCTTAAACATTAACTACTTTATTACTAGATCAAGACATACACTTATTTCTTTTTCACTATGTAAAATGGTTGGAAAAGGATTGTACATTGACAATACACCAAACGAGGGTCCCACGAATGGACATGTTAAACTTCTAAACCAATCGGCCTACTCGCTTCAATACTTACCAGTGTCATAATTAATAATTTACAGATGCAAAATGATGCGAGTCGAGCACGCATTAAGAACTTGTTAATTATTTGACTTTATTTAACTGTTGTTATTGATTAAAGATTTAAAAACCTACATACTAAAATTGATTCATATCTTAATTTGTTATAGGGTTCTCGTTGATAGTTGGATAGTCGACGAAAAAATAATGCCCAGGATCAAAAAATTCATATCTTAATTTGTTATAGGGTTCTCGTGGATAATTGGATAATCGACGCAAAAACAATGCCCAAGATAAAAAAAAAAAAAAGATGGTTGATGGTTCCGTTTGATAAGTAGCCGCAGTGCAACTGCTAAGTTTGAAAAGAAATCAAAGAAAAATAAACCTCACAAATATATCAATGATCAAAGTTGGTTTCGTCCATCCCCTTATGCCAAAATTAATCAGATTTGAGGATACAAGTCTAATAAGGAAATAAAACTAGTAAGGCATAAATCTGCCACAAAATCAGCCCATATAATCATATACATCGCCTGCACAAAAAATAAAATACATAATTCTTCAAGATCGAACCGTAATTAAGTCTTCTTGAATCGAGATAAGGCTTGCATTGGTTATAGCATACAACATGGATTATGAACAAACTACTGCATAATCAAATGAAAATCAAGAATAACATCCACACATTAGAGCAGGAAACCTCAAACATATCAAATATAAAGTTGAAAAACGACCCACAGTAAGCGCTAGAAACTCTTCTTCAATGGATTAACATTCAACCACTAATATTAACTACCTCTCAAATGTTTGGTAAGAAGTGGAAACTAATTCCTACAAGCGTCGATCAAAAACATGAAAGCCAAAATTATTTAGTCCAAAGGTTGCCTATTGTTGAACTACTAATATAACCTAATCAAAAAGGTTGCAAACAAAGTCATCATCCGACTCCTCATCTGCTTCCTCTTTCTTCTCCTCCTCCTTGGACGCGGCTGCAGGAGCAGCACCAGAATCAGCACCTCCAGCCGGTGCAGCTGCGATCGCAAACTTGCTGGGATCCTGCACAATTTACAATAAAATATAATAAATAAATTAACGAACAAAAAAATAAAATAAAATAAATGAAAGGTCTTATGAATGCTAGTCAAGTTGATACGAACGGCAAGATACTCCTTCACTTTGTCAGCTTGGGGGAACGAGTAGTCGGTTTCAACCGCAACAGCCAACGCGTTCTTGTATGCATTGACAAACATGTGTGGGGCGGCAGCAATGGTTGGGTACGCAATAGCCAGCGACAAGGAAGTGACAATGGAGACACCCTGTGCAAATCTCTCAGCGAGGTCGTCCTCTGTCAGATTGAGAACATCGGGGCTGAAGACAGATCCGTTGTCGTAGACAGAAAGCACAACGAGGCCATATGAGAACGGCCTAATTCCAAGCTTAGCGAGCAATGCAGCTTCGGAGGATCCCACTTTCTCGCCCTTGTGGATGAGCTCCACAGGGGTGATGATTTCGACAGTGCCCTTGTTAATTTTGGTGGGAATGTTGAGAACCTGTTACAGAGGCAAGGTGAGATTTGAACTTTAGTTGGAAATAGGAAAGAGGCTAATGGACTAACAAGTAGTTATGAGAACCTGGAAGAAGGATGTCTGTGATGGATCAAGACCGGTGTTTCCAGGTGGGACAACGACGTCAATTGGAGCTACCAAACCAACGCGAGCGGGTGCTCCGACCTGATAGGTTGTAAGCAGGACAACTTTGAGCATATCCACAAACAAAACATTGCACGTAAAATATCATATAGATTTTTGCTTCTATAGCTCACAAGAACCTTATAAAGTGTGGACATAATTTTTCCAGTTGTAGTAACCACTAACCAGTATATTGTGACTTACCAAATTTTGGATCTATTAAACAAAGTTTATGAACCCAAAAATTAATATGGAAGAGAATGTGTCATAAGGAACAGATAAATAGCGGAGGGGAGGAGAGGGTGGAGAAAGAGAGAGTCAACGAAAAGAATAATTACTTCATCTATAACTGGAAAAAATAAATTAAAATCACTTCCAATCCGAGGATGGCTCACAAAATAATAACAATACTTGCAGCATTGAATTGCAAGTCCTGAAATTATTGTTGAATTTATCCTGGTCTAAAGATCAAACAAAAGAGCAAGATATCAACCGTGCAGGATTCAACACAATAGTCAATAAAAGACGACATGCTAGATCAACAGCTAAATTGCAAATATAGGAATCAGGAAAAGATTAACCTTATATTTTCCAACTTCCTCGCTGACTTCCTTCAAATCTCCCTTGGTAAAGATCAACCCGACATTACCCTGATACAGAGAGCAACAACCAATTAAATTAAAGGCTAGAGATAGATATAAAGATTTCACCAACTCTGGAGTAGAACTGAGGTGTGTTACAGCCAAGGTGCCATGAAACATTCCAAACCGACAACATTTCACTGATTTGTGACTTTGTCCTAGTCCACCCTATCAGACTATAAACAAATACGAAAGGTGGCATTAATGATACTAATTAACAGTACTCCACTACAGTAGACATGAGACATTAAAAAATTAAAAAACGATAAAAAAAAATAGTGGAACGCGAAGATACAACAAGCTGGAGCTTGAATCCAGTTCGTCAATGGCGGATATTAGGTCACATGGTGAAGACAATATGGAATAAAAGACAAAGGAGGTGATGTATTAGCCTTTCACATAAACAATGAATTGTTTTTCCTGCTTTATTATTCAATAATCATATAACTCGACGACAAACTGCCTCGAACTAAACGAATAAAATATTAAACACACCTCCTGCATTTATATCGCGCCAAATTTCATAAATCTGCAGTAATTAGGAGGAGAACAATAAGGAAATGTCGACTATTTATCACAACACTATCTGTCATGGAAAGCTACACTCGAAAGAAAATTTTGTGAAAAACATTTTCAGAGTCGATTCATAGATCAATAGCATCCAAAATCACTCAAAGCAGCAGCACAACATCGTAAATAAATTCACGCAATTTGCAACAACAACACAAACACATACATGCATAAACCATGCACATTCATTCTCTACAACCAACAGCACCAACAATTCCATGAAGTAGAAGAAAATCGACAAAATCCACCGATACTTACAACAAGCAGAGGAACGAGATTGAGAATCGCGGTGTTGCCGGTAGTCTCGGAGTGAATTCTGACGGTTCTTTTCATCATCGTGTTCTTCCCCATCAGTACGATGGAATGGCCTCGAGACCCTTCCGAATGTTCTGAGTTGGGTCGATCCGACGTTGTCGGCGGCCACCACCAGCACCTGTGCATACTCGTCCAGCAAACGGCACATTTTCTTGTCGTAGCTGACCTTCTTCTCGGCCTTTGTTATTTTCGGAGCCATCGCGCCGCCGTGAGTGCAACTCGTCGACGGTTGTTTAGCTAGGAGAGGGAAGGGAGGAGTGGTACAAGTGAAAAACCCTAGTTTTACCGTAGGCTAATATATAGGTGAAATCAAGTACGGTAAATCAATCTGACGATGGGGATCGGATAGATTGAACCAACGGTTGTAAATGCGAATGTTGAAGCATGCGTTTTCTTATATATAATGTCTGTTTATATATAATGTCACATATTTTCGATAATGATAGATTGATATCTAATAAATTGATTTTGTTTTTAAATTTAGGACGAACCTAAAATATGTATTGATAAATTATATTGGCAATCGAAATTTTAAATGTGAATTAATCAATTATAATCGAATTAAAGTCAATTATCTTTTTGTAGATTCTAGGTTACCTTACCCATATAACTTTTCACTACCAAAAAAATGGGTCAATTTAGATTTGAAAATAAAGTCGATTTATTGGACACTAACTTGTCATTATCACACTTTTGAGAAAACACTCATACTTTGGATTATAAAATCAATAGTTACACTTATTTTTTATTTTTTTTGTTAATTTGGTTCACTTTAACTAAATTTTCGATCGATCCAAATGATTGATATGTTCGTTATCTGACCTAATATAACAAATTTTCTCATACTAACTGAACTGAACTTATGGGGTCTGGACTATTTCAATTCAATTTTTGTTCCAATACGATGCATGCGCTTTCACCATTTGGTTGGGGTAAATAAATATTCCAGCTAGCAAATAAAATACTCCCTTTATTCCAACATTGTTGGCTCCTTTTTTTTTTCACGGAGATTAAAGATAATTATGTTTTGTGTGTAAAGTAGTAGGTGATACGAAATTCGAGATATTTTTTAATGTAAATTTTTATTTTTATTTTGAAACGGACCAACAATAATGAGACAGCCCAAAAAGAAAAACGAGCCAACAATAATGGGATGGGAGAGTATAATTTAGGAAATCACCAAGCTCCGAATTTTGAAGATTACGAAAAAAAATCATTTACCACATGACCATTACTACCTCAATGATTTTAGATCAAAAGTTTGAGGAATACGATTAGAAAATTAATAAGTTTTTTTTTTTTTTGCAACTTGTTGAATTCAAGAACATTTTGGGGGATATGCATGAGTCTCATAAAATTTGAGTCTTATCTTAGAATTGAACTCTACTAGCGTCAATTTTCTTGAAAATCATGTTTGGTGTGCATTTGTTGACAGTACGGAGTGGAAAGTATGTTTGAAATAAGTGTGTGTGTGTGTGTTACCAGTGGTAGAGTGGTTAACGCTTGGCGCCAAAGCCGCCCTTGGTTCGAGTCCACCGTGACGCAGCCTTTAAAATTTCGTATTAATTAATTTCAAAAAAAGTATGTTTGAAATAAGCTTATAGTTTTATTTCTATATCTCGTCTAGTTAATACATTTGTTGCTTGTTTAGATAAATTTTATAGTTTTATTTCTATATCTCGTCTAGTTAATACATTTGTTGCTTGTTTAGATAAATTTATAGAAAAAATAATCTAAAATTGGGAAAGTTTAATACAATTTGATTAAAATTTATCTCAATATGAGTCCGCAAAAATTGGAGCTAAAATGAAATAGACGGACCCAAAAAAAATCGTCAGCAACATTGCGCGAACTACAGGTAGGCGAGAATATTTTGGCTTTGACCCGTAGTCCGTTGTGGACCGCTTCAAAGATGGTATTCTGATAAGAGCCTGCACGGTCCATGAGGGCATTTTACATGGACTGTGAAGTTTCTAAAGGAATTCGAAAGAGGTGGACTCCTCTAAGCAGCGGCGGAGCCACGTTGGGACCTGGGGGGCCCTTGAACCCCCCAGAAGTTTTAAGTATTAGTAGTATATAATTAGTAATTAGACATAGAATTCTCTGTAATCTAGTTGGTTTGTTGATTTCCCCTTCATTTGAACACCCTCGAACCCCAGCTTTTTCATTCTTTTTCTTGTAATATGTTCCCTTTTTCCTTGTCATCAGTCATCACCCCGCTTTCAATCTCTTATCTTTTTCTTTTTTCTTTTTCGTTTTTCTTCTTTTATTTTTCATTTTTCTTTTCCTATAATTTAATTATATTCTCTGTCTCTACTTTTTGTGCTTTTCTTTCTTTTCTTTTTCTATTATTTGTATTATGTTGATAAAATAAAAATGTATGCAAAAAATATAGATGTTTATATGTGAACTAATATGATCAATCTAATTTCTAAATTTTTTATGATAAATTATTCTAACAACAACCAACTGAAAGCATCAAATCATTTAAATTCTTATTTTAAGCATCTAAAAAATTTGTTGATGATAAAACAATAAAAATATAGATCAATTGAATATATCATGATTATTTTAGAAATATAAGTGTTGAACCAAACTATTGAATGAACTTAATTTCGTACATTGAAAATGATGTGTTTGTTAATGCTATTATGCACGATTCAGAAAATGAAGAATATAAGATAAACTTATGATGGTGATTATGTTTAACTTTTATTTTTTAATCTTGTGATGTAATTTAAATAATATTATTTACTTCTAATTTTATTTAAAAAAAATTGGGTCCCCCAGAGTAAAATCTATGGCTCCGTCACTGCCTCTAAGGACGTATGTTTGTACGGATATTAATATTTTTTTAATATAAATGACATTTTTATTCGATGTAAATGATATTTTTTAATTATATGGTAAAAAATAAATTATATTTTTCTTTAATGTTAATGAAACTTTTTTTTTAGAATAATTGATACTTTCGACATACGCATCATAATTGACACTTTTGGGCGTACACATAATACAGATGTTCCCATGGGAGTTTTTATGAACTTGCAATTGTTATCATTGGCCTTTTTCTTTAGTTTTGGTATTTTTGATTTCCAATAGGGCACGATTTCTCCCACACATACATATTCCAACTAAACAATTACGACTAGACTTTATATTCTCTAGTATTTTTTTCAGTTTTTAATTTATTGAAGTTTTGAAGAAGAGATCAAGGACTCAAGAATTTGGTTCTATTTTAATGATGTTTTATTAATTTGAATATTTTAGTTATCATAACCTTGATTGGCTAGAGTATATTTCTTCTAGAGTTGGAAAGTAGATAAATTTATTCAGTTATATCTTTGATTTAATTAGCTGAATTTTTTCTCATTTTCTTGTATTTCATATTTTGATTATTTGTTTAATTGTTTGGCCATCAATTGATAGCATGACTTGATATATTAATTTGTAATTACAAGATGAGAACCGTTACACAATCTAATTCAATAAAACAAGAGGTTTGAGTTAAGGTGTGAAACCAATAAATTTAAGTAACTTGGAGGAGTTACATGATATTAATTACCCAGAGACAGATAAGTTTTATATGTAATCTACGTTTTAGGCACACCAGATAAGAGTTTAAGCTTTAGTAGTGATCATTTTAGAAAAAAAGTCAAGTATTGCATGTAATTGGTTGATTAAAGAGAGGGAAAATTACATTTTTTTTTTGGTGAATTAATGTATAATAAAATAAAATTAAAAACTGTATATATATATATATATATTTACACTTATTGGCTTGATTGTCAAATATAGAACACACTCTCGACTCTAACATATTAATACTCAATAAATTTAGATAAAAACTTGGGTGAGCTCCGCCTCACCGTGAGCTCACCCTTGTTTTTTGTTAAAATGATTATATATTAATTATGGTGAGTAAGGATAGTTAGATTTTATTAATGTATAATTAGATTTTATTAATTTTGAATTATAATTTTTAATTTAAAATTAGAATTTATTAATTCATAATTATGGTTTATTAATTCATAATTGAGGTTTATTAATTCATAATTAGAGTTTATTAATTCACAAGTAGGGTTTATTAATTTAAAGATAGGGTTTATTAATTCACAATTAGGGTTTATTATTCAAAATTGAGGTTTATTATTTTCAATTAGGGTTTCTTAATTCAAAATTAGGGTTTATTAATTCCAAATAGGGTTTATTAATTCAAAATTAGGGTTTATTAAATCCAAATAGGGTTTATTAATTCAAAATTAGGGTTTAATTCACAATTAGGATTTATTAATTCAAAATTAAGGTTTATTATTCAAAATTAGGATTAATTAATTCATGATTAGGATTTATTAATTTATAATTAAAGTTTATTAATTTAAAATTAAGATATTAATTTAAAATTTATTATTTATTAATTTACAATTAAAATTTATTAAACTAATTAATTTTAATTAGAATTTAATTAATTAATTAGAATTAATTAATTAAATGATTAAGTAATTAATTAGGGGTCTCACCGTGTGCACAAGCATGAGACCCCCATAAATTTATTATGTTTCAAATCTATATTGGGTTGAATTATTCAAACGAAAAGTGGAGTTGCCTATCAAAATTCCACACCGATTTTGTAACATCTATCTAATTCTATATACCAATACATATTAGAGAGCCCACAAAAATTTTCAATCCTACATGGCATCTCCATACTTTTTAGATCTTATTTTTCTAAATTTGATAATTTATCCTTTCTTTTTATATATAATCGATTTCAAGTTATATAATTCTATCTACCAATATATATTAGAGAGCCCACAATAATTTTCAATCCTACATGACATCTCCATACTTTTTAGATCTTATTTTTCTAAATTTGATAATTTATCCTTTCTTTTTATATATAATCTGATTTCAAGTTATAAGAATATGTAACTGTTATTTTCCTTAAATAATATATTGATTCAGTCAATTTGTCTTTATATAAAACATGATAATATGGAAACATATTAATTAAAAAATAACGTCTATCACAACTTTGATCAATTAATTTGTATTTTGATATAATTTCAAAAAATGAGTGCCGCAAACTCCTCCCTACACTCACCGCCTAAACTCTATAGTACAAAATCTGTTAAGAGTGATATATAATCACAATGACCATTTTTCATTTTTCATTTTTATTGAGCAATTTTAATGCATTTCGCAATTCTGCAGGTTGCGAGTTTTCATCTTCTTTGGATAATTCAACATCCAAAGGTTATTTAAAATAACAATAAGGTATTTCTCTTCACTTTATTATCGTTTCTTATCATATATATTAGCATCTTTATGAAATTAAAAAGTTATGACTTTCGAATTCATGTTGGTACGATTACATGATGTTCATCAGATCCAAACAAGCTTGACTAGGAGCTTCAAAATGCAGCGTCACAAACAACATGTAGGTATAATTTTAATTATTTCATTATTTTACATTCGATTAATTTTAAAAGATTGGATATCACAATAAGAAAACAAAACAAAAACAAACAAAAGTTGTGAAATCCAGACTAAAAATCTCTATTCCAGATCTATTGAGGAAAAAGCTATTGTCGAACTAGGGAGAAAAAATTAATTTTGACCTAAAGTTTTATAAACCATTTTGTTTAGTTCCTTTTAGTTTTTATCCATTGTTTAATTTAAGTATTCGGCCACGTCTTGTGACTATAGAATCATATTTCTTAATGATGTGAATTGAAATTTTAATTTTATATGATTTCGTTCAATTTCTTTTAGTTTTGTGTATTTTGTTCGGATCTATTGTTTAATTTAATTGGGCCACGTCTTGTGTCAATAGAGTTAATGTTATTGATGTTATGAATTGAATGTTGACTACATGTGGTTTTGTAAATATATATCTCTACTATTAATAACAACTATTTTTATTGTGAGAACGTAAGAACCAAAAAATAATGAATTCGGTGTGAAACTTGATGAATCCGTTGGGAAAGTTACTGAATCCAAAAAAATGGAATTTTCGCCTCTAATGGGATTCGAACCCTGGATGAAAATTTTGAATTTTTGGATTCAATAACTTTCCCAGCAGATTCATTAACTTTCATAGCAAATTCATTTTGTTCGTAAAGAATTTCCGTGATTCTTAGTTCTCACGTTAAAATTGGTTCTTATTTGTGATAGATCATATAGTACCCAAGCCCCAGATAGTATATAGTACTCAATCTCATCTACTCATCTAATAGATCATATGGTTCAGATTTTTTCGGACTTTTTAAGCTTAATTTCGCTAATTTTCGCTTCATTAAGGGTAGATTAGTAATTTGATTTGTTATGTGATTGCGAAAAACAAACAATGCATTTAGTTGAACATGATAATGCATTGAAATGAACAAAAAATGCATGCAGTTGAAGAGAATAATGCATGTGATTAAAGCTCGCCCAGCCGGCGTGCTGGCGTGCAACAGGTGCTCGGGCGCCCCGTCGCATGCTCTTTCTCACAAAAACACACTCCAGCTTTGCTTGTTCCCACCCAATACGGTTGGACGCGATGCATTTTTATGTTCAAGTGAATGCAGTGTTATGTTATTTCATACGCATTTTTTGTGTTTTGTTGTGACTCTTCCAAACCCAACGTCTCTACCCAACGCTGGCGTGCACCCAGCGCCCTTACCCAGCGTCGGAGCCCACCCAGCATCCCTACCCAGCGCCCGCTTACTCGCACCCAACGTCGGTTGGGCGCGATGCAGTTTTGTGTTCATTTAAATGCATTGTCATGTTATTCTGTATGCATTATCTGTGTTTTATTGTGCATCAACCCAAACTCAGCGCCCGCGGAGACCCCAACGCTCGCGGACTCCCCTACCCAACAGTCGGACGGCACCCAATACCATTGGTGCGTCCCATTTTGCCCCGAGCGAAAAATGGGTTGCCACGTGTCAAATTTTGGTGCATCCACGTGTTCAAATGTGTGGTCTAGATTGAGTATTACATACTATCTGGGACCCATTGCTACGAACCCAACCCTATATATATATTATTGACTATATTATCCAACTCAACTAAGAATATGTTTATCTTCTCAATTTGCAATACTATATATACTGCTAATTATTATGTATAATGATCATATATGTTGTGGTCCTATAAACTTAGAAACGTGATTAATTAAATATACTAACATTGATTTTTTTTTTCAATTTTCCAGAATACTGATTTGCTGGTGTGGTGTAATCAGCAATAATAATTATTCTTATCACATTAGTTACTGTATCAATAATTTGCCTTTAAATACTCTGCAATGAAACTAATGCAATATTGATCTCCTATTCGGCGCCCATAATTTCTCTCAATCCCTTAACTGCTTTTTATAAGGGAACCGAGGAATTCCTTATTAAATTGTTTTTTTAATAAAATGATATAATTTGAATTTTACATTAATTTTTATAAGATTTTACAAATTCTAAATATATTTCTTTTCAAACATTAGTCTTTGATTAAAGATTGTAATAATTTATATTTGTAAACTTAAACGGGTTTGGATAATTAGCGGGTAGAGAATAATAAATAATAAATAATTTTTAAATCGAGCATGAGACAAGTATGGTTATATAAGTTATAAATAGATTTGAACATTAATCGACGTGCCTATGTAAAATTTTCTCAAAATTTTTTTCTTCTGTTGTTCATACTATTTATTATTGATGTTTACTTAGTAATATGATTTTTATTTTAAAAAGGACTCTAACATCATTGTAACAACTTATTTATAAGATTAGGGAGGTTCATGTAATTAGTGGGAATTATTATACAAGTTGATACGAGAATGAGCAATAAAATCACTTTTAATCGAGTTTGAGATCAATACGAGTATATACAGTCTAGACAGGTCCATGTAGAGCCGACAAAATGAGTCCCCGAAAAACCCGCCCGGGGTACCCGGGGTTTGGGCTTCAAAATTAAAGGCCCGAAAAAAAATCGGGCCTAAAAACCCCGTCCGAAAAAAAACTCGGGCCTACCGGGCTTCGGGCCAAAAAAAACCCGGGGTTTTGGGATAAAAAAGCCCGCCCGATTTCTATTAAATATATATATTTATAATATTATTTAATATACATATCTATAATTTTTTATTAATATTAATTATATTTTATATAATTATTTATTTTCTATAATAACAATTTTCTTACTAATTCACATACTTGTCAGGAAAATAAATTCTGAAAAAAATAATAACCTCATAAATCATTCAAAAATATTTCATAAGAGAAATGATCTCCAAAAATATATACGAATACATTGATGATTAATGACCTTATAGTATTTAAAATCTATTTTGAATCATTGATCTTAAATATATCTTGTATAATTAATTTATTTTCTTCTATTATTTTATACGATAAGTGAGATTGACGTTTAATAATATCATTTATCTTTGATTTGTAATTACTAATTTTTCTCCGTAAATTAAAGGATTAAAATTATATTGCATTACAACATCATCGCATGAATACATAAATATATCAAGATATACAAGAAGCATTATCATAAGAATAAGTAAGCTCAAAATTCTCATTACTGATTCTTTATTTAAGTTAAGGAGTTATGAGATCTTAATTAAGTAATTATTTTTTTAAAATTTAAAATATTAATTTTATATATTAAAAAATCAAAATTTATCTAAAAAAGCTCGCCCGCCCGGGGTTGGTTTGAGCTTCATATTTTTAGGCCCGAAAAATTTCGAACCCGGTCCGAAAAATTTAAAAGCCCGATGAGCCCGAGGCCGGTCCGGCCCGGCCCGCTACTTTGCCAGCTCTAGGTCCACGTGGTTGAACCTTAATCTTATTGATTTAGTACATCACTGTGTTTTGCAGTGATAAACGACTCCAAATTGTTGAACCTTAACCTATCATTTCGATTCAACATTGTGCTCTACCATGGTCAATAATTTATTGTGAAATCATTAAATTATTTTTTTAAACTTATACTTATTATTTTCAATCTAAAATGATTTATTCGTTGAAATTCATTGTAATTGAACTTATATATCATATCTAGAAGCATCTCTATGATATAGAGATCATCTGCTCAGTTGACCATAAATAAGAGACACAATCAATCTTTTTTGAAAGTAGGACAATACCCACCAAAACTTGTGTTTAGCCATGATGAATCTCTTTTGCAATTTCTCTGAGTCACAAGCAAAATTTTGTCTCAAAATTTTAATCTACAACAAAGATGGTCATAAGCACAACACAACAACTAATGTGGTGTACGATGAAAATTTTGACAGATTATGAGGTAATTGTAAAATTATTTTTTCATATTTTATAAAAATATTTTATTTAAATTAATTTAATTTCACTTTCCATATTTGTAAGAATATACTATTACTAAATGTAATATCCCACCGACCAACTAGGTCGGGACAGAGGGATATCACAGGGTTATGAGTGAAATAAGGAAAGGACAAAGGAAACGAAGAAAAATAGTCACACTTATAATATTATATATATTTAGGCAATAGAATATATATTTATCGAACAAAGAAACTTATGACGAAATCCTAGCGAATGATAATTTAAAAAGGCAATTAAATTGAATAAATAGTGAAATAGTCAAAATCTTGACATGAGAACATGGTGGTGCAAATGTCATCCCGGATATAGGGGCTATCGTTTTTGACTAAGCAACTCGAAAGCGAAAACAAACACTGACATAGTCAACGCCTGTGTTTATAGCTTCGAAAGATATTAGAAACTAGACTACCATGAGTTTTGGATTTCGACCATCAATGCCTGTGTGTCATAGTCGCCTCGCTCGGCCATGCTAGCTCCTCAACCCGAAAACATTTGAAAAGAGTTTTGGGCTAAGTACTAGCGTGCTCGGTGGGATCTTATGCCCATTTTGAGAAATCAAAGTTCATAAACAGTTAAAGAAAAGAGCATGCTAAACACATATCATAGGGCGGTTTTTAAAGAGAAAAAGGCCGACCTATATATGCAAAACATAGTTTTCTCCGAGCATAGCTCAGATTGCGATATACTTCCTTGCTCATCACATCCGTGCTACCTACTACTACTAGACCATAGGAAACAACGCTCCACTAATGGCCGCCACAAGACTAGGGAACTCGCCAAGTTCACCAAACCGGACTTCCGTGTACACTACCTCACCAAGATTTAGCTCGAGGCACGATCGTTAACTACTCCCGGCCGAGCCGTAGCGGTTTAACCGCCCAAGGTCAGACACCAAGCAATGAGCATAAAACAACATGCAACTTCTCATTTTTAAATAAACAGTCTGGGGCTTAATAACCCGAAATACATTGCAGAAAATAGATCCCACCAGTCACCGGAGTGGTACCAACAGCTCATCATACTCGTACATATCCACTGGTTTTCCTTGGATAAACCTTAACCGATCCTACAAGATGAATCTAGTACTTAGCACGATTATTTAATAATGGTTTCTCAAACCCAAGTCTTAAGTCGTAGTCTTATCTATTCTCGGGTTTAGGATTTGGAGTTAGAGTTCCGTTGGATCTTTAGATCCATATTTATATTTTTAATGCATGGCATGATATGGTATGAAATCAAATAGTCATGTATGTACACTTACTCACATACTTGCATTCAAGTCAAATTCTTGTAAAAATATCATGTTGCGTTTACTTATCTAAATCATGAAATATTTAAGCACCAAATGAAATTGTGTCAAGGAATGCACATAATTAGACAAATAACGTCACATAATTAGAAAGCACGTTTTTGTGTGCAACGAGAATTTTCAACACTTAGCCAAATTTTAAGTGTTTAACTTTTAGCAAAACTGTCAAAAGTGGCCTACTTTGATGACTAATATCTCTCGACTCAAAATGCCTATGTATTCAAAAAGACACATTCTGGAAACCTTTAAACATGTACTACAAGTTCTAAGAAGGAATCGGATCAAAACAAGTTGTGGTTCTGGAGATATAGGGTCTCAAAGTGGGCAACTCGAACTGACTTCTATACTTGGAATATTTTTCAGGATTTTCATATTTGGCTTAACGACGAGCGATTTTGCGAGGCTCGTAACTTTTGACTCACAACACCAAAATGGGAGAGAGACTCCACTCTGGAAACCTTGTAACAAGAAATACACATTCTATTAAGAAAGACTCGGAAGATACCCGACGCATCAAGAGATACAGGAGCTCAAAGTTGACTGGTTGAAAACAGACAGTTTCGGGTAAGGGATTTTGGGTGGATGAGAGACATGCCTATATGGTTTGGATCGAGACCAAACTTTCCAGATCACAACTAGACATGGAAAAGAACATATTTTATGAAGAAACCAAAGTCAAAGTCGGACTACAAACAGCTTGAACATCTCTCACAAAATACAGACTTGAACAGTTTTTTAAAATGAATTTTGGATTAAGGCAATTTGTCAAGAAGGTTTACTGGAATGCATAAATTTCAAAAATTCACCGAGGGCTCATTATAAATAATCTATGGATGAGATCTATCAATTTGGAAATATATTTGAGTCTAGTGTATTTTAGGAAAAACCTCACTCAAAGATTTATATTAGATTAGGAGATAAAAATATTTTACCGCAAGCTATCGTTACAGTGACAGCTTTGTGCAGTTCGTTTGTAAATTTAGGAATAAATAGTAAACAAATTTAGAAAAATCTGAAAATTTACAGAGAACTTATAGAAACCCTAAATTGTGTCTCTGAAAAGTTTGGACATGTTTCTAATAGCCAAAGTCTAAACGAAACCCGAAAACCGTGAGTGCAGAACAGAGCAAATTTTACAGTTTGAGCAAAGATTTTGGAAAATCATTTTAAATAGTAAGACATCTTGGATTGAGATGAAATTTTCATTGATGTACTAGACATACTTAATTGCAACATATTAAAATTTGGTGTCCATCGGACCACTACAACTTAGGTAATAAATTTTATAAATGTACTGTTTTGATAATCAACTCCCAGTTTTATTAAAACCATTTCATAGTCAACTTTATCACATAATTCTTTGCAAGCATTTCAACAAACACTACATATGCAGATATATAATGCACGAAAACTTGGTGAATTTATCACCCCAATCCACAACCAAGTTCATCAAACCAACATGCAAATCCAACTTAACTAACATACAAAGATCACAAGTTAGGAACTTAATTATTAATTCACAAACAATCACACCAAGCATACACCCAACCCCTCAAGCATTTAAATGCACATGTATATATGATTTGACCCCACCAAGAGTCAAAGGTTTGGTGACCTACCTAAGGCACGAATTTGCCAAGAACTCGAGAGAGGGATGGAGAGGATGAAGTTCATGGCCCAGCTATGCTTCGGTTGCCCCCCTTAAGCTCTAGGAGTTCGATTTCTCAATGAATAGATGGAGTAGGATGGCTCCTCGATGCTCCAATGATCTTTTACCCTCCTATGCTCTGTCCTTTTTGCATTAGCAAGAAAAAGGGACCAAAAGGTATAGAGAGTGAGAGTTGTCGTAGAGATGGGAGTCGTGTGGTGTATGTGTGATCGGCGACAGCACCGCAATGGAGAACAAAAAGAGAGAAAATGGTAGAGAGAGGAAGTGTTCCTCTTATGGGTTTCCGTTCTAGAGGGAGTGAAGGGAGAGAATGTGTAGTATGGAGTCTTGTCTCCAAAGTGAGAGGAGGACAAGAAGTGGTCATCGGGTAGGAGAGATAGGAATGAGGCAAGCATGGCTCTTTAGTGACATTTGTCACTTGACTCCAATACGTGTATACACCCAAGCACTACACACGCACACAATGACACACTACACACATACACTGCATATTTATATAAATAATATAAATGATCAAACACCACTATACATACTTCACGACACACAATACATATACATTTGATATAATAACATATGCATTTAATTGTTTAGTTGGGCTAGGTATGTTTTCAATTTGTTAATTAACACTAAAATGGAAACTTAGCACGAAGTCCATCTAAGAAATTCATGAATCATATTATTATATAAGTATGCCTATACTTCAAATATCCAGGCATTTATTTTCATGTAGAGGACTTTGCCTATGAGCGTAAAATGCAACACGTTAGTAATTTAAATAATACGAATCCAATTTGCATAAATATTAGGTGCTCAGTTATATTATAATATCTTCCTACATCAACATATATTTTTTTATATATAATTTGGTAATAGCTTCCTGCAACTATATATGCTTTATTATTACTATTAATTTATATAAATGCACTAAACCCAATTTATCAGGTAACGAGATTAATAATTCAAATTCTTCACAGATCATGATAATGCATGCTAATGAGAAACTATTCGAGACCCTAATTGATTTTAAACAAAAGATTTCATTAGAAAATAATAATATTATTATTAGCATCTTTTATTAAGGCGAGTTTACAAGCATGACAGCTCTCCGGGATATTACACTAAAACTTTGAAAACTTATTTAGTTTAATTTCTATTTGCTCTGACAGTTAAAAATAGTGGGAAAAATATCGAACAAATACCCTCGATCCTCGATCTATTTCTATATTATAATTTTATTCGTCTGCTAATATTTTTTTCAATGAATTATTGAAATATAATAATTTAAAATAGAGTATCGACTTGGTTTTAAAGTTCATACTCATAAATTACAACGTAAATTAATTATCCGTCGAATTTCGACGGGCTGCAAACTAGTACATATAGAAATGATTTGAAATTTTGTAGCACATCACTTGATAATGATGTTGTTTACAAGTTAAAAATAACATAAAATTGGAAACATTAAGCACATGCATATTGTTAAATTATTATTTTTTAAATGATGGCATTCATGAGTGATGTAGGAAAAAGATTCCACATTATTTTTGTACATATATTATGAAGTTCATATGAAATTTCGATAGCCAACTAGATTTTTAGATACCGATAATTCAACCTAGCCTAAATTCAAAACATAATAAATTCTTTGAATACTTATATTTAAGTGAAAAATACACTACCCCAAACTTTGTGTGTGAAAAGTTTAATTTTTTCCTTAAAGAGAATTCAACTAGTTTGTCCATTAAAATCGAATGCTTAGAATACTTTTTTCTCCTAAAAAAATTAAGTCACTTTTATTATGAACAAGGGGTGGTCTCTTGTGGGGGTCACAGACACAGTGAGACAATCCTAATTAATTTTTAATTAGTTATTAAATTAATTTAAATTAAAATTAATTAGTTTAATAAATTTTAATTGTAAACTAATAAATTATAATCGAAAATTAATAAATATAATTCATAATTAATACATTATAATTTATGAATTAATAAATCTTCATTTTGAATTAATAATACATAATTGAAATTATTAAACCCCAATTGTGAATTAATAAACCCTAATTATGAATTAATAAACTCAATTTTGATAATAAACCCTAATTGCAAATTAATAAACACTAATTTTAAATAATAAATCCTAATTATGAATTAATAAATCCTAATTTTGAATAATAAACCCTAATTTTAAATTAATAAAATTAATTATAAATTAATAAACCTTAATTTTGAATTAATAAACCATAATTAAAATTTAAAATTCTAATTTTAAATTAATAAATTACAATTATAAATTAATAAAATGTAACTATAGATTAATAAAATCTAATTATCCTTACTCAATATAATTAATAAATAATTTATATATAGTTGGGTGAGCGCATATACTTTGGATTTTTTGTTACGTGGACACAATCTTGCCAGTCATATACACAATTGCATCTATACATAATATACTCAGTGACGGAGCTAGAAATATTTTTCTGGGGGCCCAAATAATTATAAATTTTAAAATTTATAAGTGTAATTTTTAAAATAACTAATTATAACAATTTTAATAATCATTTAATATTTTCTTAATTACACGACAACGTTAGAAAAATATGATCATCTTATAACGTGAACAAAAAGAGAAAATCTAATGTATAGCGTCATTTTGATATGGATTTTGCATCGAAATGATGCATTTTCGTACTCGTACGAAATTTGGTGTAAGTTAGTAGCTTTACATAAAATATGTATGATTGGAATACAATATGATAAAAACTACATAACATTTAGAATTTTAGTGTAGTTTAGAGTTAGACTAGAACGATACTTATTCCACATAAAGTTTGATAAAGAATGGTAAATTTAATTTTTAAACTTTTCGGAAAAAGAACTTGTGACAATAAAGATGTGATCAATACTTATGTTTCTAAAATAATTGCATTATATTCAATCAATTTATATTTTGATTGTTCTATCATCAACAACATTTTTAGGGCTTAAAATAAGAATTCAAATAACTTGGATGTTTTCAATTGTTACTGTTAGAATAAGTTTATCATAATCTTTTTTAAAAATTAGACTGATCATATTACTTAAATATAAAACTTTATTATTTGCATACATATTTTATTTTATCAACATAATACAAATTAAATAAAAAAAGAAGAGTAGAAAATAAGGAGAGATTTTAAAAATTGAACAAATTAAAAAAAAGAGCATAATTAATGAGAGAGATAAAGAAGATATAACCAAAAAAAATTAAAATATTAAACACAGTAAAGGAAAAATGAAGAGCATAATTAATGAGAAAGAGAGAGGAAAAAAAAAAAAAAGCTTTTTCGTCAACACTGAGAATAGAACTCGGTTCTCACAAGTGAGAAGGGAGCATTATCCAACTCAACTAGACTAGTCATTTGTATTATTTACAACTTATCCATATACTAGTACTTTTTTCCAAAAGTTGAAGCTATGATTTTTCGCGCCTGATATTCCGTCAATGAATATACTTGTTGCATGTGAAATAAATAACAAACAATACTAATTACCAATAACTTGATCGTGTTTTCAATTCTAGATCTTATCTTTTGGTACCAGATAGTTGAATTGATTATTAAAATTAATGTATAATTTGTGTACAATCTGAAATAATGACGTGAGATTTTTGGAAAGTTAATTACACATTTACACCAGAATAGACCACATTTTGATAGCGACATATTGGTATGCAATAAATTTATTATGATTTTCAAAATTTAAAACGAGGCTCATGTTTTAGTACCGAACAATCGTGTTCACAATAAAACCATTATACAATTTGTACACGATTTTAAATAATGATATTGATTTTTATTTGACCAACAGTAATACGTCACCAACAAAAGTATGGTCTATTTCTAATGACATACTTTTGGGTGTAAAAATGTAATTAATCAGAAAAGAATAATAAGGTGTCATCATATTTAATTGAACCGTATACAAATTTCATACTCCCTTTGTCCATCAAAATTATTCATTGATTTTAGTGATACGAGTTTTAATAAATTATAATGAGTATAAAGTAATTGAATGTAAGAAGATGGACCGTGTAAATAATAAATTGATGTATTAATGGATAGTGGATGTAAAAGTGCCTGGATGGGTTTTTTTGTAAATAAGTGAATATGTTTAGGGTAAAAATATGAACTTGATGTTTCCAGAAACGGAAAGTCAATATTTTTTATGGACGAACCAAAATAGAATTAAACAAATATATTTGGTGGACGGATGAAATATTAATTTTTGATTGCGAACGCAACTATTTGGCAACGAAAATATCGATAGGTCTAGATTCGAACACATAATCAATTTTATGGGTACCAATATATCACTATCAGTATCAAAATTATGGCGTATTTCTATAAAATGAGCATAATGTAATTGCAAATTTGTTATTAATCCAGATGAAAGGGCACTAGAGTAAGACCATTGCCCATTGAGCTCTACTGTTGTGAGAAAAGCATGTATAGCAGCTCAAAGGCCAACAGGCAACAACGACAGCAACTAAGAACCAAACGATGTGACTCGCGACTCGCGCTTTTCAATTCATCTAACGTTTTCTCAATTGGTTTTGGCAGCCCAATTCAACTTTTTTTGGCACGTTTCATTTAATGGCTGCCGTCGGCGCCTCGCCGTTCCGTGATCGGACGTCGGAGTTCGTTTCCTGTCGCAGACGTTGAGAAGGATAGGTGGAAACGCAACAACTCCGCCGCAATCGCAATGGAACGACTCGTTTGTAGTATCTCCGGATCGGTCCGAATTCAACAAGAAGGCTTCCAGAATAGGCCTTCGCATCCACCAAGCCGCGCAGAAAATCGACCGTTTATCTAACCGTATGATGTCCTCGCGGTTCTGATTCATTTTATGGTTTTATTTGATGAGGTTTACTTAATTAAATATTAGGGTAGGATGTAGCTCAATTTGCTTTTATGAAATGTTGGAGTCGAAGTGTTTTGAGCCATTTTGTTTTTTATGTTAATTGATCTGCCAATTGATTACAACGAGGTAAAGATAAGACTTGGCAGATTTCGGCTGCACGAGAATATGCTGAAGCTTAAATTGTCATATTGGTTTACTAAATGATAAACGGTGAGTATGGATGGCTGTATTACTTGATCAACCTTTCAAATTTTGATTATCAATCACCGGGAATTGAACAATATTTATATTATATGCAAATTGATCAGTAGACTACATGTTATATCAGTTACAAAGACATGTTTGGAATTGTCTTAGTCCCCTCACAAACAGCCAGAACGCCATATTCCAGAGTTTTGATATTGATGCTATCTTTGCCTTTTTTTCTTGGTGGAGGGGGGTGGGAGGACTAATATTTTTCATTGAATTGGAATCTGGTCCTGCCAGTACTAATGATAGAGCTAATGTCTTAGAACTCTTTCAGTTCATTTTTGTAACTTAGTTTGGCATGTAACTCAGATTTAAACAGTGTGGATCCGACTATATTGCATTAACATAGAGTTTAGTCGTTTGGCTATTTGGCATCTTTTCCTTGCCTTTTTTTTTTATTATTATAGTTCCACTATTAGATGTATTTGACTTTCTGAAAATCATGATTCAGGAATACCTTTATCAACTTCCTTCATATTTTTCTTTTCCTCGGACAGGGATTCCGTTAGCTTTCAACTTTTGATGATTTGTTATAAAGTTTCTGTTGGGAAAAACACACACCATAATCACGATAGAAAATAAAAAACATGTGAATTGTTTACTTAGTTCGTCTTGCGACTACGTCTGGAGGCAATGCCAAGCTAGAGATTTCACTATGATATTTCGGATATAGGTTATAAGGAGAAACTGTCATTAAATAGAACAATAAACAAACCCTAATTCTAAGCCCATTAGGATTCTACCTGTGCCAAAAAACATAGGTCCAAATATTTGGCTCGGGGGCTACCCTTTCTCAAATATAGCATGCAGCACAGAGTAGAGAAAAGATGCCATCTTTAATGGAGCTTCGAAATGAAAAAATTGTGCGAGTTGGATCACCAAGATCGGGCTTTTGCGTACGGTCCATTCAAGCTCCATACTCCAACAATTTCTTCTTCATTACTATTTCCCCCAGTTGGCTTTTATTGGCATTTAATGTCATCATATGTGTGCTATCTCATAATAACACGCCTAAACTACTTCCTTCCGAGATAAAAGATACTACACTCAAGTCATATATATGAATATTCCAATAAATATTAGATTAATTCCATTGTATTATTATGTTGTCCTCATGTTTTTAATATGTACTCTTATGGCTACAGTAACCAAAAGGTCGTCTATTTTTGATGATCGGAGCAAGGAAAATGAAGAGCTTACAGCCTTCATAAAAAATGATATCACAGCACTTAAGCTGGCTATTTCTGATTTGCAAGCCCTCCAAACAATGGAGATAGCTGATGGAAATTATACAGGGGATAGAGTGGTTCATTTGACTGCTGTTTGTGATGATTTAAATAACAGACTTATGAGTGTGACTAAGCAGTTTCAAGATGTATTGACCACTACAACAAAGGTACATTTCCTATAGTTCATGTTTACATTCTTATCCAATGAGTGGCATTATTAGGATTTTTTTCCTAATCCATTTACTTGTCAACAGAATATCAAGGCTCGTGAGAACCGGAAACAGTTATTTTCCACTGTTGTATCAAGGGAGAATCCTTTAAAGCAACCACCTAATAGTATGTCGGAACCTCCCCCATGGTTGAGCTCATCTGATTCATCCGGAACAAATCTGCAACCATCAGTGTAACTTCTTTTTGGCTGGTCCCTTACAGATGTTGATATTGTACTTGTTGGATAATTACATTTTCAGCAAAGATACTTGTAATTTTAATGGCACTTACTGTGGCGGTCAGGTATATATAATCTGACATTTTTTGCTCAAATGTTGCAACTGATTACATGATATTAATTGATATTGATAAAGTGATTCCATTTCCTCCGATTCTTTTAGTCTGTAAAGATACTTGTTGTAGGACTTGGCTTAGTTTAGTTTTCTAATTAATCAGTTCTGACCTTGTAATCTCAAGCACTACCAATTTCAAATGTAATGTCGTGTTTCAGTGCATCTTTCCATTTTTAAATGCCTTCATTTGTTACTCTAAATAGTGAAGCTGAAACCTGGTCTTATTTATCTGGCCTATGTTCCATGTAGCTTTCATATGACATAGTCCATGTTCAATGTAGCTTTTGTAGTATAATGTCAGAGTTATGTTTGGATGTGAATTGTTTGCTATGGGGAAAATCTTTTGGGGAAGATATGAAGGAGAGTGCGTTGGGATTTGTGATGTAACTGATGGAAACTGGATCTGAAAATCTTGAATATGTTTTGTTTGCATTTGGGGGAAATGATTGGGTAGAGAGAATTTGAGAACAAAGTTTGCCTAGGTGACCATAGTTTATCTGGGAACAGTTAAAGTCACATTTTGCATGTAGTACGGAGAGCTTTTTTCTGTTCCATGATTTTTGCTTTCGTAAATGATCTTACCTAATTGGCATTGCTTGGAATTTGAAATGAAGCTTGTTATGTTCTATCCCTTTCTCAAATATAGTATGCAGCACAGAGTAGAGAAAAGATGCCTAGGACTGTGGACATATGGACCTTGACATTACTGAGGGATTTTCTACTGCTTATTGACAGCTAACCTAGCTGCAGAACTGTAAGCATGTTAATGGAATGAGGAATGCTTGACAGGGAGTTAGTGGGACTTTAAAATTGGTACATGAAAACCTTAGGAATTCTCTTCAAGCTTTGTTAGTATGATCATATTATTGAGTTGGTTTTGATAGTGGGAGCTGTGCTATAGACATTTCAAGATCAAGATGTGATTATTCATGGAAAAGGAAGAGGGAACGAGCATACACATAGAGGAAAGAGTGCTCTCGGACAGTGACATATATTCTGCCTCCAAAATTGTTTCTTACATAACTACATAAGGATTACTCTAAAGTTCTGAAACTAATATCACCGCTTTCTGTCTCTCATCTTCTTCATACTGTTTAAACTTCTTTAATTTTCTAAAGCTCTAGGGTTTGACTTCAGGAACATAAAGGTTAGAGTCTTGATCCTTAGTGATACTTTTTTGAAATCTCAAGAATGATACTAAGATCAACGACTATAGGTTGCTAATGTTAATCAAGTAACACAAGATCGAGATACCTTGGTGATCCACAGGACATGGTGTTATCTGAACAGTAAACCTGTATCAAGAGTAGTATGAGCATGAAAGCTTTTCGTATCGTTCCGATTTCAATTTTAAATTTGTGAAGAATCTCCACATATCCACTTATATTGCAATATATTCAGGTTTTTTGTTTTGCTTCATATTAGTTGAGATATTCATTTCTCACAATAACGAACACATAAATGTTTTAGATGTTTTTATGATGTCTCTAGTATATATTAAGTAAATATGGCTCAATGATTCTACCTAATAATTTTATGAGTAATACCGTTTGTTTCGCAAGTTAGCATTTCTCATCGAGACATGAAAATTATATGTACATGAGTGTCTTATTATCTATAAAGTAGAGTACCCTGTTACTTTTTTTATAACTGGGCCAAACCAATCTTCTAGAATGCTGATGTTGCATTATTTTTTGTCCCTTTGATTCCTAAATCTTTTCCAACTCTTTTGGTGTTATAGAATATATATTTGTGTTGGGTTGCACATGAATATGTTTCACCTCTAATATTTTCCTTCTCTATCTTTTTTAATTTCAGAGCAATAGGAAATGGCACTCAAGAGCGCAATCAACTAAGGTATGGTCTTACATATTATGCTTTTCCGGTTATGTAGTTATACCTTGTGTTAGCTAAATATCATCTGGTAACTGTGTGGTCTCTCTTGCTACAGCTCTTATTATCTAGTTCACTAAAGGTAAAAAGTAACTACCAAGACTTGAACCATAGTTTTGTTGTTTCTTTTCACTCAGATCTTACCATCTGTATCATTTTATCCAGTAAGATGGTGAAATCTACCAGAATCACTGTGTACCAAGCATCAGCCCAGATAGTATAAATAAGTTATAATTGATGAACAGATGATGAAAATTTGTCGTCTATAAATTGTAATGGTCCACCATTTTACAGATAATTATTTGTTGTCTTTGGTAAAGAACTGCTTCATCTTTATCATAAGCACTTGGAGAATAATTTTTTGATGGCTCATCTGGTGAAGTCAATTACAAACGACATCTTTTCTTTTCATCAGCATGGGAGTGTTTGCGAAAAATTCTTCCTGGCACTAATTTTTTGAAAAAGTGGACAAGTAGTCGAAAATAAAGCTGGGAGTGTGTAAAATATAGTGGGATACTTCCAGATTTTAGGTTTGTTTTTAATTTTAATTTTTTCTTTCTTCTTTCTAAAGCTTTTTCTTAAACTAGCAAAAGCAAAATCACCATATCTCGTACATCCTCAATCTATTCAATTTCAGCCGAAATTATAGTATAACTTTTGTAAGTTTTTTGCAAACACTCCTATTTGCAAGTATAATTTGTATCTCTCTGCCAGTGATTCTAAATTCTATTTTTTATATGCATAGTAATGGTATCGTTGTTTTGTCATTATTGGAACTACAGCATCTTGAGTTCTTTTCTTCGTCTACTTTTTAATTATTTTAAATTATGTCTCTATATTTTCATCATACAGTTTCCTGTTCTGTTAGAATGCACAAGTCATTGATGTAAGATAGTATTCCATTACAACCTCATTTAATCGGCAACACATTTCTAATGTCAAATTGTCAACAGATGTGAAGGACTTAAAATTTAGGCAAGCTTCCATTAGTTTGGCCAAATGTACATTTACTTTATCGGATCTTCAGTAGTATAATTTTACTTTCTGCTCCTGATCAGAGAAGTGAACTGAGCTTTCTTTCCATTCTAATTATTTCTTGTTGCCTTCTACAAATTGTTGTGGAAAATAATAACTTATTTAAGAGTTTCATATGTGGCCTTGCTCCTTTAAAAAACCTATTTCCACGAGGTGGGAAGTCATACTGAACTATCTTTGAGTCCTTGCTCTATTTTTAGGCGACGAATGGGTACCGATGCCAGTCCATCTCCTCAAATGGAAGCTGCGATGTTGCAGCAAGTGGTTCCTCGGCAAGAAAGCATTTATCAAGGTCGGGCTACTGCTCTTCAAAATGTAGAGTCTACGATTACTGAACTCAGTGGGATTTTTACACATTTGGCGACAATGGTTGCGCAGCAAGGGGAGCTGGCAATAAGGTACACTCGAACGTTTCCCTTGTGTTGTTTCAAATTCAGACATTTCAATAAGAAGATTTTCTGTTGGACAACGTTGTGCTACTCTTTTTCTTCTTTTCTGATTTCGACATATGTGGGTTGAAATGAACAGGATTGATGATAACATGGATGAGTCGCTAGCAAATGTTGAAGGTGCTAGTAATGCCTTGATGAAATACTTGAACAAAATATCTTCAAACCGGTGGCTCATGATTAAATTGTTTCTCGTTCTAATATTGTTTCTTGTCATATTTATAGTTTTTGTACTTTAATTTGTTTGTCGGAGAACGTCATTCGCCTAATATTTCATCTCCGTCTTACCTAAATGCATGTCCAAACTTGCTGTGTGTCTTATTTGAGAGTTAGTGTTGGATGTATATATGATCAGAAGTCCAATTCTTTGTATAATTCTAATCAATGCCCAATGGTTTCTCGTTCAGGTTTTTTGCATTTGTGATTGATATTGATACATTTGTCTAGTTCATATTTGTATTGACTACTATTGCGTATTTATTAGAGCTTGAAGTTTCAAAGTGGAAGATTTTTCTACTTGGTTACATAATTTGATAGTTGTAACTGAGGCATTCTCTCCCTCTCATTTTATTTTATGAACAATTACAACAAATAAAACATTGTTTACCGAATGTATAATTTTTGCATGTTTTAGAGTTACATTATCACTTATTATTATTTATTTAGCCACTAAAACAACGTCAATTTATCTTTTGAAAAATTTAGGAATGTTATGGTCTTGTAAAAGTTAAAAGATTGTATTTTTATTGCAATATGAAAAATTTAGAAATGTTATAAATATGAAAAATTAAGAGATTGTGTTTATTGCAATGCTTTAAAAATTGTGATGAGCAATGTATTCGTATCCATATTATGTTATTTTTGTTATTAATAGTCAAATATATTCCAAAACTATCACTAATTGTTTTAATGGGATAATTGCTATTTGAATCACTAACTTTGATGCAATTTGTGATTTAAACCTAACTTTTAAAACGTAAAAACAACGGGTGGTCTCTGTGTGCTTTAACGTGCTACTGAGAACCACCCTTGTGACGCCCGGGGCAATGCGGAGTGATCGTCGGTGCAGAGGCATGGACAAGGAGCGGCTCGATTAAGGCTTCAAAGCGGTACATGAATGAACCAAACGCACCTGAATGAGAGGATTTCGAGGATATGCGGTATGGGATCGCATATTTAAGGAGAGCTTAAAGGATTTGATATGTCTACTCATACCAACAAGATGATCTTCTTTCTGAGTCCATCTCATAAAAACTCTAAAGTTAAGCGTCTTGACTTGGAAGCAATTGTGGGATGGGTGACCACCGGAAGTTTTCTCGGGAGTGTGTGAGTGAGGACAATGACACCGAAAAGACTCGTGTTGGTCAGTGGGGTCACCAGTCAATCCTAAGCCGGGTCATTACAACCCTAATTAATAAATTAATTAATATGTTAATTAATTATTAATATTTAATTAATTGTTATTTAATTTTGAATTGATTCTAATTAAAATTTAATTGATTTTAAATAAAATTAATTAACCTTAATTTAGTATTAATAAACCCTAACTTTGAATTGTTTATTTTGAATTAATAAACCTTAACCTTAAATTAATAAGTTCTAATTTTAAATTAACAAGTCCTAATTGTAAATTAAGAACCCTGATTTTGAATTAATAATCCCTAATTGAAATTAATAAACCTTAACTAAAATTAGTAAACCCTAATTTTGAATTAATAAATCCTAATTGAAATTAATAAACTTTAATTGTGAATTAATAAACACTAATTTTGAATTAATAAAACCTAATTGAAAATAATAAAGTTTAATTAAAAATAATAATTATGATTGATAACTAATACATCCTAATTAATAATTAATAAAAATTAATTATCCTTAATTCTCTAAATGCCTAAGCACTATTAAATTAAATTCTGCATTGTGACTGTGAGCGCGCGCGCTCACACAAGTTTTAGTCAAAAACAAATACCTAGTCTTTCAATTTTTTTTTTAATAAATCACCCCAAATTCTTGTCCATCCAAACTTTCAACTTCCGTCATTTGAGATTTTGATTCAAGAGACCAAAGTCTAGGCTTTGATGGCTGATGGACACGAGGGTCGAGGAGATGAACAGTGTTTCAATTTAACTCCAAGAATAAAGTTTATGTTGCCATTTGCAGAAATATGTACTATCTAATTCTTATTTAGATGGTATTTGGCTGAACTTATAAGCTCCCAAAAACAGTTTATAAGTTATTTTTTAAATTTAAAAAACAGTTTATAAAATTGCTTTTGGAAACTATAATGTTTCACCAAACACCCTCTTATTCACGTCGAAAGAAAATGAATTAATCGATTTGATGTGAATATGCTCGAATCTAAATAAATAAATTCGAAAAGGGCTATCCTTCCTCATCCATAAATTATTCAAATAATTTCCATAAAAGCTAATGTTCAAATAAACAAAATGATAAATGGATGGCCACTGGCCACTGAAGATCATGCATTGTTGCAAGTTGCAACTTCTTTTTTCCTTGCTTCTACACACAACACAAGCATGAGTCTCTCTCTCCCCCTTTCAACAGTAGTCTGGGAAATTGTTTTCGAAAACCCATTTTTTTTAAACTTGACTCATCAATGACAAACTACTCTGTGATCGAATTTGAAGTGTATATTTATTGCAAATAAAGTTGTGGTGTCGCTCTTCGCGCTCGCAAACCGCCCTCTTTCCGCTAGATTTTACGTTAGTAATTCTCGCCTTCTTCTAATCTGCAGCTTCTTCCCGTAGACTGGCTTGAATTTTGGGTGAAAATGGCTCCGAAGAGGCGACGCTCAAAGGTTTCTGCATGACTTGATCATCAATTTTCTTCTAATTAGGTGCAAAGATTTTGTGAGGATGCAGATTTTGGGATTTGTATGCAGGTGGGTTTGGGGAGAATGGACGCTGCGCTAGATGCCATGCGCCCCATGGGGTTTCCATCCGATGCTGTGCGCAAATCCGTGAAAAAACTTCTCAAGGTTTTGCTGTTTTTATCTAATCCTAGATGGTTTTGAAAAATTACTTAATATTAGTTTTAAAAATATGTTTCTGTTGAATTATTTTGATCTGCAGTTGATTATTTGACGTTGCTATTTGACTGGTGTGAAATGGGTTGCTGTTGTTGAGAATGTTATGTTGCTTCGAAATACCGTGCTCTGTTTTATCTGTTTTAGTTTTGCGTTGTGTTGTTCCACTTTTGCTGTGTGAAGTAAGAAGAGAATTGGTTCTAATATTTAAGGTTTATGGAGATGAGGGGTGGGTGTTTATTGAGGGGGATGCGTATAGGTTGCTCATTGAAACAATTATCGAGGAGCCGGAGGGAGATCAGCTAGAGCATGAGACGGGACTTCCGCCACTAGAAAGTTGTTCCAAAGGGAGTCATGAGAAACCTGCATCTGGCAATGAACTTTGTGATAAAGAGGCTACCTATGATGAACATGAAGAGCCACTTCCCCCTCTCAAAAGTTGTTCAAAAGGGAGTGACGAGCATCCTGCATCTGGCAACGAACTCTGTGATAAAGAGGCTAGCTATGATCATCATGAAGAGTCATCCTGTGCCCTGCAGATTCCTGGTTCGGGAATATATGGCCAAGATGTCGTTAAACTTGGACGAGAAAAGATGGAGGGACAAGATTTGGGTTTTGAGGTACTCATATGCTTTTTCAGGAAATAGTATTACTAACTGCTATAAATTATGGTTCATAGTGTGTGGAAAGATATCTTTCTTCACATATGAAGTTGTGCCAATGCTACGGGATCACTCTAATCCAAGCCTGCAAAGTGGGGGTAAAGGGGGACAGGAAATATGGGTTCTTTGTTTGCTACGTATCTTTTATTCTTGTATAGTGGTTGAAACTTTTAGTACAATAGTTCTAATCTTCTTTCTTGGAGTAGAAATATTTGAGACAATGAAGCATTAGGGCTTTGAGGGCATATCTGAGTGGTTTTGGGGGAAGAATCGGACATCATTCTTGTCTAATGGGGAATGTTGGGAGATTGTTTCTGCATATCTTTATGAATGATCTGTCTTTTCTATTGAAATTCACATACAAGTATATAGTGCAAGACTTAGTTCTACAAAAATCAAAACCAGAAGTTTATATCTCGTAAATGGAATTTCAATTTACTAGAATATGAAACTGAGCTCATTTACTTATAACCCAATTCGTTGGACATGATTATGGTGCTTCGGCATTTTATTCGTTTGAACTTTCTAATTGTAGATAATGTCTTTGTTGGCTGGTGAGATGTTTGTTAAATCTATGGCAGCACCAAACTTATCCCTTCATTTCATCCTCTAATATATCGATTTCATGATAAATCCTTCAAGTACAGCTTAAAACTCAATTCCACATTCTGTATTAGAACTGTGTTGAATGGCTTAGGGGTCGAAGCATTAAGCTTGCGATATCTATGATCAATATAACTTCTATGATCTACAATTTTTGTATATCTTATAGTCAATGCTAGCTAATAGCAGAGTTCTACTATTACGTAGGATGTCATAGGCCACAAAGAGATTGGGGGAGAGGTTGGTTTTGCTGCAGCCTACGACCCCCAGGCGGTGAACAGAGTTCCAACGGGTCGTAGGTGCAGACCATGTTATGGATGGATTAGCGACGACGAGGACGATGAAATTGTTGAAGCGACACCAAGTAGTAGTAGCCTGAGAGGTGCTCTAGCTGCATGAAGAAAGCTAAGCAGGTAGTATTTGCTGAAGTAATAGCTAGTAATGTGTATATGATCATTGAGGCGATGCCGTGTTAAGCTTTTCTCATATCTATTTGATGGCCAAAACTTATAAGCCTTTTAAGATGTTTTAGAGCTTATAACACCTTGACAATCATAAACGAAGCATTTTATTTGCTCCCATAGTAAGAGCTTATATGTTTTCTTAGGAAATACTAATGGAACCTAGGTGAAATGTTCTTATTTTAGGAAACTCCTTATATTTTGGTTATTGTAATTAGCACTTTGCTAGGACTAATATTTATTATCTAAAGCATCCAATTGTTTCAACAACTAATTTCCAAAATAAGATGGGGCAAATTGCATCACGATCTTACATGCTTCTCGAAAAATATATGCAAAGTCCATGAGAATATGCTATTAAGAAACAACGTTGTTCGAAGTGGGTTGACGACCTCTCCGCGTCTTTTTTTGGGCAGTCATGTTAATTTGACTAGAAATAGTATTTTCTTTATTAAATGTCACATTTTGTCTAAAAAATTAGAAGGGCTGTTATTATATGCATTTATCTCAATAATCATAAGTTTTTTATTTTTGAAATTTAATATAGGGTTAATTGCAAAATAAATTACCCATTTTGCAAAGTCGATTTCACGTTCAAACTTTTGCAAATAAATACCGTATCTTTGTAAATTTTGCAATAGGAACTTTCTTACTTTTTGGCGATTGAAAAGATGATATGGACGTTCACGTGGATGGAAAAGATGAAAATACCATATCATTGTAATAACTAGCCTAACCGCCTTAGGGCAGTCCTACCAAAATAGACTCTATCAGGATGTTGTTAGTTGACTTACTATGAAAAGGGGAATCTCTTTCTCAAAAGTCTTCATATTCTAACATGGCTGTCAAGTACCGGATTGGGTCAGTCGGTCGGGTTTTTACATTTTTCAAGCAGATCTAAAAATATAAAGGCCAAATCAGCCTCGGACGGACTTTTGGGCCGACGGATTTTTTTTAAATCATTTTTCTAAAAAAATTTAATATATAAAATTAATATATTTAATTATAAATAAATATATAAAATATAAATAATATTATAAAATAATTATAGATATGTATATTAAATAATATTATAATATGTATATTTAATATAATATCGACGAGCTTTTTAGCCGAAATTCAAGATTTTTGGCTCAAGCTCGGTAGGCCAATGGTTTTTTCGGATGGGTATTTAGGTTCGATTTTTTCGAGACTTTAATTTTTAAGCCTAAATCCCAAGACCCCGGGCAGACATTTCGAACTGGGTTCATTTTGGCAGCTTTACATTCTAGTTAAAAACAAATATGAAAGAGTTATATTACAGTGATTTAGTTAAATAGTTAGAAAAATCAATATATAATGCCTACATGGAGCACGTAAAATAGTTAGTTGACTTGTGTTCGATTTTGTGATGTTAATCTACAACTAGGCTTTAAGTTTACTTTTAAAGGTTTTGAGATTGACCAATGATTTGATAGTTATAGCATATTATCAACGGTCCATTAACTATTTTTTCAATGTCCACGATAAATGTATCACCAATTATTTTATTAAACGTTAACAAAAAGTGTATCAGTTTTCTTTTAAGGATACCGCTCCTTATTATTCAACCTCATAACCACTCATTATTTACTAAAAAAATATTCATATCTCTCACAATCTAACACATGGTGGGACACTTTCTTCACTCAAACAACATCCACTAATAATTTTATTAAAACATGTGCCGTTCACAAGTGATACACTTATTGTGGACGATGGGAGTACGAATTAGCACACACAAATGTTTGTTAATTGGGCGAGTATTTGAAATTTTGTTAAAAATCGAATCAAAACATATTGATTTTTAAAAAATAAAATCGAATCGAAATAAATTTTCCAAAATCAAAGCCGAAAAATCCAAAATTTAGAATAAACAAATTTAGAACTGAATCGAATTTTAAATAATTATTATGATTGTATTTTAACTAAAGAATGGTATATTTTATTTAAATCCAATTAGGGTTGGAATTTAGGAATTAACACTAAAATTAAATAAAATTAATATTGTTTATAAAAAGTTCAGATATCAATTTTGTTTTATAAAATAACGATTCAAATTGAAAATTTTAATTTTTTTTTATCAAAGTCAATATTTAGATTTAGGGGTGTTTGGCTAAGCTTATTTTAGAGAGCTTATAAGATGTTTCAAGAGCTTATAAGAGGTAATGTCTCAAGTGCTTATAAGTTGTTAAAGTGTTTGGATAATTGATCTTATAAGCTAGAGAAAGAATCGTGAGTTAGAGAGATAAAATTGACGAGATGTGAAGTTGATAGTGTATGTGTATGAAATAACGAACTATAATAAGGTTATTTTGATAAATTCATGATTTCTTATAAGTTTATGAAAAAATAAGTTAGGGTTGACCAACTTATTTTTAGAGTAGCTTATAATCGTTGGAATTTATTTTCACAACATAAAGTTCTAAATTTTTATAATTTGTTTCAAAGAAATTATAAGTTCACCCAAACACCCTCTTAGTCGGTTTGAATCGCATTTGGATTTTCTTTAAAAAAATTGTGAAGGTTAGTTTATGATTTCGACTTTGGCCTTTTAATTATTATTTATGATTAATTTATTTTAAAATATTCTAAAATTTGCAATCTCTTAAAAAAAATTGTGAAGGTTAATAAATGTTTTTGGCATTGGATATCTGATTCGGCTTATTAGTAAAACATTTTTATTGACTTGAGATGTCGAATGAATGAAATTACAACATGAGAAACATATTTTATGGGTGAAGCTAGTTAGATAGCTGATGCCGTAATTTTGATGTGAAATAAAATTAAACAAATTTACAAAGTTCAAAACATTTGGAATTTTATTGTTTTAATTTTAACTCCTAAAATGAAAGTTTACTATCTTTAGCTCCAAAACAAATTAACTTGTCCAGCTCCGGAGACAAAGTCAGTCACACATCACATGATATTTTTCGTAAATTATTAAATAAAAGTCGTACTTAATTGAATAATTTTAATGGACCTAAGTTAATTACATCGTACGTGCTTTTTTTTTTATGATGGATTTCGGCTAAAATAACGCGCCACCAGTAACTAGATATACTCTGTCGAATACGACAGGCGACAGCACAATAGATATTTGTCTGCATGCCTTTAAGTTTGTGATAGCAATAAAGCAGAGGAAAATTAAATAGCCGTTACGAAAAAGAAAGGGAAAAACAGCGAAGTGGAGGGTTGATTATTGTGAGAAACGTTTTTGTATTTTTTTGTATTTTTATTTTTTGAACGAAGCTTTTGTATCGCTTTTAAAAACACGTTTTGTATGCTGTCATCGCTTGTGGGTCAGCGCGTCTTGACCGGATTACCACGTGAATAGAACAGTGTAATGTTAAAGAGTAATTACATAGAAATTTGATAACATTATAGTGATCTTACAAGCTACAGATATTACAGAATTATACAAAATAATTTTTTCACGAAATTTTAAAACTTGTTGTGTTTGTCTCATAGAAATTTTTTCATTATGTTAATAAAGAATATATTATATAATAATATCCAAATTTTTTGATGTTAATCTCCTCAATTTACTCCATCGAAAATTACCACATTAAACAAGTAATCCTAACACAATAACTATCGTGTACAAGTGTGGATTGAGCCTACGCCTCTATGGTTTTGAGCATGTCACGTCTCTATGGATTTGAGCCTGTCACACAAGGTTTTTCAAGCATTGGTTTACCTATCTGTATGGTTTTGCATGCTATCAGACACCTAACGCGTGGTGATGTTTACCCAGTCACAGATCGTGAGTAGCGGTGCAGGTTACCATGATGCAAAAAATAAAATAAAAAACACCGTGCACAATATTAAGTGTTACAACACATCAAGACCTAGGCACCTAATTGAATTCTTGCTTACATAAGGGAGGAACCAATATTTATTGACTTCATGCTGTTAACATCCACCAACTAAATGAAGGTATTCTTCTTAGTTCACGCCTTGAAGAATAACTTTAAGGTGGCGGTCGATACGCAAGAATAAAATTGGATAGGAATGGAATGATGATATGAATAGAATGGATGAAATATGTGATTCATATACCGATATGCATGAGGAATGAACGAATAGGAATGAAATAAAACAAATAAAATAATTATAATTTTATAATAATAATAATAATAATAATAATAATAATAATAATAATTAGTATTAATATTTATGAATATTATTAATACTAATTAAAAATAATATCAACAATAATAATTAATTATTATTACTAATTAATAATAATAATACTAATAATAATTATTAGTTAGGAATATTATTACTATTATTATTAATTAATTAATATTAATAATAATATTATTTTAATTTCTATAATTACTTAGGAATATTATTTTAACATTATTACTTAGGAATATTAATATTATTATTATTATTATTATTATTATTATTATTATTATTATTATTATTATTATTATTATTATTATTATTTTAATATAATTATTTATTGCATTAATTGTTATTTATTATGTTAATATTATTAATAACTATTTTGTTATCACTATTATTATATTCTAATTATTTATTATTAATAACTACTATTTATTTATTATCATAATTAATTAATTAATTAATAATAATATTTTAATATAATATTTATTGGTATTAATTATTATTTTTATGTCAATATTATTTTTAATTTACAATAGTATTTATTATTATTATTATTATTATTATTATTATTATTATTATGTTTATTAATAATATTACTATTTTAATATAATTATTTATTGTATTTATTGTTATTTATTATGTTAATATTATTAATAACTATATTTTTTATCACTATTATTATATTAAATTATTATTATTAATAACTTCTATTTATTTGTTATCATTAATCTTATTATTATTAATTTTACTAGATAAAAAATAAATAAAAATAATTTTTCAGAAAAAATAAATAAATTTGGCTAATCCCATATTCATGGAAATAACTAATACCATGGGGGAGCGGAGGAATGACTAATCTCATATTCATGGGAATAAGCATTCCTTCGGGAATTGTGATTCCTGACGTAAAAATCTTACTATCCATCATAATGGGAATGGACTCAGGAATCACCATTCCATTCCTGCATACCAACCAGCACCTAAGTGACCAATCCTCTACAGATTAATCACATACAATAACATGCTTAAGAGGGTGTTGCAAAAACTTATAATATGTAATATTTCAAGATTTTATAAGTTATCAAAGTATTTGGATAATTGAACTTATAAGTTAGAGATAAAATCATGAGTCAGAGAGAGACAAAATTGATAGAGTATATATTAGAAATAACTAATCACAATAAAATTATTTTGATGGATTCATTGCTTATGAAAAAATGGGGTGAAGAACTTATTTTTTGAAAAGCTTATAAACTGTTGGAATTTATTTTCACAGCTTTTAAGTTGTTTATTATTTTACCAATATTTCTCAAGAGTTCATAAGCTTTTAAACAATTTATGAATTACTTTTATGAGCTTATAAGCTCAACCAAATACCCTCGAAATGTTACAACCTACAAGATCCAACGCCTAACTTAAGCATTGCAGCAAGTAAATTTTACAGCTAAGTGAGAAACACTATTGGTTGACAATGTTGCTTCACTTTAATAGGTAGCATTGGCGATTTACTTCAACTCCTAGGTTTGAGTGTGATGTTATGATAGTCCTAAAACGAGTCTGACATGTGTACGGATAATACACTTAGGCCTCGTTTGGTAGATATATTTAGATAGATAAGAATATGATGTGTATTGTAGATAATGTTAGATTGATATCGATCCTACTGTTTGGTAGATAAGATATAAAAATATAGATAGCAGACTTGTTTGTTTGAGACATTAGTTAAAAATATAGATTAAGAATAGAAATGACAAATGTAACCTTATTACAAATAAAAAATGACAATTCTACCCTAAACTATATTTCCCCAGAGAACTACTCTTCTGTCAGTCGTCTCTGTATTTCTCTCTCATTGCGCGCAGTAGCTAAATTGTAGCGAGAAATTGTAGTGGGATTCCAAAAAGCAATTCATCTTCTGGAGACAATTTCCTCTTGCCTAAGTCTTCCCATTTCCAGCGGTTGTCACTTCGTGTAGCGTGTTTTCCCCCCTTCGTCATCGGCTATAGATCTGCTTCCAGCTTTGCTTCAAGTATTGCTTTGTTCTTTGTGTCTTCTGTTTACTGTATTTTCTCCATTCTGCAATCTTTTCTTTAATCTCACTCCTCTACCAACTATCTCTTCGGCCACGCTGCCGTCTCCACCTCAAACCCCCTCTCTGACCACCCCACCGCCGCCGCCCCCACCTCACTTCTCATCGCCACCATCGCCGCAAAATCCCCCTCCGCCCCTCCTTGAAAGACACCACCGCAACTCTCTCTCTCTCCTCCTCCGCCTCTCTCGCTATCACTCCCCAAAACTCCACCCTCTCTCTCCCCCCCATCTCTCCTCCTCCGCCTCTCTCTCTATCACTCCCCAAAACTTCAAAATGGCGGCGATGTGTATTGCATTTTACCGGTGAACTTGAAGAAACCCCAAAATGAAGGAATTAGCTCTGCAACACAACATTCGTCCTATTCCATGTCCCATTCCATTTCAAGTCCATGAAAATTCAATAATGGCATGATATAACAAGCATCATCCTTTTTCATACTCACTACTGTGTGTTCTGACTTGAAAATCCTAAAGTGCCGTGCCATTGAATCTAATTCGTTGGCCCCTTGATTGTGGAGGGTACAATAGTCATTTTTACGTTATATCTGTAGCTAGGGCTGGGATAGATAAACAAACTGGACCCGCACGAGAGATGGGTATTATAAAGCTCTACAGTGTTCATAGCACGGGCCCTTGCTTTAAACGCGGCCCCAAGATACTGAAACCAGGTCTACCAAACAATTTCTTGCCCAAGATCACTCTCCAATCTTGGGTTTATCTTATCTACCAAACACTCCCTTACATGAAAACTTTTTCATCCTACTACTTCAAAATGAATAACAAAAGCATTAAAGTTTTCCAACCCGTGTCGTGAAAGTCAAGCTTATCTGAATGACACTTCTGATTGAGTTAGAGGCCGTTTGGCTAAATTTATAAGTTTTTCAAAACAATTTATAAGTTGTTTAAGAACTTATAAACTCATGTAATGTGTTTAACAAAATAAGCTCCTAAATAGCTTATAAGCTGTGAAAATAAGCTCACACAGCTTATAAGCTAGTAGCTCAACTCAAACTTATTTTTTCATAAGCTTATAAGTAACAATGAATTTACCAAAATAATCTTCATATAGTTCGTTATTTACTATATATACACTATCGACTTCACATTTCATCAATTTTATCTCTTTAACTATGATTTTCTTTCTCTAACTCACGATTATTTCTTTAGCTTATAAGCTCAATTATCAAAACATTTTGACAACTTATAAGCTCTTCAAATATTATGTCTTATAAGCTCTTGAAACATCTTATAAGCTCTTGGAGCTTATAAGCTCTTTAAAATAAGCTTAGCCAAACACCCTCTTAGTGTCGTGCTCTTAAACCAACAACTCCTTCTGCACTTACATTGTCTTTCTATGAAGCCATAAGTGAAACAAGCAAATGAGTATAAATAACTTTGAGTTACGTACTACTTTCCGCACCATGCAAGTTGGTATAGCCACTGTCACTAACTAGTTTGTCTCAAGCATAAGTGAAGAAGTAATCTAAACTAAATCTTACACTGATAAATTTGAGAGCACGATCCTAATTAAGTCAGAAGTGTCAATCAGACAAGCTAACTCTCACGATACATGTTGGAAAACTTTATTACTTTGTTATTCATTTTGTCATAGTTGGATTTGTTTTTTGTGTGTGGGTATATTCCCCGTCTCCCCCTCCGTATACCGATCACACTCAGTGAGAGGACCATCAGAAAATCACGCTCAAACCTAGGAATTTAACTAGTTCGTCAATGTTACTGATCGATCTTAATTTCGTTAGGGAATTAAATGCGCAATGAACACAGAGAATTAACGTGGTTTGATCTTTAAAATAGATCTACGTCCACGGAGTAAGAGAGAGTATATGTGTATTGAGAGTGTGAAAGCGATTACAAAGAGAGTAGTTGATCCTTTTAAGTCTAATCTAGCCTCTATTTATACACAATGATATTGAGTTTGACTCTAATATCAAGTCTTCTCTTATAAGGATTCTTTTAGATATGCATCCAAGATTCCTTTAGATATCCGAATCTTCTACGTCTCCACTTGCGAGATTTGAGTTGTAGTTGGTTTAGGAGTCTTCTTGGGCCGAACTTACATAGGCCGAGCTTAATGTCGGGGCCCATTTATAGTGGGCACGATGCTTGGGTCGTTTCCTATCATATCCTCCCCAAAAGACGTGGAAGTGAGGTCGCTTGGAGGGGCTGCTCGACATTGCCTCACCGAAATTTGTGGTCCGCGGTTGTATGTCTCTCGCTTCGCTTTGCCGGGCGTTCGCCAGTCGTATGTCGCTGGCTTCGCTCTGCCGAGGCATTTTCCGTCGCATGTCGCCGCCTCACCTTACCGATGTGTTATGCCGTCGCATGTCGCTAGCTTCGCCGCCGGGCGTCGCCAAGTCGTATGTCGCTGGCTTCGCGCCGAGGCGTTTGCAAGTCGCATGTCGCTGGCCTCACCTTACCGAGACGTTATGCCAAGTCGCATGTCGCCGCTTCACCTTACCGAGCCGTTATGCCGAGTTGCTTCGCTCAACCTAATTGGCGGTTGAATGCTCTTCATCTCGCCGAGGTCGATTATGGCATTACTTAACAGGTCGGATATACGACGTTGTGGTTGAATGCGTAGCGTCGGGGCGAGGTCGAACACATGATGTCTTGCCGATGTCGAATACGGGATCTGTCATCTGTATTTAATGCGTACAACGGTTGGGTTCCCGATAAAGTGCATACGGGAATAACTTCCATGATACGCCTTTTCTCATATCACTCTTTCCGTTTCTACTTTTCAAATTTCTCAAATTCTCCGACTTTCAGAAAAAGAGTTCAACTGTCGCCATTGTCGTCTGTGTCACCGCCGGATTCGCCGGCGGTTTTAGAAGTTTTTACACTTGATTCCCTCCTTCCTTACTTGCGTAGAATAGGATTCCCGCCTTTGAGGGATCTTGGTAAGGTTTCTTCCATTCCATCAATTTTGGAGGCCCCTGCTATAGTAGAGCTTGCTTCTAAATATTTTATTCCGAAATCTTTCGAACTCGTTGCTCCCCGTCCGGAGGATAGGGCTAGTGCCCCTCCGGATAGCTTTGCGACGGTTTATGAGGACAGCCTTAAGGGCGGTCTTTGTATTCATTTTCCCTCTGTGTATGTCGAACTCCAACAAATGTTCGGCATACGTCTTGCCCAAATAACGCCAAATTCTTTTCGGCATTTAACAGGTCTCGGTGTCTATTGCCATCGGCATAACTTTCCTTTTACCCTGGGGCTCGTTCTCATATTTTTCCAATTTAAGGCTAGCTCGGGGTGGTATTATTTATCACCTCGTCGTCGCTTCAAAGTAAAGACGAAGTCGAAAATTCCGAACTGGCAGAAGAAGTTCTTCTTCTGTCGGTTCGATGAATCCTTTGAGTTCGCCTGGAATCCGGAGAAGTTGGCGGATGCGGCCACCGATGATAGCTTCGGTGGCCTAGAGGCGGCGTTGGACAAGATTGGTCTCGTGGATGAAGTGTTTACCGAGGCCGAGCTCGCCGCTGCGGGGCTGAGCCCTTATGATCCTGCTGCCGCGTTGGAGCCGGTGAAGGGTGAGGCCCCTCTTCTTTCACTTCATCTCTTGATTGATTTTTTTTTTTTGGTTTCTCCTTTGTGCTAACTTGGAATTTATTGTTCTTTGCGGTGGACTTCCTTAAAGGGAAGAAAAGGAAGAGGTCGAGCTCGTCACGAGCCTCCACCGCATCGCGGGCGTGTCCGAGGCCTCTTGGGAAGGTCAAGTCCCGCCCGCCGCTTTCGGAGAGAGACGAACTCAGAATGAGCTCGCCGCCTCGCCTAAACCACGCCTCGTCGAGGAAAAGTGCGTTGTATCTCCTCCTGCCGGCGATGATGACTGCGAGATCGACGGTGCTCAGGCTGCACGTCGATCCTTCCCTGAGGTAATGCATTTGTTATATGCCACCTAGTTGTCTTGATGTAGTTTGTTGACACAGGTGACATCTGTACAGGGGGCCGAGCTTTTAAGGGCGGCGGAATATCTGGGTGACACCGTCGCCTGATTCGACCAGTGGCCCGGTATTCCCAGGAGTTGAAGGAGGAGAAGACCCTCCTTGTACAAGAAATATCCGAGGCTGAAGCGAAGGCTCGGCACGCGGCCAAGAAGGAGGCCACGTGCGCGGGCGGCCGCCGAGGTAGCGAAGGTGGAGAAAGCGCCGGGCGGCCGTGGCCGAGGTTACGGTGGCGAGGGCCGAGGCGTGGTGGCGGGGCCGAGGCTGCAGAGGCTGAAGTCGGCCTGTTGAAGGTCGAGGTTGAGGCCGCTCGACGTCGGGAGGCCGAGCTAGCGGCATCGCAAGGAGAGCTTCTCCGCGCCTTTGCGGAGAGGTTGTTCTTGTCGAGGAGTTTCTCCGGGCTGGCTGGCGACTTGACCGAGGTCCTGAACACTCGCGTGGTAGCGGCCACTCTCGATGAAGTTACCGAGGACTACCCGGATTTGGATAAATCCAAGTATGGGTACGAGGTGATGGAAAATGAGGCCCTTCTGCGAGCTTATGCCGAGGTCCTCGCTGGCGGCCTGAAGAGCTTGCCGTCTTGGCGAACACAGGTCCTCTCCGACCTTGCTGACTGCGGAGTCGGTTCATTCGTGCTCGGTGGACCGGGACCCTCTGATCGAGACCATAATGGCCGATCTGGCCAAGGGGCCGAGGGCGGCAGTGGTTGCCGAGGTCACGGAAGAGGCAGAGGTGGCGCAGGCTGGAGCTGGCGAGGAGGCATAGACTTCTGGAGCTCGGGAAGAGGCCGAGGCTGCCGAGCCTGAGCAAGGAGCTGGCGGAGGGGTCAGTTGATCCTCCTTTTTTTTTGTAAATGTAAATGTACTTCGACAAAGTCCTGCCTTAAAAGGCTTTAATAAAATTCGCCAATTTTTATGGAAGAAATCTTGTCTTTTGTTTTGTCTCCAGTCTTCTCCTGAATTTTTTGATGTGTCGCCTTGGTTGGATCAAATCAAAATGTTGACTCGGGCTCTCGAATCTAAAGAGGTCGAAGTCCTTCATTTAGAGGGCAGACTTGGCCATGTGCGGGAGGAGGCCGACGTCCAACTCAGGGCTTCTCAAGAGAAGTTTGACGAGCTTCAGGCTCGATTTTTGGAGTTGGAGGAGAAGTTCGAGATCGCAGAGGATAAGGCCAAATCATGCCGAGTAGCATGTTGAATATGAAGCGGTTATCCTCCGGGTGGTGGAATAACTATCTCGAGGTCAAGCTAAAGTTTCAGAGCTCATGACCCACCGTTGGAGGTATAGGAAGAGTACGGTCAAGACTCGGCAATTTCGGGAGCGGTATGCCGACCGAAGAAGCTAGGTGGCCTCTACAAGATCGTCGTAGATCGTCATCCTTTCCT
Organism: Salvia rosmarinus; assembly: GCA_036937905.1. NCBI lineage: Eukaryota > Viridiplantae > Streptophyta > Magnoliopsida > Lamiales > Lamiaceae > Salvia > Salvia rosmarinus. Next base: position 12,547,593 of record CM072818.1, read on the forward strand.
CGAGCAGGTGCTTCGATCGACGACCGAGGCATCTTCGTCTGCCAGAGCTCCTTCTCCTGCCGAGACTTCTTCTTCTCTTCCGACGACGTGGAATGTCGATGACACTTCTCTCGAGTTTTTTATGCAAGATAGACGTCGCCCATCGAGAAGCCAGGGTCGTGTATCATTGAACGGCCGAGGTCGTTCGGCGAGGCAAAGAGGCCGAGCTGGCTGAACTCCCGGCGTCGATCGAGGACGAGGCAGAGGTAGGGATAGGGTTAGCATAGATGAGCTGTTGAACCCTGACTTCGCTAGGGATTGGCTTAGCTTTTCCCAGCCTCCTGGACCTTCCTCGTCCTTGTAATGTATGTGTTGTATACTTTGGAAATAAAAATGAATTTTTCTTTGCCTTGTGTTGAAAACACTGTATACATTTCGTCCTCGTAATCAAACGAAGGGAGGTCATCCTCGTAATAAATGAAGGTAGTTCGTCCTCGTATTAAACGAAGGTAATTCATCCTCGAAATAATGAAGGTAGTTCGTCCTCGTATTAAACGAAGGTAATTCATCCTCTAAATAAACAAAGGTAATTCATCCTCGAAATAAATGAAGGTAGTTCATCCTCGTATTAAACGAAGGTATTCATCCTCGAAATAAATGAAGGTATGAGTTCCTTATTTGACAAGAAGTATCGCTAGGGGTGGTCCCCTCACGCGCGTTTAGATCTTCTCCTTAGAGGGTATAGTTCGTCCTCCGAAGAGGGTATAGTTCGTCCTCCGAAGAGGTTAGTTGTATTATGGGGAAGAGGTAGTATGCATAAGTGACAAATGAAATATGCAAGAAAAATATTTTATTAATAAAATACGACGTAACAACAGAAAAAGACCGAAAAGACGACTGTACAGACTCAACCTTCGACACGACGTTACAAAAAGGACGCGACATGACTAAATGAACAACTTTGACACTTATGCAAAATATCTCTTGAGATGGATGATGTGTCACGTATTGGGTATTTGCTCACCGGATATATGTGCGAGCTTATATGACCCTTTTCCGAGGACTTCTTCGACCTGGTAAGGCCCTTCCCATGTGGCCTCCAGTTTACCGAGCTTTGCGGCTTTACTGACTTCGTTATTTCAAAGCACGAGGTCGTCTACTTGGAACTGTCGGGATTTGAAATTGTATGAGGAGTCGGACAGAATCGCTTGTCATAATTTGACAAAATCAATAATGTCAAGTTCAATGAAGGAAAGCGATTCGGTGCATAACCATGTAGAGCAAATGATTAATCTCTTGAGAGCTCGAATTGGTTGGAGGATATATTGATGACGTAGTCGAATCGATATGATCCTCAACACTTTGCCCAAGTCTTTTGATGACTTAGTTATAAAGCATCCTTTATGATAAGAGTTATACTCTAGATTCATTGTAAGAGGATCTAGTAACGGAAGAACGCAAAATTGGTAAAGGTGCACATCTTTAGTACGCATCTCAAAGAAAACCAACGCTTTATCGAAGATGAAAAGGAAAAGTGGAATTCAAGAGATGCTAAGCTAAAGAAAAGAGTGGAGTAATGTCAAAGGGCTCTACCAATGGTTTAAAAAGCCAAAGAGAAGGCAAATGCTTCAAGTGCGGTGAGGCGGGCATTGGAAGGCTAAGTGCCCCAAGCTCGAGGCTCTAGGTACGCCATTTACTTTAGTGACGAAACATGTTTAGCGACTTGTTCTACCCATTCTTGGGTAGTAGACACGAGTCGATCGATCATGTTTGTTACACCTGCAGGGTTCTTGCGGACAAGGAGTCGAATGATGGCGAGATAACGATCTCCATGGGCAACGCGGTGAAAGTCGAGGCCGTTGCAGTCGGAGATGTTACTTTATGTTTTGAGAAAACAATTTTAGTTTTAAAAGACGTTTTATATGTGCCGAATTTTCGACGGAACCTTGTTTCTGTTTCGAAATTGTTTATTCATGGATATTCATTGTTTTTGATAGTGGTGTTTCTATCATAAGAAATGACGGTTATCGTGTAGCACATTATATAATTAACGCTTATACTTTTCTCGCAATACATAATACCTATAACTATGTTGCATCTACATCAAACCTTAAAAGAGAAAGTTTTCTTCGCAAGATGACACCTCTTTTCTCGGCATCTTAGATTAGGTCACATCAATCTAAATAGGATCCAAAGACGGCTAAGAATGGGCGTTGGGTAATCTCACGTTACTCTGTTCGATCTGCGAATCTGTATAGAAGGTAAGATGTTGACCGGACCTTTCAAAGCTAAGGGTCATAGAGCCAAAGAAATGTTAGAGCTAGTCCATTCTAACACTGTGGACCGATGTCCACACAAGCTCGTGGAGAATGCAGTATTTTGTCACTTTCATCGACGATTACTCAAGGTACGGATACGTATACCGCTTCACCGCAAGTCCGAATGCTTTGAGAAATTCAAAGAATTTTAGGCGGAAGTGGAGCAAGCTAGGTAAGAGTATCAAGTCATCTGCGTTACGATCGCGGTGGCGAATACCTCAACAACGAGTTCATGGACTATCTAGTGAAGTGTGGGATTACCTCCCAACAAGACTTCACCGGGCACACCACAAACAAAATGGTGTGTCGAGCGAAGAAATAGGACTCTTTTGGAAATGGTTAGATCAATGATGAGTTATGCAACTTTGCCTATTTCGTTACGGGGTATGCCTTAGAAAGCGGCATACTTGCTAAATCTAGTACCATCCAAGTCGGTCGAAGAGACCCCTTCGAGTTGTGGTTTGGGCGCGAGCCGAGTTTAAGCCACATAAGGATATGGGCGATCCGGCCACGTGCCGAACAAGAAGGCGACAAGTTGGAGGCTAGATCCGACGCAAGGTCTGTTTATTGGCTATCCTAGAGGAACGAAGGTGGTTTATTCTATAGTCTAAGGATCGGAAGGTCATTATTAGCACAAATGCCCGATTCTTAGAAGAGGACTACATGAAAATCATAAATCCAAAGTTGAAATCATTCTTCAAGAATTAGAAGATGATCGTATTCCACCACCGATTAGATCAAAGGTGCGAGATGTCGAGACTAGAGGAGAGATCGACACTAGATACTTCAAGAAATTGAAGTGGGTCGAGTTCCACCGAGATACCGACCGTCTGAGTGGTACCTACCCAAAGAAGTTGTGCAAAATAGAGAACCACAAATTATCGCACCCACCGCCGCCATTATGCCTGTAGAACCTCGTAGTAGTGGGAGGGTTGTTCGTCAACCCGAGCGATTTATGTTCGTGGGAGAATCTTCGGATTTAGTCCTGTGAAGCGAGCGAGCAATAATCGACCCATGGACATACAAGGAGGCGTACAAGACATTGATGCAAGATCATGGCACACCGCTATGGACTTAGAAATGGAGTCCATAACGCTATGGATGTATATGAAAGACACCTCTACCGGATGGCAAGGAAGCCGTAGGTAGTAAGTGGATATCTGAGAGGAAGAGATTCCGATGGAGAGGTTTCGCTTTTAAAGCCGTGCTTGTGGCGAAAGGGTACACTCAGTTGAGGGCATCGATTTCGATGAGACCTTTTCGCCAGTAGCAATGCTCAAGTCCATCGTAATTCTTCCGCCATAGCACCCACTTGAACCCAGAGGTTTGGCAAATGGATGTGAAAACCGCTTTTCTAAACGGTTACCTTGAGGAAGGTAGAGACATCTATGTCAAAGAACCAAGGTTATTGGTGAAGGGTGAAGAGCATCTAGTGTGGAAGCTCAAGAAGTCCATTTATGGACTCGAGCAAGCTTCGATCATTGAACTTACGCTTTGACAGTGGTAAAGTCCTATGGATTTACCCACCGCCTAGCTTAAAGTTGTGTGTATCGTTTAGATGTCAACGGTGATGTGGTATTTCTTGCACTTTATGTAGATGACATTCTTCTATTTGGCAACAATGTGAAGTTGTTATCGGGGCGTAAAGAGTTGGTTATCCGATCGCCTTCAAATGAAAGACTTAGGAGATGCAAGATACATTCTTGGGATCAAGGTTTACGAGATCGCAAGAAGAAAATGTTGAGCTTATCTCGTGAGTCTTACATTGATACCGTGATTACTGCTTTAGTATGCAGACCGCCAAGAAAGGATTGCTACCTTTCGGACACGGCGTTCCTTTATTGAAGCGATCAGCTACCCATGACCGCAGGAGATAGAGGAATGAGACAAGTTCCTTACGCTTCCGTCGTAGGAAGTCTCATGTACGCAATGTTATGCACGAGGCCCGATATCTTCTATGCGGTAGCATAGTAGCTAGATATCGCCTAACCACAGACAAGCTCATTGGATCGCAGAAGCATATACTCAAGTACCGAAAAGACTTGAAATTATAGGCTAATTTACTATGCAGATAGTCTAATGCCTTTGGTTATTCGCACTCGGATTTCCAAGTCGACCGTGATAAGAATAAGTCTACCTCGGACTATGTGTTTATCTTGGGAAGTGGGCCGTATCTGGCGGAGTGCAAAGCAATGATACATTGCGGACTCTACCATGGAAGCTTCAATATGTAGCCGCCGGAGGCTACTAAGGAGGTCAGATGGTTCATGAACTACCTCATGGATCTAGGTGTGGTACTGGTTTGCCCAAGAGTATCATAGTTTCTCGTGATAACTCAGTGCGATGGCAAACTCGAAGGAACCACGGATCCACTAAGCAACCAAACACATAGAGAGAAAGTACCATGTCATACGAGAAATCGTTAGGCGAGGGGCGTCTTGAATGCAAAGATTGATACTGACGGATAACCTAGCGGATCCATTCACTAAAGTGATGGTTTTGTTTGTAATAGCTAGTAGAGACACATTGTATACTAAAAGTTTGCTTTAGTATAAGTGGGAGATTGTTGGATTTGATATCGAAAGCGCTTTTGGTTGAGCTTGTATACAATGTTTCTGTTACCACTATTACAATCTCCTATCTGAATTGAATACTTGATTGTATATATCGTGTCCCTTATCTCATATATAAGTTAGATCATACGGTGTACAAGATCACGAGAAGTCCGTATGATTGGTCGAAGCTTTAATGAGATATAAAAGTTTCACAAACCGAGACAACTTGAGGACGAGTTGTTGGTATAGGCTGCGTATAGATAAGAAGTGACTTGACTTGGTTGCTTGTCTATGCTTGATACGCCACCGACGTATTGAAGGATCACGGTGAGATGTGTTCTTCTATCCGACCGTCGTGAAGAACCAAGATCTCGGTGACTTACGATGATCTAAACCTCGATAAGGTATTAGATGAGTATGAGTTCTTGACCATCACTTTGACTTGTTATGGGTGAGGGTTATATGTTCTAACCCAATATTCTCCGCGTCTTGGGTGGTGGCGTGCTTGTATGTCATGCTAGTTATCTCAGACGAGTCACCGTATCCGTTAAGGATGATGACGCCCCTTAAGGAGCTCAAAAGGTTTATTGTACTAAACCACTGTAGGTTGAGTTAGCTCAAGTACAATAATAAGGTTGAGTGGTACTACTTAAGGAATTAAAGATGTTAATTATTTTAAGCGGTGTAATGTTCTAAATAATTAATGGACATTCGATATCTTAAATACGGGATTCGTAATGTCTAACCGCAAGCCCGACTCAACTTCGGTAATAAAGGGGTAAGTCAGCATTTATTCTCTAGTGGCATGAATAAATGTTTATAAATTATTTGAGGCCCATCTTTATTCCTTGCATTTGATCCCTAGGCTGGCCCATCCAGGCCCGTAGCTAAGTATGGAAATTGACGCCCCTCTCTCTCTACAAGGTAATGATTTGATTCTCTTTATCCTAAAAGAATATTATTATATTTATGAGATATGCATAGATCCTTTCCATATAGGATTATGGTAATAATCCTTTCCATATAGGATTATGGTAATTTCCATATGGGATTATGGAAATTTCCATAAAGGATTATGGTAATTTCCATATGGGATTATGGTAATTTCCATATGGGATTATGGTAATGCATTATAAATATGAGGTAAGAGATTAAATCTACGCCAATGATTAATAATCATCATCATAATTTTCGAGACTCCCATTGTTCTTGGGAGAGAATTTTCAAAAGTGTAGAGAGGATAGAGGGTGATTTTCTCAGAGCATTCTCCATAGATCATCCTCACCGACGTTGAGATTGGGCAACCGGATACAACCCGTAAGATCAAAGCACGAGTCTTGATCCGCTCATCCCCGATGATTCAAAGGTAAACACGAGAAAACCCCAACGTGTTGCAATTAATTATATAGACGCATGCTAGGAATATAATCAATGTATGGTGGATTAAACATCCAAGATAGATCCTCGGGAGGGCTAAACCTCGGTTTTCCCAACAAAAGATTTGCTCAAGATTTTCCTAGCCTCGAGTCCGCATCATGGGGTAGTTCTCCTCTCCAAATATGTTTGAATGGGGTCATCCAATTAGGGTTCCTCGTCCGAGACTATGTTGACTTCGACCTCGACATCGCCTATGCTTCGCCTCGGACTTCTTCACCGTGGGCTCGTGACGACGAGGCCGCTTGCTTAAAGTGTCACCCGCTATTTTGCTCCCTTGGGATGCGAACCAACCGGAAGTATGAGAAAGATCACAGTAGGCTTTTGGCTTTTTCAATGTATTTTTCATCCTGTTGCCTTTTGCCTCGCACTTTCCCAAAGATGTGGCTTATTATGACTTGAGAATCGCCGTACTTGCACGGCTCGTGAGATCAAGACTTTGAGCTAGGCGAAGTCCCGCGATTAAGGCCTCATATTCCACTTCGCTATTCGTATTTTGAATGTAAACCGGTCGAGGTTATCTTCGTCTCTCGTCCATCCGGACTTACGAGCAAGATGCCCGCCCATCGCCTGCTTTTTTCCAAGCTCCATCCATATAGATTTGCCCGCAATCTTCGATGATTCCTTTGAGGGTTTGGCTTGGCGCTATCCGGGTCACCGTGGGTTTCGCTTTTCGTGAAGTTAGCCTCGACAAGAAGTCCGCCAAGCCCCGCCCTCGATGGCTCGACGAGGCGTAAAGAGATGTCGTGCTCGCCAATTCAATTGCCCACTTCGCAATTCTCCCGAGGCTTCGGCTTCGCCAACACTTGCCTAAGTGGATGATCGGTGATAACTTGTATGGGATGTGCGTGGAAGTAGGGGCATAATCTACTTGCAGCATTTACTAATGCCAAGGCGAGCTTTTCCAATGGCTAATACCTCGTTTCTGGCCCTTTTAGTGCTCGGTTGATGAAATATACAGGGAGCTGACATCCGTCATCTCGTACCAAAACTGCATTTATGGTTTCGTCCGAGGTGGCGAGGTATGGGGAAAGGACCTCTCCTTCTTTCGGGACGGATAAATTGGGAAGTTTGGCGAGATAGTTCTTGAGATCTTCAAAAGCTGTCTTGTGTTTATCATCCTCGAAATAAACGAAGGTATGAGTTCCTTATTCGACAAGAAGTATCGCTAGGTGGTCCCTCACGCGCGTTTAGATCTTCTCCTTAGAGGGTATAGTTCGTCCTCCGAAGAGGGTAGTTGTATTATGGGGAAGAGGTAGTATGCATAAGTGACAAATGAAATATGCAAGAAAAATATTTTATTAATAAAATACAACGAATAAATGTAAAAAGACCAAAAGACGACCAGACAGACTCAACCTTCGACACGACGTTACAAAAAGGACGCGACATGACTAAATGAAAAACTTTGACACTTATACAAAATATCTCTTGAGATGGACGATGTGTCACGATTGGGTATTTGCTCACCGGATATATGCGCGAGCTTATACGACCCTTTTCCGAGGACTTCTTTGACCGGTAAGGCCCTTCCCATGTGGCCCAATTTACCGAGCTTATGGCTTTATCGACTTCGTTATTTCAAGCACGAGCTCGCCTACTGAACTGCTGGGATTTGACACGTTGGTTGTAATACCGAGCTACTTGTTGCTTGTCGAGCTTCTAATGTAGGCGAGCTCTCTTTCTTCAAGCGATCTAGGATGTCAGAGATTCTCCATTTACTTCACCGAGAAGTTGATAGTGCGTGGCTCGGCATACCGATCTCTCGCAGGATTACCGCTCGGTTCCATACACCAAACCGTAGGGTATTTCTCGCTCGATGTCCGAGGTGTTGCACGACACGACCATAAGACTTGCGGCAAATTTTCCACCCAGTTGCCCTTCACTCGATCGAGGCGAGTTTTTAGTCCTTTCACGATTGTCCTATTAGTGACTTCGGTTTGACCATTTGCCTGAGGATGGGCCACCGAGGTGAATCTTTGTTGGATCTGAAGCTCTTGACACCACTCTTTGAAGACCTTATCTGTGAACTGAGTCCCATTATCCGAAACGAGGATATGAGGGATGCCGTCGACACACGATGTTCTTCCGCACGAAGTTCGTATGCTTTTTGTAATTTTCACCAATGGTTCGCTTCCAACCACTTCGTGAAGTAGTCGATCGCGATAATTAGGAATTAAAACTACCGTGGAGCTTTGCAGAAAGGGCCTACAATATCAATCCGCCATTGCATAAATGGCCAAGGGCTTTGCATGCCGACGAGGTCGGTTTGAGGTAGCCTCGCACGCTTCCATGAATTCGCACTCGTACATTTCTTCACGAGGTTAATTGAGTCTTGAACATCGTTGTGATAGTATCCCCATCGCATGACTTTCTTCGATAAGGCGCGGGTCCGATGTGACTCCCACATGATCCCTCATGTACTTCTCGTAGTACGTAATCAGCCGGTTCGGACCTTAACACCTTAGGAGAGGTCAAGGTATGATTTTCTATAGAGAATTCCCTCGCTCCAAGATATATCGCAAAGATTTGCTCAAGATTTTCCTAGCCTCGAGTCCGTCATGGGTAGTTCTCCTTCTCCAAATATGTTTGAATGTGGTCATCCAATTAGGTTCCTCGTCCGAGACTATGTTGACTTCGACCGACATCGCCTATGCTTCGCCTCGACTTCTTCACCGATGGGCTCGCTGACCACGAGGCCGCTTTGCTTAAAGTGTCACCGGCTATTTTGCTCCCTCGAGATGCGAACCAACCGGAAGTATGAGAATGACTGTTGTAGCTTTTGGCTTTTTCAATGTATTTTTCATCCCGCCGCCTTTTTCCTCGTACTTTCCCTGCATGTGGCTTATTATGACTTGAGAATCGCTGTACTTGCACGGCTCGTGATTTGAAGACTTTGAGCTAGGCGAAGTCCCGCGATTAAGGCCTCATATTCCACTTCGCTATTCGTATTTTGAATGTAAACCGGCGCGAGGGTTATCTCTTGTCCATCCGGACTTATGAGCAAGATGCCCGCCCCATCGCCTGCTTTTCCCAAGCTCCATCCATATAGATTTGCCAGAATCTTCGATGATTCCTTCGAGGGTTTGGCTTCGCGCTATCCGGGTCACCGGTGGGTTTCAGCTTTACGTGAAGTTAGCCTCGGCAAGGAAGTCCGCTAAGGCCCGCCCTCACGGCTCGACGAGGCGAAAGAGACGTCGTGCTCGCCAATTCAATCGCCCACTTCGCAATTCTTCCCGAGGTTTCGGCCGTCACAACACTTGCCGTGTGATGATCGTGATAACTTGTATGGGATGTGCGTGGAAGTAGGGCGTAGTCTCCTCGCAGATTTACTAATGCCAAGGCAAGCTTTTCCAATGGTCGATACTCGCTTCGCCCTTTAGTGCTCGGTCGATGAAATATATAGTGAGTCGACATCCGTCATGTCGCACAAAATTGCACTTACGATTTTGTCCGGGTGGCGAGGTATAGGAAAGGACCTCCTTCTTTCGGGACGGATAAAGTGGGAAGTTTGGCGAGATAGTTCTTGAGATCTTCAAAAGTCGCCTTGTGTTTATCATCCCGTGAAAACTCCGAGCCTTTTGAGTATTTTGAAAATGGAGCTGCTATCCGCGCTTTTGAAAGAAAGCGGCTTAGTGCGACTATGCAGCCCGTCAACTTATGCACGCCGTGGATGGTCTTCGCATCTTCATCTCCAAAATGGTTTGAACCTTGACGGGTTGGCTTTTAATCCTTCTTGTGAGATCCAACACCCCAAAAATTTTTCGAGACCGAATCATGAATGTACACTGGGATTTAGTTTTAGGTTTACCTTCAAGTAAGCCGAGGACAACTCGAGGTTGGCAACACATGGCTTCCTCTTTACTCTTGACGACAATGTCATCTACATATACCTCCACATTCTCGACCTATGTAGGGTGAAATATCTTGTCCACCATTCTTTCGTAGGTGGCCCCCGCATTCTCGAGTCCGAATGGCATCTTCTTATATGCAAAGACCCAAAGTCTCAGAATGAAGGTCGTTTTGACGCGCCCTCGCCACTCATCGTGACTTGGTGATATCCTCAGATAAATCCAAAAGCTAAATACTTCAGATCCGACCAAAGCGTCCAACCTTTTTGTCGATATTCGAAGGGTAATTCTTTGGGCAATGTTTATTGCGATCGGTAATCGATACACATTCGCCATCCCCCTCCTCATTTCTTGACCATCACTGGGTTGGCTATCCAGGTCGGATATTTGACTTCGAACAATATGCATGCTTTTAATAGTTGGTTCACCTCGTCATGTATGACCTGATTCCGTTCAGCTGCAAAGATCCACTGCTTTTGCCGAATTGGTTTTACACTTGGGTCAATATTGAGCCAGTGAGTGATAATTGTTTGGTATGAATTTGTGCTTACTCTTGGTATTGTTTTACATGTCAATTTTAGTGGTTTGTCCTATTAATGCCGTTGGTTTGATTTATATTTATCGATTCGGACTTACTTCATTTGTCTCGATGTTTTGTAGGAAAACGACATAAAATAGGATGAATTGGATCGGCCAAGTATCAATTTTATTGAAGAGCATCGCGATAGGAGTTCATAGGCAAAATGGATCGCAATTCGGAGTTCGGACACGAGAGAACGGAGCGAAACATCGGTCGCAAGACGACCGCCTGCGGCGCCATCGCCCAACGCCAAGCAGCGTCGCCGCCGCCAGCGCCGTCCCATGCCCATCCGCACGCCCGCGTAGCCTCGCCTCGTGCGTTTAACGCCCGCCATGAGCGCGCGCGCGCCGCAACGCCACCGCCGCCGCTGGCCGCCGCCGATGGACAACGCCCGCCACCTGCCGCCTCGCCCGGCTACTGGTAGCTATATTATGCGTCCGACGCTGGGAACCCGCGCCCGCTGCCTCACTCGCCTCACTCCCGCCCGCAACGCCTGCGCGCCTGCAGCCCCTACCGTCACCCGCTTGCTCACCGAGCCCTCGTCCGGCTAGCCTCCACCCGTGTTGGCGCTTACCCACCAAGAACCTGTCAGCGCTTGGCTCCGCCCGGCTGGCTGTGGCGTCTGTCTCTCCAGAAGTCTTCACGTCCGGCCAAGGCCCCGCTCCGCGATGGGCGTGAAATTGCCGCTATAAATACGTAATACACGCATGAAACCCCGCCGCCTTTTTTATTTTTTCTTCCGCTTTCTTCTAGGGAGCGCCGACATGCAAAAAGTTAGCTGCTCAAAATAAATTTATAACCTATTGCCCATCACAGCGTAGCCGGCGATAAGTATAGGGTCGATCCCACGAGGAGTTGGTGTAGCAATCTCGATGTCACGATGTCACTTAAAACGAATGGAGGGTTGTAATTATCTTGATCACTATAGGTAGACCGATGTAACTCGAAATAATCTCAAAGGAATATCAAATAATAAGACGAGTCCGGCTTGGGCAACAACTTCGTGAAGACGATTAACACTCGGTCATAGGTGCAAAGGTTTTCTACATGACATGCATCAACCTAAGTTATAAGAGACATACGTCCGTGACCCCGCTGTCACGTGTCACGCCCACGACGCACCCCTCCAAATCCATCCTTTCTGTAAAGAAGGCGTGGACACCCTATGCAAACTTATCTAACCCGTAATGCCCACGCACGAGGACACCTCAAGACATGCAAACCACAGCAATAAGTATGATCTGACAGACCTTGTGATTGACAAAGGCAAATGCTAGGACTACTCCAACTCGCCCACACCGTCAGATTATTTGGGGTGCGGACACCCGATACCTTAATCCAATTATTACTTGCAAACCTCCCTTACCCACTATGTTATTTGCAACTAACACACCGAGTTTGGTTGTTATATAATGCCCAGACCTAGTGCTTCGAACACACGCATGCATCGTAATGCCCTACTTAGACCTCTCGAGTTATATTAATCATGCTTCACTTAGTCATGCCCAAACCGTAATAAAGACTTAGCTGTACATAAAATAAACAATCATGCAACAGCTTAATCGAAACCATAATTAAACGAAACAACTTACTATTACTTGAATGAAATAAACCATGAGCCCAAAGTGTCACCGCAAAAACATACGACAAAGTAAATAAAAGTGTTTGCCCAAGGGACTTAATGTGTGATGTTGCTGGATGAATCGATGCTAAAAGTACGAGAGTGAGAGACGGAACGAGGAAGAGCGGAAGAGACGCACAAGTCGCTACTTCATCCATATATATAGGCCGAGAGGTCGACGATGGTAATGGCCCATGGGCTCGATAACTGTAGGTTTTCCTTGTTGATCGGCGCTCTTCCTCGCCTGCATTTGATCCGGGATGATCTCCTCCTGACACAGGGATTTGGCTGCACAAGATCCTTTCCAGATTTAGCGAGATTCACCCCGATCTCGCATATCTTTCCCATCACCTCTCTTCGGCTTCTCGCCCAACATCTCTTCTTCTTCTTCCTTCTTCCTCAAGGCTTGCCCATCGCCCAGCCCCTGAGCCAGAATTGCCCATTTCCGCCACGCCTGCCCTCAGACCATTGTGTCCTCCCGCATACGAAACACAACAAGAAAGACACAAAGACTCGATCTAGACCAAGACAAGACACGTAAAAGAGCACAAAACTTGGGCTCACACATCGACACACTTTAAACATGCTTGTCCTCAAGATGCACATGCAAATTGCCCAAGACAATAGAAGAAAGAAAAGACATCAAAAGACACAAAAGGTTAGCACATCTTCACAAGCGGTTATCTCGCCAATATAATCTTCATTAGAACAAACTAGCAATTCAGTAGACTCCATTCAAGCAACGACCATCAAACAAGTCAAAAACGAATTTGAGCATATTGGGCATTTTCTCACCAACACTGCACTCTTGTGTATAGCTAGTGTATACGCCACGACATCTTTCATTTCGACTGCTCCATAAGCTTATGTGCCTCTACCACTCCACCGCTTAGACAAAGTTTTAAACATTCATCCTAGGACTTTTATTTGGCAGTAATGAGGCTTAAGACATAGGTGGGATTTTTTTTGAAACGAGGCCAAGGTCATCATGGACTCGTGTTCGAGGAATTTATTTTGTCCTCCATGGATTTTCCTTCGCTTTTTTTCTTACGGCCTCAAGACAACCATCTTAGGACTTCATCAATATATATTCTTTATTTCAAGTCCTTCATTTTTCTTTCAATTTGCGGTACCTTCTTTATATTGGGCGTTTTGCCCATTTTCTTGATATTTTGGTAACCCTTTATTTCTTGCCCATCACGAGGCTACTGTTCTTCCCTTTTTCTCCGCCTTTCTCTTCTATTAGCTCCTAAGTCCAATTGACCGGGCAAGCTTCTTTTTCCAGGCTAATTTAAGTGAGTGAAAAAAATTATTAAGCTCAAGGGGGCTGAACGAGTGATTAACATTAGGTTGGACATTTTTGGCTCAGTGGGCTATTTGAAAGAAAAAAATTGCCTAAGTCATCTAAATGTTTTAACTAAGTCAATAAGGCCTCGACATAAGAGTGCACGCAAGTTCTAGCAAAAGCCTAATGAAGATGTCATTAATCACACAAGAAAGGAAACTGTGTTGATCAAGATACAACAGTTTAAGCTCAAATCTCACCATGTGTGCTCAAATTCAATTCGTCATCCTTATTTACATACGGTTATGCTCAAACAGAATTCCTAGAACTACTAGCATTATTCAAAACAAAGCAAAATACAGATCAATCAATCCCACCAATTTAAACATGCCAACCGACACACAAAAACGAAAACCCCTCCCCACTCACACACTTTGCGTTGAGCAAAGTGGGTAAAAAAGGAGGGAACACAAACAAGAAACAACGAAACGACACGAGCAAGGTAGACAGTCTCCCTACTCACACACTTTGCTGATAAGCCTCATTTTTACATGATTTATAAGGCTATATTCGTTTCGTTTCTAAGTGATAAGTGATCTTTTGAGTTGTCTTTGATATATTTATGTTTACCTTGGAAGATATTATGCCGTGTGTATTTCATGTTATTTTAGCATAGGTTTTAATGTCAAAAGGTGGATCACGATAAAGAGGAATCAATACCTACCGCGAGCTCATGCGAAGAAGAACTTTGAAAACGACGTTGAATTTGAGATAACGGATTTGAACAAGATGGATGTAAAAAGTGTACTATGTTAAAGATCATCTCTATAGGAGTCCAGAGGCGCAAACGGATCGCACCGAGTCCGGACGAGAGAGAACGGTTAAACGGTGAAGTCACACAGAGGGAATTTCTCCTCGCGAACCGAGTCATGACCCAGCGACCGCTGGTCACGATGCCGGTCGCGAGGAAGGCCGAAATTTCAGCAAGTTTGAATGCCTCTCGACATGTCTTCACGGGAAGGTATGCACGCACGCCTCGCGAGGAAGGATGATTTGGTGCGATAATCATGCGCGCACACATTGAATTGGAGGTGGATTCATGAGACACCTAGTTCGAGTATAATTCAAATCGAGTCGAATAGGATTGAATCGAGTCGGAATAAGATTGAATCAGTCTAATAGGATTGGGGAATTTATGAAAAAAGGAGCTTATGTTTTATTATAAATAGGAGATAGAGCAAGCACTATTCAACACCATTCCGCAGCGTAACACAAATTCTTCTTTATTTTCTTTTGCAAGTTCTTTTCCGCTTAATTTAGTTTAGCTTTTTCTTTAAGTATTTTCATTCCAATTTCATAGTTTAGTATTAGAATTCGCAATTTCTTCCTGATTCAAGTCGCTACAATTGTTCTTCGTGGATTCTTACGGTTTTATCTATCTATCTTAATTTATGTTTTATTTAATTATTTATCGCTTTGTAATTTAATTATGCGTAGCTAAAATTCGCACTAATCCTAGGGTTTGCATGATTCGATCCTATATGTTGTGATTGCTATCGCTATTTACCTTCCGTGCATTGATTCATGATTCTCGTGCTTATTTATATGTGTTGATTTCGATCAATCTTGATGCATATCTAGTTGTCGGTTAATTACGAATTGTATTAATTGTCAATCGATCTCGAATGCATGATACTAATAAGCCTTGAGTCGTAGCTTTAGATAGGATATTCAGAGGAAGCATATTCTTAGTGATCCTTTTGGAGTTACTTGTTTTCACCTAGAATGGTAGGGAAAACTCATAATCTACTGCCGCAATTGTCGTAATGAAGTTGTTGGTTATATTTGTGATCTTCCATCTTGTCTGGATTAAAATTGGCTAATAGGAACAGGATAAACATACGTTGTGGATAGGATTAATGCATCCCTAGTGGTTAGTCCTCTTATCTGCTTTATCTTCCGTGTGTTTATTGCTTTGTTTTATTTTCTCGCATGGTTACGCCCGCTGATTAAATTCAAGCCCTTAAAACCTTTCACCCAATTTTCTCGTGTTTCAATAATGATGAATTATCGTTGAGCTAGCTTATGTGTTTTCAGACATAATCCTCGTGGATATGATACTCGACTTACCTTATACTTATGCTGCTGTTAGAAAAGTGAGCGATCAAATTTTGGCGCCGTTTGGGATTGTTAAGATTACATAGGAATAATTTGACGATTTGGATTTATTAATTCAAGTTATATTTTATATTATTTATTTATTGTTACTGCAATGAATTCTCTTTCTCGTGTAGTTTATGCAAGACAAGATCTCGTGGACCTCCCGAATATTACTAGATCCCGAGATCGAAAGCTCTCAAAGGAGAAGAGGACGAGAAGAGACTGGCTGCAATGGCAGCTAATCCACGTAATCCGGGCATTCCTCCCGAGCAAGCTGCACGCATGTTAGCCGATTTCGCGAGAGATGCAGCGCCAGATGGCGAATATGGGACTCCTAGTCCCCGCCTCCGTAGACGAGACCTCACGAATTATATGTACCGACCTCCCACCGAACAATTCCAAGGAGGCGGACGGGGCCCGAAAGTCAATGCAAACAACTTCGAGTTAAAGCCGGCCCTAATCAAGATGGTACAAGGAGAGCGGTTTGGGAGGAGTCACAGAGATCCGAACGCGATCTTGAGACATTCTCGACATTTGTGACACCATCAAATGTAATTCGGTGCCATAAGACACGATTCGACGCGATGTTCGGATTCTCTCTGCACAAGTCAAAGAAGAGTTGGTTCAAGAGTTCGACCGACGGGCATAGTTGGGGATCTTGAAAAGTTCATCTCAAAGTATTTTCCATGCCAAAGCCCGAAAATCATCGCCGAGATCTCCCACTTCTCCCAGCTAGGAGATGAGTCATTGTTCGAGTCGGGAGCGATTCGAGGGCCTATTGAGAAAGTGCCCACAAAACGGATTCTCCAAAGAACAACAGATCACGCAGCTTCTGCAAGCAATGACATGGCATACAAGGAGCATAGTGGATCGTCGGCAGTGGATGTTTATTGAATCGTCGTGTAGAGGAGGCCGCAGCATCATAGAAGAGATGGCGGCAAATAGTTATCAATGGCCAACGAGAGAACGCTAATGGTTAAAGCAAAGAATATCGAGACCGATTCAAATACGACGAGCTGATGAAGCAATTAACTCTTTTGAAGAGTCGATCGAGATGTAAGAGGTCAACCACATCAATCGAGAATCATGGGGAAAATCCGCATACAATGCAAATAATGTAAATCATCCAAATTTCTCAGACGCCAACCCCAATAATTTTCAACGACCCGCCAAAGTTCTCTCGTAATGGAGTGATTCAAGAGACGGAAGCCGAGTCTAGAGGACATGATGCAGCAATTGGTTGTAAGCAACCAACAATCGACGACTCTAACCGAATTGCTTATAAGAAACACCGGCGTAAGATTAATCATTTGGAGTCCAATCGTGACGGCTATGGGAAAGCATATGAAGATGTTGGAAAATCGATTGGTCAAGTAGCCGTGATGCTTGAATGCACTACAAAAGACGGGCCAATTTCCGAGTAATACTGAGGTAAACCCGAAAAATCAATGTTTCCCCATCCAGACGAGAAGTGGACAAGCTTACCCAAGCCATACGGCAAGAAAGTAAATGGAGCGAATTACGATCGAGCTCATGATCATGAGCCCGATCATGGTGAGTCCCGAAATTTGCCCACGTAAGTCTCGCGACGAGCACGCGCCCGCTGAGCCATCGATTGCACGCCCAGATTTGTTCAAGGAACCCCAATACCGCAATTTCGAACGCGAAGGAGGATTGCAAAAGATAGAGCGATCGCCGACCTTCCCAGCCGGTCGCGGGTCAACCGCAAGGGCCTCTGAATCCACTTCTCACGCACACTCCTCCGGTCCCATTTCCGAGTCGACTAGTCAAGTCGAAATATGACGAGGAGTTTATGCTGTTTCAAAGAGATTTTTCAAAAGTTGAGATCAATTTGCCTCTTTTGAAGCGCCGCGAAACATACCCTAATACATGAAATTTTAAAGACGCCATTGCAAGCAAGAAGAAATTGGGAAATTTAAAAATTACCCTATCCGAAGAATGCAAGGCCGCCTTGCGGATAAGCCTCCAAAGCGAAGGATCCCGCGCTTTCGTTGGAGTGCGAGATTGCGAGCACACGCTCCCCAACGTTTGTGTGATTTAGGAGCGAGCATAAACCCGATGTTGGTTAAATTTGTTCAATCGCTTGGGCTGGGCAAACCAAGAAGACCTCAATTTCGTTAATGATGGCCGACGTGTCACATACCCTAAGGGATAGTTGAGGATGTGTTGGTAAGAGTTCGGGATTTTGTCTTTCCAGCAGATTTTGTTATTTTAGACATTCCCGAATTTAAAATCGCCCACTAATCTTGGGTAGGCATTTTCTAAAGAATCGGTCTCGCTTTAATCGGCGCGGGAGGTGATCTAACTTTTCGTGTTAACGATGAGAGTTCTGAAAATCTCAATCTATGACGCCATCCCGCGACACGATAGTGCGTAGCATGACGAGTGTCATTCAATCACCACCGCTGCGATAGCCAAATTGAGCTTGGATGTCAACCGACTAGTCGACAAGTGCTACAAAGAAAGATGGACTCGACATGGAACTCCGAGTGACTTGTTCAAGTTTGGGGAGGCCACTTCCACACTCGGTGGTCTCGCAGTCAACGCAAAATATGGAGGCAAGCAAAGATTTGGTAAGAAGATCTGCCAAATCGCCCGGATTGATCGAGGTTAGTATCGGGTCTAGCTAAAGACATTTAAATTTAGCACTTGTTGGGAGGTAACCCAATGTTTTTCTTTGTTTTGGCTTGTTTTTCGCTTTTGTTCTGCTTTTTTTTGTTTGTGTTTGTTTTGTTTTTCGTGGTTTGGGTTTTGTGTCTGCTTTTGTGGGTCGAGTTGAATAACGAGTACCGATGATGAGAATTGTTTTTAGAAAATCTATTGTAATTGATTTTGTGAGACGGCATGTTATGATTGTTGTGAGTATTAAGCCTTTGAGAACTTGATCGCATTTTTGAAACCCGTGAGACTTGAGCTTTGACCGTCATATCTTTTCGCCTCTTGTTTTTTGTGTGAATAGTTTGAAATAGCATGTGTTTCTCTAGAACTTGCTCGGTTCTTTTTGAGGTTGCATTGATGTGCTTAAGAATTTTGAAATGATATTAGGCATTCTTTTCTTAGCCTATACACTATCCAAACACTAACCTCGTTATTATCCTTTGATGAGCCCGCTTGAGCCTACCTTATTCATTCATATAGCCGTGAGTTGGGTTATGTTGTTAGTGTGATTTTGGTTGCTTGAATGAAAGGTTGAGAAAAGAAAGAAAAGAGAATAATTGTTGAGGAAGTGATAATAATAAAAATAGTTGTTTACCCATATAAGTTTAAAAAATAAATAAATAATAAATAAATGACACAAGTGTGTCAAAAGAACATAAATGGGTAAGTAGCTAGTGCTTGAGATGAGTATATCACTTATATGAAAATTATGGAGTGCTTAAAGAAAATGACTTCTGGTATGGAGAATTGAAATAAATTGTGAAAATTTGGGAATTATGTCTTGTGTTACTTATAATGTTTTTCATTATGGGATTATGAGTCACTTAGCCTAAATATATCCTAATCTACCAAAGAGCCTACATTATAACCTTTATAAAGACCTTTTGATCTTAGTTCTTGAGCACATATTTGAGCAATGGAGAATTAGACGATTTGCAAGCTTATGGTAGATTCCATGTAATTTTGAACTTTGAGAGTATACATCCTCCTCATACACTTGAGTGTTTGAGATTTCTTATATATATATCCATGTCGTGAGGATTCAAGTTTGAAGGCTTGGCTTATGATTATTATGATGTGTGGAGTTTAACGAAAGATGTTGTGATTTGATTCATTTGAGTGAATCGCTTATTGCTCATTGCTCGAGGCTTATTGCTTTTATCGCTCGACTCTTTACCCCGCCTCGGGTCGCCTCTTTTGTTCTGATTTGTTTGAGGACAAACAAAGGATAAGTTTGGGAGTTGATAAGCCTCATTTTACATGATTTATAAGGCTATATTCGCTTCGCTTCTAGTGATAAGTGATCTTTTGAGTTGTCTTTTGATATATTTATGTTTACCTTGGAAGATATTATGCCGTGTGTATTTCATGTCATTTTAGCATAGGTTTAATGTCAAAAGGTGGATCACGATAAAGAGGAATCAATAGCCCGAACATGAGCTCATGCAAGAAGAATCGCTTGAAAACGACGTTGAATTTGAGATAACGGATTTGAAAAAGATGGATGTACAAAGTGTACTATGTTAAATATCATCTCGATAGGAGTCCAGTGGCGCAAAACGGATCGCAACCGAGTCCGGACGAGAGAGCACGGAGCGAACGGGCGGGTCGCCGCAGGAATTACGCCTCGCGAACCGAGTCGCGACCTAGCGACCGCTGGTCGCGATGCCGGTCGCGAGGAAGGCCGAAATTTCAGCAGTTTGAATGCCTCTCGACATGTTCGCTGGGGAAGGTATGCACGCATGCCTCGCGAGGAAGGATGATTTGGTGTGCGTATAATCATGCGCGCACACATCAATTGGAGGTGGATTCGCGAGACACCTAATTCGAGTATAATTCAAATCGAGTCAGAATAAGATTGAATCGTGTCAGAATAGGATTGAATCGTAGTCGAATAGGATTGGGGAATTTATGAAAAAAAGGAGCTTATGTTTTATTATAAATAGGGAGATA